>QGSO01000204.1:1739274-2234171 GCA_011037825.1 Carya cathayensis
TTTTCAAGAGATGCGGAATGACACTAGTGTCGGATGTTATCACACAAGTGATGTGAGATGAGATTATCTTTCTAAATCCAGGCAATTTACTCTTAAAATTGCCATATGGTTAGCATACTTATATTGTCAACGATTAGGCACCGTTTAGAGTAGGCAAAATTAGGCACCGTTGTTAGGCACCGTTTACTGTATATATTTGATTCTTATGTAAGCCTAATATGTAAATAGATATTCTATATAAATGAAACAGAGAAGGGGAGAAAGGTATTCGGACCAAAATTGTCATGGTATCAGAGCTATCTTAATTTTTTCTTCTCTGCAGAAAGTGACGAAGTCCCCTTGGCAGCTTTCTATCGGTTTGGAGTCATCCTCTCCTTTCGGTTTCTCTTGGTCTCCTCTCGGATTGGTGCTGTTTGCCATTCAAACTGTTTGCCGTGTGAACAACTTCTGGTGCTGTTGACCAATTTATTTTCCCAGCAGCTTACTCTCTGTTTTTCGGCAGCATCTATTTTGAACTCTGGAAATTTTCGACCAAGCTATAGAAATCTTACAGAAAGTGTTCGGCAGATTCTGTTCCTTCTCTTCCCAGTTCTGTTCTGGGAATTTCGGCACACTGATCTGTCCGAATTGGTGTGTCGGCGTTGGCTCTCATCTCTTTCGGTCTCAGTCGGTTTCTCATAGTTTCTCTCTTTGTTCTCTGCATAATCACTCTTTCTAGAACCCAGACCTTAGTTCTGAGTTGGATATTTGTTTCTCTTTTTTTTTTTTTTTTTTTTTTGGCTCTGCTGCTCTTTCCCGAGAAGGTTGATTCTCCTTTCATTTTCCGTTACAAAATACTTTCGAAATTCCTGATCTGGTTCTCTTCGAAAAATTTTTTTTTCTCTCGGTGCTTTCTGTTGTGGGTCCGTGGTCCAGTATTCGGTGCATTTTTTTTATTTTCTTCAATCAATTTTTTTTCGGACATTTATCTCTCCATAGTTTCTGGGTGGTTCATAGTGTCTATTTTTTTGTGATAACTCTTTATTGGCAATCTTTTATTCGTGCTATTTTTTTGTCTTGGCAATTTTTTTTCCAATGGATTCTGCACCTGTGTGCGTTAAATTTACGGGCACAAATTATTCTACTTGGGCATTTCAATTTGAATTTTTTCTCAAGGGTAAAGACCTTTGGGGTCATATTGATGGCACGGATGTCGCCAAACCTTCCGCTTCTGAACAATCTGTCGGGTCTTCTCCGTCATGGGCTGTGTTTGATGCACGCATCATGTCTTGGCTTCTTGGTTCCGTGGAGCCTCATATTGTCACCAACTTGCGACCACATCGCTCTGCTCAATCTATGTGGGCTTACTTGAAGAGGGTTTATCATCAGGACAATGATGCTCGTCGCTTTCAATTAGAACATGCGATTGCCATGTTTCAGCAGGGTAGTCTTTCTATCCAAGACTACTACTCAGCCTTTCTGACTCTTTGGCATGAATATGCTGATTTGGTTACAGCGAATGTTCCTGTTGACGCTCTTTCAACTATTCAGACTCTTCATGCGACTAGCCGACGTGATCAGTTCCTTATGAAGCTACGTTCGGAATATGAATCTGTTCGCTCCTCTTTACTGAACAGATCTCCTGTTCCCTCTCTTGATATTTGTTTTGGAGAGTTACTTTGTGAAGAACAACGTCTTAGTACTCAAGCTATTTTGGAGCAATCTCATGGCAGTTCTGGGATGTCAACTGTAGCTTATGCTACACACAGACGAGGACCCTCTATCAATTCTAAAAACTTGCAATGTTTCTGCTGCAAGGAATATGGGCATATTGCTGCTAATTGTCCTAAGAAATATTGTTCTTATTGCAAGAAGAAGGGTCATATTATCATAGACTGTCGTATACGTCCTCAAAATCGTCAGCCTCGAGCATTTCAAACTTCTATAGCACATGGCTCTTCCTCAGGTGCTTCTTCTGATCTTGCAACTCCTGCAGCAAATTACTGCACACTAGAAATGGTGCAACAAATGCTAATTTCGGCCTTATCCGCCATGGGGTTTCAAGGTAAAAATCCAACAAAACTCTGGTATGTAGACTCAGGTGCTTCTAATCACATGACGAATACTCCTACTGCTCTATGTCATGTTCGGCCTTATGCTGGACAATCTACCATTCAAACTGCCAATGGTAGTTCTTTGCCAATAACTGCTGTCGGAGATGCATCTTCTCAAATCACTGATGTATTTCTGGCTCCTCAACTATCCACAAGTCTTATTTCTGTTGGTCAATTAGTTGATAACAATTGTGCTGTTCATTTTTCTGGTAATGGTTGTGTTGTGCAGGACCAGGTAATGGGGGAGCCGATAGCGAAGGGACCTAAAGTGGGGCGTTTGTTTCCACTATTTTTACCTGTTCCAGTACTTTCTTCAGTTTTGTCTATTAAATCTTTTAGTTGTCATAATGTTCCAGATCTGAGTATGATATGGCATCGTCGTTTAGGTCATCCTAATACTCAGATCTTATCTCATGTATTGCACTCAGGTCTCCTTAATAATGAAAAACGTTCTTCTTTATCTATTCAGTGTGATTCTTGTAAACTTGGTAAAAGTAAAATTCTTCCATTTCCTTTGCATGCTAGTAGAGCTTCTCACTGCTTTGATCTTATTCATAGTGATGTTTGGGGACCTTCCCCGGTTAGTTCACATGAAAAATTTAAATATTATGTGACTTTCATTGATGATTATAGCAGATTCACTTGGGTTTATGTTCTTCGCTCTAAATCTGAGGTTTTTCGTACTTTCACTGAGTTTTTCGCATATATTGATAATCAATTCTCTGCGACAATTAAGACATTACGCACAGATTCTGGTGGAGAATATTTGTCTACTGAATTTCAGTCATTCTTGGCTTCTAAAGGTATTATTCATCAACGTTCATGTCCTGCTACTCCCCAACAGAATGGAGTAGCCGAACGAAAAAAATCGTCATCTTCTTGATATGGTACGTACTCTCTTATTAGAATCCTCTGTTTCATCCATGTTCTAGGTTGAGGCTCTGAAAACTGCTACTCACTTGATTAATCGTTTACCTTCCCAAGTCTTACATATGGAGTCTCCCTATTTCCGTCTGTTTGCTAAACAACCTAGTTGTGATAATCTTCGTATCTTTGGTTGTGTATGTTTTGTCCATTTACCTCCTCATGAGCGACATAAATTATCTGCTCAATCTGTTAGATGTGCTTTTTTGGGATATAATGTGTGTCAAAAGGGATTTGTCTGCTATGATCCTACTTTACATCGTACACGCATTTCTTGGAATGTTATTTTCTTTGAAAATCAACATTTCTTTCCTGTGTCCTCTATATCTTCTTCTTCTACTATGGTCCTTCCTTCTTTTGAAGAACATCTTTCAGATCTTCATCCAGTCAGCTCTCGTTTTAAACCGGGTCTTGTATATACAAGACGCTCCCGCCCACAGTCTCTTCCGGTGGCTCAACCGATATCTGATCCTACCATGCTCCAGGACCAGTCAGTTGCAACACCTTCAGAGCACTTGGCACGTCGCTCTTCCCGAGTGTTAGTACCTCCGGATAGGTATGGATGGTTTGCTTCTGCTCTTACTGCTACATTATCTAATTTTGATATTCCCACATGCTACTCACATGCTGTCAAGCAAGATTGTTGGCGACAAGCTATGCAAGAAGAAATTGATGCTTTAGAAGCCAATCATACCTGGGATATTGAGCCATGTCCTCCTACCATTGTTCTTCTGGGTTGCAAATGGGTTTATTCAATCAAAGTCCAATCTGATGGACGTTTGGAACGTTACAAAGCTCGACTTGTTGCCCTTGGGAATAATCAAGAATATGGTGTTAATTATGAAGAGACATTTGCTCCTGTGGCTAAGATGACTACTGTTCGTCTGATTCTAGCTCTTGCTGCTTCCAATGATTGGCCACTACATCAGATGGATGTTAAGAATGCTTTCCTTCACGGTGATCTTAAAGAGTGTATTTACATGAAGCCGCCTCCGGGATTGTTCACCTCTTCGACTTCACATGTGTGTAAGCTTCGTCGCTCCCTTTATGGTCTCAAGCAAGCTCCCAGGGCCTGGTTTGATAAATTCCGCACAACTTTATTACAATTTTCATTCAAGCAAAGCAAGTATGATACTTCATTATTTCTTCGGAAATCAGACATGGGTATTGTTGTTCTTTTAGTTTATGTTGATGATATTATGATCACTGGTTCCGATTCTGTCTTACTTGGCCAGCTCAAGACTCATCTCTTAGAATCCTTTCATATGAAAGATTTGGGATCTCTCACATATTTTCTTGGTCTTGAGGTGCATCGTAGTTCCTCTGGTATTTCACTCAATCAACATAAGTATGCGAGTGACTTGGTAGCTACAGCTGGTCTACAGGAAGCTACTTCTGTTGATACTCCTATGGAATTAAATGTCAAGCTTCGCAAAGAGGAAGGTGACTTACTTGTTGATCCCTGTTTATATCGAAAGTTGGTGGGTAGCCTTGTTTATCTCACCATTACTAGACCAGACATTTCTTTTGCTGTACAGCAAGTCAGTCAGTTTCTTCAGACTCCTCGTCATCTTCATTTGGCTGCTGTCCGTAGGATCATACGCTATGTTCAGGGCACTTCTGCCCGTGGTTTATTTTTCCCGGCCGGCAATTCTACTCGTCTTGCTGCTTATTGTGATGCTGATTGGACTGGTTGTGCGGATACACGTCGCTCCATCACTGGTTGGTGTGTGTTCTTAGGTAATGCGTTAATCTCCTGGAAAAGTAAGAAGCAAGATAGAGTTTCTAAGTCATCTACGGAATCTGAATACCGAGTAATGTCTTTAGCTTGTTCTGAAATTATTTGGCTTCGAGGTATGCTTGCTGAGTTAGATTTTCCTGAGATTGATCCCACACCTCTACATGCCGATAATACGAGTGCTATTCAGATCACAGCCAATCCTGTCTATCATGAGCGCACGAAGCATATTGAAGTCGATTGTCACTCTATTCGTGAAGCATTTGAAGCTCGTGTTATCACTCTTCCACATATTTTCACTGAACTTCAAATCGCTGATATCTTCACCAAGGCTCTCACTCGTCATCGACATTGCTTCCTAAGTAACTAATTGATGCTTGTTGATTTACGGGCATCAATTTGAGGGGGGCTGTCAACGATTAGGCACCGTTTAGAGTAGGCAAAATTAGGCACCGTTGTTAGGCACCGTTTACTGTATATCTTTGATTCTTATGTAAGCCTAATATGTAAATAGATATTCTATATAAATGAAATAGAGAAGGGGAGAAAGGTATTCGGACCAAAATTGTCATATATTACATCCTCTTACCTATCCCTGCTTCTCAACAGTTGACAGGTTAGAGGAACTTCAGTGAGGATCTTTTTTAAGCTGGTATTAGAGAAGGGTTCAAGTATCATCTTTTTGAATCAGGGGAGTTTGAAATTATAATGTTACCATGGAAATGGCTGAGGAGATATGCAGTGAAGAATTATTCTTCTTGAAGGTAGGTGATGGATTTAGGAGACTGGAAAGGGAGGGGTGATTTGGCTAATTTGGCAAGGGAGGCAAAATATTATCAAATTATTACTTGTCCTAAAAATTTAAACTCATAGAAAATGATAAATTTATCACTTAACCTTTATTTTAACAGATAAAACTTTCTTCAAATGTAAAGTTCTAATGGGACTACTATTTTAAAGAAAACCCATAGTTGATGGGCTATTTTTGGGATCTTCCTTGAAGGTGGATGAGAGGAGTGTGATTTCCTGTTGGCATGATGGTATTTGAAGACGTTTTGCTGAAGTTTGTTACCCCAGATGTATCAACCAAGTTGGAAATGTTTGTTATATAGTTTCCAGGGGATTGGGAAGTGAGTCAATGGAAGCTCCTTTTTCGCATCTTTTTCACTGGGAAAAGACTTTGGCTTCAACTAATCACAAAAATCTTGAAGGAAATTCCTATTTTAAGGTGACAAGGAATGAATTCGAGGAATAATGCTTTTTTGATGGAATGAATTCGAGGAATAATGCTTTTGTGATGCTTTGTACGGCTATTCTTTATGTGGATTTTGGAGAATCTGGAATGAGCCTAATAATAAAGCATTGAAGAGTGAGGAGATTCCACTTCGTTATTTTTTATAAATTTTCTTGACCACTATACATTTGGCTTTTGGCACATCTCTGGAATTGACTATTATCTTTTCTTGAAGTTTTTATGTTTAAGCTTGCTTTTTTATCTTACATTTGTATGCTGTGTCTTTTTATCCTTCTCTTTGGTGTACTAAGGCTGCCATGTCTTTTCAAAAAACCTTTACTTGTCAGAAAATCCCGCTCCAATTTATCCATCCCCAAATGATATTGGGTTGTCTTTCCATGACGTTTTGCTAGTTAAAAACGCAGTGAAGTGGCTCCCATAATTGAGATGGAACTCTAGTTTAAATACCTGTGTATTCATAATCTGTAAAGTATAGTTTTGTTCTGTTCTTTTATGGGTGCTGCAGAGGTATTTGAGGATGGTATAGTGTTGGGTCAAGTGGCTAATTGTAATTTCATTGATGCAGGGTGAAGACGCTCATGGGATACCTGGTCTTATTAACCTTTTTGGGATTGAGTCACCTGGTTTGACTTCATGCTTAGCAATTGCAGAACATATTGCTGCTAGATTCTCGAGATAAATTACTTGATAAGATGGGATGTCCATTCTGTAATTTATATATATATTTGAACGAAAAGATCTGTTGATCATGCTTCTATATGTCGTATGCTGATCAAGCCTACGGCTTGGTGATCGTTAGGTATTTTTTCCGTTCCGGTGAGCATTCTGATTTAAACATTGGAACAAAATATATCGATTAAGAGTTCCCATTATAATAAGTGTAAAAAATTCATGTTTCAAGAATTGTTAAATTTCACCTTTTGTTTTTGTACAAGAAGTTGGCAACTTATCCTTTGTTATGCCAAGTTTGAGGTAGCATATAAGTTTATATAATTCGGGTCAACCTCATATTTCTAAATTAATGATGATTAGGTTCGACTACAATTACCTGGCATGTGGTTGTTGTAGATGATTGTTGCTTGCTCATTTGCTAGTTAAATAGCACCTGAGAGACCGCATCCCGCCCCCGCCCTCGTGTGGGGTGGGGTTTCACAATTTACATATAACATAAAATTAAACGAAGCTTGTTTAAAACATAAAACATAAAAAATCTAAGTATTCTAAACTATTACAATAATACAACTAAATTTAAAATTATTACAAATTATCAAATAATTGAAATGAATAATATTACAATATTAGAAACTGAGTCTTGAGATAGAAATTTGGGAGTGGTGGGTCAGTAAGACTGTGAGAATTTAAATATTGAAATATTAATAGGAAAAAAAATTTAAATTACAAACAATATAATGATATATACATATATAAAAAAGTTAAAAACATAAATCTACATGTACAAACCAAGTGGGACTCAAGGATTGCAGATTAGATTATTGGGATTTGGGTTGAAACTTGGGCAAGTGAGGGCGAGGCAATAAAACCGAAAAAACAAAATAAGAAAAAAAAATTATAAATATAAACATTGTATTATATATGTGATAAAGTTATAAAATTAAAATTACAAGCCAAGATGAGATTGAGGTTGAAGGTGAGATCAATGGGATTAGGCATATGACAATGAGACTATAAAAGTTAGACAAAAATACATGAAAACCAATTAAAATTACAAATAATAAATATTATATATATATACTACGAACAAATAGGTGAATCATTATATAAACCAATAGTAATGGTGGATTGAGCGAAGAAGTCATATTGTGATCGATGTAAACATAGGGGCATTTATCGAAATTGTCCATACAACAATTAAATTTGAATATAATTAAAAACACAATATATTATAAGTAAAAACAATATTATAACAATATCAAAGGTAAAGAGTGATTACCAAATATAGGCTGGGAACCACCTGTCTCCTCCTCAATCTCCACAAAGTCTACCATATCCAGAATATGAATTGGTTTTCATTTGATCCGATTTTGAGTGTAGATCAATGCCTCCACAATGGTAGGAGACAGTGAACTCTGGAATAGATCAATTATGTGCCACCCGGTATCAAAGGCCAACTTTGAGGCTACTATGGTAATAGAGATGATCAAAATATTCTAGGCTATGTCTCCAAGGATGGGATATTTGATGATATTGACCTTTCCACCAAGACAATATATCAAACCCCTATGTGAATGGGTGCATCTTATTTGCCAACTACTTATCCAACTCTATCTGTGTGCCTTAAGGTTGAGGAAACTCTGCAACTTGCCCTAGTCTCTCACCCCACCCTAACCTAAGCTTTTTCCTCATCCCGACTTTGGGAGGAGGCAATGTCGGGAGGAGGCGATGTGGTAGGTGTAGGTGCTGGAATATTACCAGCCCTAAGTGCGTCAAACTCACCAAATAATCTTTTAAGGGTTTCCCTAATCCTTACCGCAATATAAATCACCCATGCCTTCCGCTCACCAATGCATTTTCATACACCCTACCATCAATTTGTACTGGGTGTCAAGAACAATAGCCATATATAGGAAGATATTTAACCTACTCAAATACCCCTAATACTTGTCATACTTAACTTGCATGCTCTGTGTCATTTCCTACAGTTGTGTTTGGTCACTCCTGCACATTTCATCCAATTATTCTTTCATCTGAAATAACGTGACATGATGTGAACTGAGATTTAAACTGAACATGAATTTGGAATTTTACTCCCATATTAATTGTTTAATTAAGCATGAACTGTTGATGCTACACAGGTCTCCTTGAGTTGTGTGTGTGACGCCCCCAAATTCCGCTTGGGATAGAACGGACATTTGAAACGTCGAGACATGCAACACAAGGTTACCTGCCCCCGTTCATGACATATAAGATGCAATGTTCCTAACATGCATCTAGCATTATGCAATATTCGCAGCGGATACTTTTTTTTTTCTTTAGCAATACTATGCACCAAACTAAAAATTATCCCAAATACTTGAAACATAATTCATACATAAAGGCATACTAAAAAATCGTGATCACCACACTAGTCCAAAATGGTTGTGATCAAAAGAATACTTGAAATACAACTCCAAAAGTACAAGTATTAACCTGAGTTAAATACTATACCATCATCAACATCGCACCGTGGCCT
Source organism: Carya cathayensis (assembly GCA_011037825.1). Lineage (NCBI taxonomy): Eukaryota > Viridiplantae > Streptophyta > Magnoliopsida > Fagales > Juglandaceae > Carya > Carya cathayensis. The sequence goes on from QGSO01000204.1 coordinate 1,748,475, forward strand.
AGTTGACTGTATTCAGTTGGTCAGATTCCAATTTTCTTTCGGGTCCTGTAACAAGATCTACCATTCGGGGGGAATGGTAGTTGGGACTACCACAGTGAGATTTGATTACAAATCTCAGTAAGTTAATATAAAACTCACACACAGGTTAAAAATGCATGCATGGCAGTAAAAACATAAATGCATAATTATAGTCATACATAAACATAGTATAACTTGACATATAGCATGACTTAACCAGAACTTAAACGTGAACTGAACTTGACTTAACATGGCATAAACTTAAGCTTAAAACATAACATGAACAAACAACATAACATGAACGTGAAACATAACATGGACTTGAAATATAGCATGAACGTAAACATGCATAACATAAATAAGAACTTGAAAATAACATAAACTTGAACATAACATGTACGTGAGTATAACATAACATGGACTTGATCTAAAACTTGACTTATCATGTATTTGATCTNCTTGACTTATCATGTATTTGATCTGAAACTGGACTTAACATAAACTTGAAATCTTATTCAATTGTCTTGATTAATAACGTGCATTAATACGTACTCCACAGTTGTTGTGGCCCCACGTATTCTACATGTCACAATTGCTGTGTCTCATGTAGTGTATGCTCCACAGTTGTTGTGGCCCCATACTTCATGCTCCACAGTTGTTGTGGCCCCATGAATACACATAACATAAAATATAATACGTACTCCACAGTTGTTGTGGCCCCACGTATTCTACATGTCACAATTGCTGTGTCTCATGTAGTGTATGCTCCACAGTTGTTGTGGCCCCATCCACTTCATGTAACATAAAATATAATACGTACTCCACAGTTGTTGTGGCCCCACGCATTATAAGTAACATAAAATATAATACGTACTCCACAGTTGTTGTGGCCCCACGCATTATAAGTAACATAAAATATAATACGTACTCCACAGTTGTTGTGGCCCCACGCATTATAAGATAACATAAATATAATACGTACTCCAAGTTGTTGTGGCCCCACGCATTATAATAACATAAATATAATACGTACTCCACAGTTGTTGTGGCCCCACGCATTATAAGATAACATAAAATATAATACGTACTCCACAGTTGTTGTGGCCCCACGTATTATCATAACATAACATGTCTTATCTTTCTTAATGCATGAGATATTATTTAATATCATATACTTTTCTAACATGGCGTATACTTGTAAATGGCACAATATGATTTAATCATAAACATTTCATGGCATACATGTATCATATGGCATACTTAACATGGCATACTTATAACATACAAGCATTGTATGACAGAAAAGATTGTGTAACAGATAAATATTCATGAGAGATTAAATCATACGTAACAAATAAACATGTAATGACATAGCATGACATGGCATATACGATAACATACATACATAAATTGTAGTTCTCTTACCCATCACACATACACAATAAACTGATAGTAAGTTAGAGGCTAACTTACCTCGATCGTCGCGTTCTATGAGAATAGAGCGCGAAACACGAGGAACTGCACAACAGCTGGAAGAGGAACACTCAAGTCCTTAAGATTTTCAATTCTGAACTCAATTGCCATATTGTGAGCACTTGCAACACTACGGGCAACGTGAGGTTTCACTATACTCGAAAGAGATAATTTGACTTCAGAAAGCCTTTGCACTAAAACAAGTTCATTAAAATTATCAATAATAACCAACAAACAATTCCTTTCTCAATCCATATACTCTTAGCCATAGTCAACCACAAGATGACACCAGTCACCCCAGACTATAATCCATAACACCACTGCTTCGGGACACTGTCATACAGTTTCCCAACACTACACCATGCTCTACACTTCTCTGTTACGCCATCCAACCCTTCGTGACACGCCATCCGGTGTTTCACGACTTAATACAGAGTACACTCACGTGAACTCTCTTCCATCCACACTACAAAACCCATCACTGCGATACACGTCTCACAGTGCATCGCTACGCGACACGGAGTACGCACTACGCGTACTTCCTTCGCTACAACACTCATCAACACGATGCACATCACACGATGCATCGCCATACAACACGGAGTACACTACATGCGTACTCCCTTCCTTCTACGACCCACATCACTACAGCGCACGTCGCGCGGCGCGTCGCTGCATTACACAGAATACGCTACACGCGTATTCTCTTCACACAACCCGCCGTATCACATCTACGGCATCCATCTCACGCCTATACTTCACAGCACAGTCCACAAAACTACAAAATCAAGCCTAACACTTCACAACCACACTTCGTTTCACAACTACGCAGCGAACTCCACAAACACTAACTACACAGTCTACAGCCAACCAAATCAACTATGTTAAACATAAATAACTAAAGATAGAGGGTTATACCATCGACGGGATAACCCGTGCGTCGCTCGCTGCTCGTCACGAACATGCGTCGGAGGAGCGTACGTGGCGGTACGGTGTCTGTCCACCACATAAAGTGGTAGTTTGGGCTTGAGAAAGGCTAGGCGTGGTCTTGGAAGACTCACGGTCGCCTCGTGGTGGTCAAAGGTGACGGAGCACGGCGGCATCACGCCGTGAACAGTAACTCCGAACGGTGAGCGGAGGAGACGCGAGGTAGCGAAAAGCCATAGAACTTCATGGAAAGCTAGGGAAAGGTAGAGGAACATGTGGTGGAGCTGTGGTGGCGAGGTGGTGGTCGGACGGTGGCTAACGGCGGCAGATCGGCCGTTTGAAACCATTTTTGGCCTTGGAGAGTGCGGGAGAGTGTGAGCTCTACGAAGCTCCGTTGGCCATGAAATTTCTTGGAGAGGTTCATGAGGATGAGAGGAACAAGATGGTGGTGGTGAAACACCACGGGTGGCCGTGTACGGCGGCGCACGGTGGTGCAACCGAACGGGTGTTTTGAGAAACCCATATGAGAAAAAAGTGAGAGTTTGGGAAAAAGAAAGACATGGGGAGGAAGCCCTTGATGGGTGAATCCAATGGTGGTGCTTGGTGGCTGATTTGGCCGTGTATGGTGGTCCAAAATGGTGAAAAGCCTTAAAAACCCATTTGTTTGGAGGCGAGAGTGGCGGCTAACGGTGGCTCGGATGGAGGTGAAACTTGGAGGGGATGTTCACCGGTGAGAGGGGAAGAAATCTGGGTGGGTGGTGTAGTCCACGCCGCCGGCAAGCGGCGGTTCTGGGCGGAGAAAGAAATCGGCAACAGGGGAGAAAACAGGGCAGGGGCAGCAACTTCCGGGGGCTCGTGGCGGCTAACGGCTGGTCCGATGGCTCTGAAAATTGGAGGGTATGAACTCTGATGGAAGGGGAAGAGAATGGCGGGGGTGGTGTACGACACCTCCACCGGACGGCGGAGAAACGGCCGGCCGAATGGGCGGCGACGGTAAGGAGGAAAACAGAGCAGGCAGCAACTTCCGGGGGCTCGTGGCGGCTAACGGCTGGTCCGATGGCTCTGAAAATTGGAGGGGATGAACTTTGGTGAGATTGGAAGAGAATGGCGGGGGTGGTGTACGACACCTCCACTGGACGGGGAGAAACGGGGGTCAAAGGGGCGGGACGGTAAGGAGAAATGGGGAAGGGAAGAGCATGGGGAGAGAGAGAGAGAGGAAAGAGAGAGAAGAAAAAGGGTAGGGGCCTGAGTATATCGTTTCAATTCTACATTTTGGGATCTTCAAATAAACCAACAGTGAGTTAAAACACTGATTAAAAACGCGTAAATGTTTTATTTTAAATAAAACACTTTAAATAAAACACTACGATGAATTAAGGTAGAATATTATTTTATAAACTAAAATTTATAAAATAATATTTCCTCATCATTATATAAAAATGATAAAGTACCGTTAATTAATCGAAGATGATAAAATCATTTAAATTAATAAAACACTTAATTACTACACTGAGAAGAATTAAGATAGAATATTATTTTATAAACTAAGGTTTATAAAATAATATTTTCTTCATCATTATATAAAATGATAAAGTATCATTAATTAATCAAAGTGCATAAAACACTTAAATTTAAATAAGAATTTTCAACGTAAAATTAAACCTCTTAATATCTTAAAACAATTAAAATATTTAATCTAAATAATATCCACAATTATAATATTTTCAGAGCTCATTAAATTATTATAATTGTGCTACTTTAAAAACAAGCTTATCTAATACTTTGAAATTCGATGGATAAGATCCAGAAAAACGCCATCGAGGTACAACGCTTAGGATAAAACTGTTCATGATTTTACAGCTGTCGGTGAAGAACAAATTACGTGATTTACGGAAAAGATAATCTATACGCGTGATTCCAGATGAGGGTAAAGACGAGAGAGATGTGATTGCTGTCGGGAAATAATCCAAAACTGATAATTTTAGCGGGCTGTTACAGTGTGTCCTTATCGATATCGCATCACATCACAGGTATCTATACTAGCTGTGAGTGTGTTATGATCCTAAGGGTTAAAGGTTAAACGAAATTAGTATCCAACAGTCTTAAGGTTTTTGGATCAATGGTTGGGTCTTTAAAAAATTAGTATAAGAGCAGGGACCACGTCATGGGTTCAAGTCACGAAGAGGGTGACCTATACGTTGAATTAAAATGTCTTGGTACTTTGTATAGGCATAGTGTTTAGTCATTGAATACAAATAGATGAGTGAAGTTGCCAAAAGTAAGGGTGCTACCCGCACCATACGGTGCGGGGTAGACGCCTCCCCGCCCCCCGCCCCTGCATGGGATGAATAGAGAATTCCCTCCCCGTCCCCCATCCCTGGTGTGCGGGTGCGGGGTACCCCGTCCCGCATAATGGGGTGTGGATTGGGGGGCAATTCGTTCCCCCCCCCCGCGGCACCCCTACTGGGCAGTTTCTGGGCCATCAGAAATCATTGAAATGGGCCTAAAATGGCTCACTAGCTTTTCTTTTAGGCCCAAAAAAGCTTCTAGGCCATTTTTAGCCCATAAAATTATAAGTAAAATAAAAACATAAATTAAAAGCTAGATTAAAAAAAAAAAGTTACATGAATAAAAATTGATTTTATAGCTAATAATCACTAGTCAATCTAGTCTACTAAAAAAAAAAAAAAATTTACATGAATAAAAGTTACTAGTTTAATACCCAATAAATTAATAATAATAACTAAGTTATTACAAAATTGAAAGACTAAACGATTACAAAATTACAAACTTTAAAGTGTCCAATGGACATTGTATCAACATTACACATCATTGAATACAAAATATGAACAAATGATTCAAATTTTGAATATTATAAAGAGAGAGCTGTGGCTTATCTTTGCCTGTGACACTTGGGGCGGCCAAGGCTTGAGCACATATTTATATTACAGCGGAGTTAGACGTCGTCTCATGTGTTGTTACAAGAATTAATACTAAAATTAATACCGATGAAATCGAAATGAATATAAATAAATCAAAATAATAAAATAAAAACAATTACCAGGTGGTCCAAATCCAGACTGATCACCACCCTTTTCCTCATCGGTCTCCTTAAAATCTAAAACATCCGGAACATGAATATCCTTTCTTATTATCCAACTCTGTGAGCGTAATGCCTTTACAGTTATAGGAGACAATGAACTACGAAAAGGATTCAATATGATACCTCCGGTACTAAAGGTTGACTTTAAGGCAATGATGCTAATAGGGATGACCAAAATACAGCAAGCAATCTCAAAAAGGATGAGATATTTCTTTGCTACATTCTTCCACCATCCTAATATATCTAAATTATCATCATCATATTGGACCATATCCGCTAACAAATAGTTGTCTAACTTCGAAACCACCTCTGTAGATTGATGGACTAGTTTGAGATTCTGTGTGAGGGTCTTAGTCCACAGCATTATACGCTTTTTTGTAGGAGGCCCCGTCACGGTGTCTGTAGAAGGCGTTGAGGTAGGTGTATGTGTCTTGGATGCAGTACCACCCTTAATTGCATTAAACTCATCATACAATTTAGTTAGGGTATCTAGGCCCATTTCACCAATAAGATCAACCCATGCCTGATCGTGAGTAAGTCCCAAACCATATAACATGGCTGAAACTTTCAGACGGGGATCAAGAATAACAACCACATATAACAAAATATTCATTCTACTCAAATCTCCCAAATACTTGTCATATTTTAGCATCATGGTCACTGCCATCTCCCTCATCCTTTCATTGGAACCCCTACGTATATCTTCTAATTCTTCTTTCACCCTACATATTTGTTGACAAAATCCATGGGATGTAGGGTACAAAGAACTAGATATATTCAATGTGACATCGTAAAAAAGTTCAAGAAAATCAACAAAAGTAGAAACTACCACCCAATCATCATCATTAGGCTTTCCTAGTCCCCTGTGCTCATCGAAGTATTTGACATATTAGATGTCTTCATCACCCAATAATTGAAATGTTTCCTTATATTCTTGGGCCGGCTCCAACATCAAGATGGTTGAGTTCTATCTGGTAGGAACATCAATACAAAGATCTTTCTTAGATGTTATGCCCGCAGCTTTTGTAGCAACTTTGAATTTTCTCCAATCTAGAAGGAGAAGACCTCACAAATTTCACAACCATTCTAACTCGTGCAATCGAGTCATCAACATCTTTCAACCCCTCAGTCACAATTAAATTCAAAATATGTGCAGCACATCTAACATGCAAATATTCATCACCCAAGAATGTCTTATTTGCCTCTTTAAGATAACTCTTTAGATATTCCAAGGCAACATTATTAGACGACGCATTATCAACTGAAACAGTCAAAACCTGTGCTACACCCCACTCCTTTATTGCGGCTTCCAAGGCCTTCCCAATCATGTCACCCTTATGATCAGTTATTTGCAAAATTTAATAATCTTTTTGTGAAAAACCCAATCAGAATCAACAAAATGCACAGTCAACGATATGTAATTCATATTTTGCATAGAAGTCCAAGAATCGGTAGTGAGGCAAACTACCAAACCTGCCAATTGGCCCTTCAAAACATCTTTATATTTTATGTACATCTTTTTAATATCATTTGCCACAGTGTAGCGAGAAGGAAGCGTAAATCTCGGTTCCAACTCTTGGACAAATTCTTAGAACCCTTTACCCTCCACAAACTGAAAAGGCAGCTTGTCCATGACAATCATACGAGCTAACTTCTTTATACACTCATCGGGATTATATTTCGTATACCCCTTCAATGTTGGACCCCTGGCCCCACTACTCCTATCCGCCATTTGTCTTAATCTAATATCTAGTCTAGATTGACCATTCTTTATTAAGGATTTTAATATTGGATTCTTCTTGCATTATTCCTCTAAATGGACCTTTAGTTGGGATGTACCATGTTTGCTATAGTGACATCCATATATTTTTCCACAGTGATTACATTTAGTTTGTGGGTTGTTAGGGTCACCACCCTCTAGTTTAGTAAGTGAGACCAAACTAGGGACACAGGTTTCTTGCCCTGTGTGGACTTGAGGGTAGGGCAAGGTGTACTCCTTGTAGGGTTAGGAGTAAGGTTAGGTTCTAGGGTAGGGGTATTGGCTGGGGCATGAGAGCTATCACTGAAATCCGGATCTATTTGAAAAAACATTCCTGATTCCCCAACACAATAAAAATTTTTTAAAGTGCAATCCAACACAACACATAAAAAAAAATGTAATAATACACCAAACAATAAACAAGCAAAGTGCAATGATTGAAACCAATTTAAAAAAGTTCACAATATTATTAAGCAACATTTTCTTAATCACTAAATAAAAAAAAACTAAAAAAAAATAATTGTAACCGTAAGTATTATGAATTAAAAGGGTAAAATGAAAAATGCATAAATATTTGTGAAAAAACATAAATATTAGTAGTTTTTTAGAAAACAATAAATATTAGTATTAATGGTTAAATCGTGCAGTGGATGTTAAATCATGCAGTTTTTTTATTTATTTAAATATTAGAATCATTGATTTAAGGCTTAAGCACACGAAACTCAGCATAATTGTGCTAATATAAACTTCCAATAAAAGAGTTAACACATTAAATTGTAGGATGACAAAAAAAAAAAAGAAGAGAAGGTAGTGTCATGAGACTTGGACATTTAAATACAATTTAGGGTTTCCAATCCTAAAAAAAAATTAGGGTTTCAGATTGGAACCCTAAATTAATTTAGGGTTTAATTTAGGATTCCAATTTGAAACCCTAAATTGATTTATGAAACCCCTAAATCAATTTAGAGTTTCTGAAACAATAAAAACTACAAAAAAAGAAAAATCAAACAAATTCACCGAATCACAAATACAATACAATGAATACACATGCACAATCCACGAATCTACAGCATACAAATTCACAAATTGTCATCCTCCATCTCCGATTCAACCCATTCTTTCTCCAATCTCCGATCAAAACTAAAAAAAAAAAAAAAACAATGGAGAAACTGAAACTGGGTTGCAGAGTCACTCACCTCTGCGAGGCGAGAGTGGATACTTGAAGTTGGATATCGTGCGTTCGGCGTCGTGCGAGTCTGTGAGAGAGAGGAGAGAACGAGAGTGCGACTGAGAGAGAGAGACAGAGAGGAGTCTGAGAGGAGAGTGTTCGAGAAGAAACCAGAAAGGGGAAGGGGGCGTTGGGGGGGGAACTGGAAGGGATTTAAAAACTTAATAAAACGATGCCGTTTTATCTCTAAAATGATATATATTATATTATTATATAATATTATATATATATATATATTATATACCGGGCTAGGGCTGGGGAAATATGGAGTGGGGGCTAAGCCCCTCCGTCCCCCACCTCTGCTGGGGAACTCCTATACGAGCAGGGGCCCCCGTCCCCCACCCTTGCGCTGTGGATACCCCACCCCGCATATGCGGGGGTGGGGCTAATGCGACGGTGCAGCGGGGTGTGGGGCCCTGCTGCCCACCCCTAGCCAAAAGGGAAAGAGCTACCACCGGATTAGTGTTGATTGAGTGGGCCTCTGTGGACATCGAATTTGGAAGCGTGGTGGAATGTTATGATTTTTAAAGTTAAAGGTTTAACCAAAAAGTCCTAGGGCTTTTGGATTAATGGTTGGATCTTTAATGGAGTGCGTTAACATATGCATCGCACCACAAATATATGCACTTGCTGCAAGTACGTAAAATATACATCCCGTGACAGGTATTTGCACTTGGACGAGTGCATATAACATGAACGTGAATTGTGATTGGTACCATCGGCATTGGCGCTTGACTTTGCTCCGGTGACTAGCTACTTAGGCCATATTCGAAACCTGTTAGCGATACTCTGTCAACCCAGGAAATTTTACACTAGTTTAAATACTCTAGCATGAATAATGATGTTCTATTAGGATATTTTCTCATCTTAGCACTTGAGGTTGTGATAAATGTAAAAGATTCAACTGACTTGAAAATATTTTTTTGTAACGAACTCTATACTTGTGACATGATGTGATATGAGATGGAATGACAGATGAATGACGTGACGTGACGTGTAAGTATGACTAACAAAATTGCATAACATGACATGCAATAGTTATACTTGGCATGGCATGAAATAACATGTAACATATAGTTTCATATTTGAAAATAAAGCATGACATAACGTAACATAACATATAACAGATAATTGTGTACTTGAAAATAAAACAAGACATAGCATACATATGTAAATAACATGAAACAACATGTATGTATGTGTGTGCGTATATATATAGATATAACCTAACCAACTTGAATAATTGTTTCTTACTATCATACATACATAAATACCTGAGAGTAAGTTAAATGCTAATTTACAATGATTGAAGCATGACGAAATTAAGCATGAATAACAAGAACTGTAAGGAGACATTGTAAAAGGTTAGAAACTTCTTATTTGTGAACTTAGAAAATATAAAAATACTGAATTAGAGTGAAATGACCATTTTACCTCCTACTTTTGAAAAAATGATCATTTTACCATTAACTTAAGGATTTCACATTCTAACTCCAAAACTCACCAAAATTTATATTCTTCATGTAAATTTTGTTATAAATATAAATATTTAATTAGATAAATTTAAATCAAAACATAACTACAAGAACCAAGCATGGGCCGAAACACACTAAGGTTTAAATCCTTGATTTTTGTTGCAATTCTTTATGATAAAACTGAATCATGCAACATATAAAATCATATCCCATGTTTTAATAACATGATAGAATGGACACAAAAAAATTATATCATAAAATTCACAACTTCCTACATCTCAAAACTTCAAGTTTTTGACCACAAAAAACAACCCTTGATATTCTTGGTCTATCCACTTTTAGAAAAACTCAAAGAACACCAAAAGTATATAAACATGTTGTAAGTATTTTCATAAAACAATCATAAGGACTATCATGCTTTAAATAATTAAACCAAAACCACAAAAATCAGAAAATGACATTCAACATAATCGGCTTGTACCTTTACTCTCAAAATCGAGTATTATATGTTTTGATTTTTTGATCAAACCACTCGATCCAAATTTTTCATGATGTAAATCATCAAGAAACAACATCATATACTTTACATTCAAATCCTAAAACAAATCTAACCATCAAACCTAATATCACATGGCAAAAAGTGTATAAAAACAAAAATCCATTTGTGAGCCTCAAGTAGGGGTGAAAACTGACGTAGTAGGCGCGGTTTTAGTCCAAAACAGATACCGCACCAATGGATTTCTCACAGGTTTAGAACTAGCCGAACTGGCTAATTAAGGGGGAGCAAATCGGCAGCCTTGGTGTCGACATGATTTTGGTCAATTCTTCGATTTCTTGTCGGTGGTGCTATGAATGAGGAGGGGAGTGGAGGGCTATGGGCGTTGCATGTGAGTTTGTGAGAGAGGAGATATATTCTGAAGAAAGAAGAAGAATCAAGATAAGAAGAAGAGGGAGGGAAGGGGGTGAGCTTATTAAACCCTAGGTCGAAACGGCATCCTTTTATATATGTATAATATATATATAATCGGTAGGTTCGAAAGCTTGAACCATGTTCAAATCGAGATTGAATCGGACGACCTCAATTTTCATATTTTTCTGTCATTGATTGACTGATTCTTTGTTAGTTTTGGCTAACCTTGAATTCTGACGGTCGATTCGCATAGTGACAGCCGATGTGGTTGGTTTTTGTACAGCTCTAGCCTCAAGTATAAGACCTAACCAAATCTTTGCATGCATAAAAATTTATATCCTCAATATCAACACCATAAATCTTCAAAATAACATTCTAACACATAGATTAAAGTCCTAAGAGTGACATATGTGAATATCAAAGTCATAGGAGCATGCTTTCATAACAAAAGACCTAAGCTTTTCCAAAATATAAATTGTTTTCATACTCTCAGTTTAGAACTTTCTAGATTTATACAAAAATCTTATCAAAAGATTTTAACGTGCAACAAATCTTTATCAAACTTTCATATTAGCATGTTAATTACAAACCATAAAATGGTTAGACTAAGATTTAGTCAAGAACATCATAAAAAAATAAAGAATCACACACTGTCTAGTCTATTGTTTAGTATGAATATTGCATGCTTATTTTCATCAACCAAAACCTCATGAAAAATTACAAATCATATACCATTGGAAACTAGACTCGAAGAGGAACAACTTAAGTGAAGATATTTTTATGAGAATCAACTTAAAAAGGCTTCAAAAAGTTTGAGCAAAAGAGGCTAGAAAAGTTGTCTGAACCATCTCCTTAAGTTCTCTCCAAGAAAGTATTTCAAAAGTGACAAAAGACTAAGGGAATGACTATGGATGAACTTATACAACTGGAGGGGTGGAGAAGGGATGTGAGGGTGACTTTTTAGTGATGGGTTGGCAGCTAAAACCATGCCCAAAACCAAGGGCCATGGCACATGGTTTTGTGTCGTGTGATAGGGAGGTGGTGATGTGGCTTTTTGCCTTCCCATCAGCCACTATTTGGGGCTGACATGGGCAGTGAAAGTACATTCATGGCAATAAGAAAATTTTTCTAAGAAGCCATGCATAGGTAGTGCAATTTAGTGGGTCAAACTGTTTGGATCTTATTTGGGGTTTCAATACAGTTTGGTTTGGGGTTTTGGTTTCAATCAAACCCAAATCCAATTTTTCTTAGCCCAATGAAAATACTATGGTATAAAAGAATGGATAAGGGTATAATGATATGAATTTGAATAGTTAATAGCATATGGAAGTGATTTTAATCAAGTGGTTCATTTAGGGTTTTGGAAACCATTTAGGGTTTCAGTTTCCACAAGGCATTTGTGGTTTCAAATGGATTCCAAGTATTTCGTGTTTCACTTATTGTTAAAACATTCTTTGCTTTGGTACAACAATGGATGGTTGGATGGAATAGTGTTTGGCTTAGGTGGCATGATCACTAAGCTTGATTTTTCCTTCCTTTCCTTTCCATCTCATGGTTCCTCTTGGTGCCAATTGTCTTATACTATTCATTAAGTGTAGTTAAGATCTTGCCAAGTGTCCTAATGAAACTTCTCTAGATTGATTTGGACATTCCACACTGTGATCTGAAAACAATTGGACTGCATGCAACATGGTACTAACACAGGAATTACTATTCACTCCGAAAATGGTGAAAATAACTTTGCACTTTAAAATCCTAAATACTATTACGAAACGAAGAGCATACTTTGTTTTGAGAATTTTCACTTCTAAGTGTCTCGAACAAACCAAAACACGTTTTTGAATAATTATTGCTCGAAAAATAAAAATTATTTTATCGTTCCGTAAAATATTAAATACTGATCTGAGACTAATGGTGCAGACTACTTCTCATTCTCATATTCTAAGTACCTTAAATAAGTAAAACGTTTTTGACACCTAAGTTGCCAGAATCAAACTATGTTGACAGATTCAATCCTAATCGATTTCTCGATTTATGAGACCTTTCCGGGATTTTCACGATGATCTTAAAGTTTAAAAAAATTCATTCACTGAATTTCTAACGGGTTGTTATAAAATGAGATACAACAAAAGACTGGGGGTTATTAGCGAGGCAGACTCCACTAAGCTCTTAGGTGGAGTCTACCATCAGCCACTTGGCAGTCACGTTGGTTGCCACGTAGTAGATCCCAACATTTTTTAAACTTTGTAAATAAAATTATAAGATATAATATGAAGAATCTATTTGATCAAAACTAAGTATTTCACAAACAAGCTTGAACTCACTTGTATAATAAATGAGTTGCTTGTGAACATAAATATTGTAACTCAATGATTAGCTTACACTTGACTCTTCAAATAAAACTAAACTAAAGAACACTTAAAAACCCCCCAACTTGCTTGAATTTGACTTCTTTATGCCCCTAGCTACCAATGGTCTTACCAACATCTTGTTCATGTGTGTTTAGATGAAGAATATAAGGTAACAAAGTTTGTTCTACTCGAAGTCATTATTGGAGGATGGATGCAAGCGTTACTCTACCTTGAGTTTTAGAAGTATAGAGCATTAATTGTGATTGATTTAAAAACTAGATCATTTAATGCGATAAGTGACACAATGAGACCCAAATAAATCTGGAGGCACCTAACATCCCAAGCATGGGCTGAATTAGTTTAGAAAATGCATTCAATATAATAAGGCATAACAACAAACAGACTAAAAATAGTAAGATTATTTGAGCAGGTCACTAAGTGCTCAATATCCCGACCAAGAGTTAGAATAAACAAGGAAATGTAATCAAGGGAAGACACTTCTACCTAACACGTCCTCTCGATCTAATGCAAAAGAATGTCAAATGATGGGATAAAATACATGATATTAATAGATCTAGACTGCAAGATTAAAAAAAATGGAAAATGAACAAGAGTCTCAATTACCTGCAAGCTAAATATGAGGATTGAGGAAGTAGCCAAGATAATAGGGACACCATTGCTGATGAACAGTTTTCTGTGTACCAACCTTCCATTTAACCCCGAAGGTTTTGGTTGGGTCGACCATTACTTGATAAGTTTAAAATGTCCCAAAATGATAACTATGGCAGTTCAAAGGATCTAATAGAACACTAGAAGACATATAAAACATATTTTGCTCTACATAGTGCCCTAGTGAAAATTGCCTATCAAGCTTTCCCCTTCGAAGGGGAAAGCTTTTAACAATGGAAGAATGATCAAATAAATAGATACAAAGTCTAGCTATCTATGGTAACTGATCAAGTATGGAAATAAGTTACAAATACAACTTTATGACTAATTTCCTAAAATCAAGATGATGCTAATTTGGTGGTGATTTTCCAGATTTTATGCAATGAGGATTCTGTCAATACTCCCACTCAAGTTGGTGCATGAAGATTCGTAATGCCCAACTTGCGTAGAAAATGATTAAAGAGTTCCTGTCCCAATGCTTTATTAAAAATGTCGACAATTCGCTCATGTAAAGAGGTGTGAAAAGTGGTAAGGAGTCCTGACCGGATTTTATCACGAACAAAGTGACAATCAATCTCAATGCGTTTGGTAGGCTCATGAAATACATGATTGTGAGCAATGTGGAGAGCAGATTGATTGTCATAATATAGGCTAATGGGCTTAGAATGAGGAACACTAAGATTAGTGAGGAGCTGTTTTAACCATGTGAGTTTGCACGCGATATTCAGCTTCAGTAGAGGAACATGCCACTGTCGTCTTTTTTTTTTTTTTTTTTTTTTTTTGTGCACCAAGAAATAGGAATTGTGCCAAGCTGAATGAAATAGCCTGTGGTGGATCGACGGGTGTTGAACAGGAATGGCAGCTTGCACGTGGGGAACACGAGAAGTATGCATGAACTGACTAAGAATATTGACTACAAAGACAATATCAGGACTTGTGATAGTCAGGTAAATGAGGCGCCCAACAAGTTGGCGATAGGCACAAGGATTGGTAAAAAGAGTGTTGTCACTATTAGTGAGTTTCAAATTTTGTTCCATTGAAAAGTGAGCAATCCGAGCACCAAGGTGGCCGTTATCAGAGAGGATATAAAGGGCATATTTGCCCTAATTAAGGAAGATGTCTTTCTGAGAATGAGCAACTTCAAGGCCAAAAAAATATTTGAGAGAACCAAAATCTTTTGTTTTGAAGTGGGTGTAGAGAATTCTCTTAAAAATCTCGATCTGAGAGATGTCATTACCAACAACCAAGATGTCATTAACATAAAAAAGAACAAGAGTGATGTTGGTCTGGGTGACAAGAGTAAATAATGAATGATGTGCCTGAGACGGAAGGAAACCTGCATCAAGAAGCATAGTGGTTAGTTTAAAAAATCAGTTTTGGGAGGCTTGCTTGAGGCCATAAAGTGATTTTTTGAGCCGACAAACACGAGTCTCCCCCTTAGGCAGTATGCGGGTGGTGAGATTATGTAGACTTCTTCATCAAGATCTCCATACAGAAAAGCATTGTTGACTTCGAGTTGATGAATAATCCAATTTTTGGTAGCAGCAAATGCCATTAAGCAGTGGACAGTGGTCATTTTGGCAACTGG
This sequence comes from Carya cathayensis, assembly GCA_011037825.1. Classification (NCBI taxonomy): domain Eukaryota; kingdom Viridiplantae; phylum Streptophyta; class Magnoliopsida; order Fagales; family Juglandaceae; genus Carya; species Carya cathayensis. Next base: position 1,763,976 of record QGSO01000204.1, read on the forward strand.
AGCAAATATCTCATGATAGTCAAGGCCTTCAATCTGAGTGTAGCCATTGGCAACTAGCCGAGTTTTGTACCTCTCGATAGAATTGTCAGCCTTGAGTTTAGTTTTGAAAACCCATTTAAGCAAATGGGTGTCTTACCAGGAAGAACTGCCTCAAGCGTCCAAGCAGAATTTTCTTCAAGAACATGAAGTTCAGTAGACAAAGCTTCACGCCAATGAGAGTGGCGAATAGTAGTGGAATAATAGGAGGGTTTAATATAGGTGGTGAGGGCAGTTAAAAAAGCAATAGAGAAGGTGAGAAGCGAGAATAAGAAAGAAAAGTAGATAAAGGGTGAGCAGTACTTGAGATCGAAGCAACCAGTGAGGATGTAGTGGGCTTCATGTGTATGGTTGGGCAAACATAATCCTAAAGATATGCTAGTCCAGTAGTGGTGCGATGAGAACGGAGAGAGAGAAGATGGCAGAGGGGGTGGGTCAGGAATATTAATGAAGGTAGAAGGAGAAGATGATGGTAATATGGGTTCAGGAACAGGGAGTGGAATGATAGTAACGGATGTATCTGTGAAATCAAGAGTATCCTGGAATGGAAATATTTGTTCAAGAAAAGTGACATCACAGGAATAGAAAACGACTTAGATGTTGAGATTGTAAAGCTTGTATGCCTTATGAGTACTGGAATAGCCGAGAAAGACACATTTAGAGGCATGTAGAGAAAATTTGTCGTGGGAAGCATGGAGGGTTTGAGCATAACAAAGACACCCAAACACATGTAAGTGAGAATAGTTTGATGGTGTGTCAAAAAGAAGTTCAAAAGGAGACTTATTTTGGAGAATGCGACTTGGGGTGTGATTAATGAGATAAGCAGCGGTGAGAACACAGTCACCCCAAAATTTTAGAGGTAAGTGTGCTTGAAATCAGAGACTATGGGCGACATTCAGGAGGTGCTGGTGCTTGCGCTCTACAACATCATTTTGTTGTGGAATTTCAACACAAGTACATTCATAAATGATGTTGTGATCATGAATATAATTTTGAAATTTTTGGAAAAGAAATTATTGTCTATTATCAGTTCTTATTATTTTAATCATGGTGTTGAACTGATTTTGGATAAGTAAAAAATGCATGAGATGAGTATAAGCTTCAGATTTATGTCTCATGAGATAGATCTAAGTGGCGTGAGAAAAATCATCTAATATTGTAAGAAAGTAATGAGCACCACAAATTGAAGAAGTATGATAACCACCCCGTATATCACAAAAAATGCAATTAAACACAAAAGTACTTTTATTAGCATGTGAAAGAAAATGAAGTCGAGTATGCCTAGAACGAGCACAAACATCACAATTACAAATAACACAAGGATTATTATTATTAAAAAAATTAGGAATATTTAAGCGGGAAGGGTGACCTAGGCGTTGGTAACATAGGATCTTACTGGCAGTTATCTGATTGGAGAAAGCCATGATGGGTTTGTGCTGATACACATAAAGTCCTTTGCAAAGCTCACCCGCTTCAATCAACCTCGTTGATTGTGGGTCCTGAAAGAAAACAATTGATAGAGGAAAAAGAACAATGCAATAATGATTAGTGGTAAGCTGAGGGACAAAGAGGAGATTAGAATTAAACTGAGGGACATAGAAGACATTTTGCAATATAAGGGATTCGGTCAAGGTCCAGGTACTGACACCTTCAATTTAAAGAGTGTGGTCAATGGGTAATCAGACAAGCTTCTCATGAGAGGGAGATGTAAGGCTTGTGAAGAGGGTTTGGTCATGGCACATATGGTCGCTAGTGCCACTGTCCACGACCCATTCACGGCAGTTATCAAAGGAGGGAGAGAAAGAGACGTTACCCATGAAATTTGCGGAGGAGGAATTCAGGTTGAGTAGATCCAAAATTTTCTAGTAGAGATTAGGGGAGAGACCAGGTACAGGTGACGAAATGGTGGTGGTGGAAGCTTGATGAGCCGCTGGTGATAGACTGGTGGGTGGTTTGCCGAGAAGAAAAGACATGGGCTGGTTTCGAGGTTCACGGCTTAGTGGGTAGCCCACAATCCGCCAGTAGCAGTTACGCAAGTGGCCTAGTTTGCTGCATTTCGTCCATCAGAGTGGTGGTTTTATGGAACCACTGGAATGGGAGGCGAAAATCTGGAACTCTGATGAAGAAGGCCGAATGTATAGAAGACGTTGCTACTCCTCCTGAAAAAGAATAGAAAATTTTTTTGTGACAGGGGGAAGATGTTCAATGGCTAGGATATGTGTTTAGAGTTTGGAGAAGGAATCCTTGAGTCCAAGCAAAAACTAGTAAACCTGTTCATCCTTTGTTGTTCATCCTTTGCTTGCTGTTGTAATTCTTTGAGGTCATTGCTATTTTGTAAATGACTGAGTTCATCCTAGATTTGTTTAATCTGGTTGTAATACTCATGGATGGAATGGGTATTTTGGTGCAGGGATGAGAGTTCACATTTGAGGTCATAGATACGGCAAAAACGGGATTGGAGGTCAAGCCAGACTTCACGAGGGTCGGTATGAAATTCAAGGGAATTGCCGATGGAGGGACTGATGGAGTTAAGAAACCAGGTAAGGACCATGTCCTTTGTTTGATTCCGTTGGATGTAGTCAGCTGAGTTGGTATTGGGTGGGGAAAGAGTGCCATCAACAAAGCTAAGTTTGTTTTTGGCATTGAGAGCACGGGTCATGGCTTTTTGCCATTTGGGAAAATTATCCCTTGTAAGAAGGCCAGAAACTAGAATGAGGCTAGGAGAATATGAAGGGTGAAGAAGGTATGGGGAGGATGGGAGGTTTGAGGAAGAAGCCATTGAGGCATGGAACAGAGGATTGGTTAGGTTGATACCATGTAAAAATTGTAATCTTGGTATTTCAGAAACTTACTTTTTACAATGAAAGAATAATCAAATAAATAGATACAAAGTCTAGCTATTTATGGTAATTGATTAAGTATGGAAATAAGTTACAAATACAACTTTATGACTAATTTCCTAAAATCAAGATGATGCTAATTTGGTGGTGATTTTCCTGATTTTTTGTGATAAGGATTCTGTCAATAACAAGCGTGGAGTTGACTTGAAAATCTGTAGTCAAGGATCATGATCTTATCCTTTAACAACTTAGGGAGATAATTTTATCACCCAATTTAGGACGAGCAAAAGAAAAAGGTGACTAGACACTTATCTATTAATCGTGAAGTAGGGGGAAACAATCCAACTAAGGAGTATATAGCTAGCAAGACTCAATCAAGAATGTCCAGTAACAAACGGACAAGAGGAAAAGAAAATATTGGCTACGTTACTTGGAGTGTTTGGCCCCAAAGCTCCTTAATGGTAGTATTACAAAGGTAGACCCCCGGCCATCAACGTTAAAAGAGTTCATGAAATGGGTTGATGTATTCATGAACACAAAATAATAAGAAGTTGAAGTAATAAAGGCAAGAAACATTATGAAAGAATAGAGGGAAAGAATAGAGGAGGGACGTGGGAATTAAGAAGAAGTCGGGAAAGAATAGATAGGCGATAACGTTGAACTAAAATACCTTGGGAGGAATAAAATTCTCCATAGAAAGGATCTTGGTGGACAACAAGATTTCGACCAACATCCATAAAAAGTACATATTGACCTGGCCATAGGGGCAGGTGTGGCCCCGCAGACCGGCAATAGTTTCTCTGTGTGCCTAAATACTATGACAATACGATAGAAGTAAAGGATGAAAAGGCCCTCCTCCATCAAGGAAAGCTAGCAAAATAATTGGAATTAGTCTATGTTAATGGAGACAACCTGGCCTTGAGCGTTGGTGCATATGATGCTACTACTTCCCAAAGATCGATCTCAAGGTCAAACCAATTGATGACCTCAACAAACATAAAGAAGTGTTCACATGGAATCATGAAGATGTGCCCAAAAGTAACCTTAGGAAAACCATAGGCTGAGCTTGGACCCCAAGTTGAGGGAGTTGCATAAGAAAATGTTTCATACTGGAGGAAATGGAAAAATTGTTGCAAGCTAAAAGAAGCGTACTATCCAACTAGCTGTCAAATATGGTCATAGTTAAGAAGGCCAATATTGAATGGAGAATGTGTGTGGACTGTACATATTTGAATAAGGACTACTCAAGGGATATCGTTCGATTACTACGGATTGACCCAATTATATATTCCATCACATATCACAAATTTATCACCTTCACAGATACATTCTATGAATAGGGACGTGTAAATAAGTTGAGCTCAAGCTTTTTATCAAGCTATATTTTATGTTTACGATCAGTCTATTTAATATTTGAGCAAGCTCGAGCTTGTTCGCAAGTTGTTTCATTTAAATAGAATGGATTATTTATTATACCTCTCTATAACTTTATTTACAAATCTTGAGAAACAAACATTGACTTTTTGATAATAACTTTATAAAGTTTATACATATATATGTCAATGATAATGTTTATAATGACTCAATTAGTAACATGTTTTGTAAGAAATACTAGATCAAAGTATATAGCGGAAGCGATATTACTTAGTTGAAAATATTTTGGATCTAGTGCAATTGTTCTACGGATTCTCCAGTGTCGTTGATCATTCGAAATTATCCTCTCAATGGTAGAATGTGCTACGTGGTAATATACCAGAAGACCACTCACATATTCCACAACCTAGATGCAGAGACTAGAGAGAACCTTTTTAGAAAGAAAGAGATGGCTTGTTGATTCAAGTGTATCATCCAAAGAGGGGAGGAGCTATGTAAATAGTCTCTCTAGTGTAACCCCCTGGTTGGCCATTAAGGACTAGCCATCAAGCCTCATGAAGTGGCTTAAAAGCAACGTCATAACCCCCACGAGAAGGTGAAGAAGTACCCACTATGGGTGCCCCTTTCTAACATGTTTAGTATTAGAAACATGATTTTCTCTAATCTCTATGAATACTTAAAATATTTTCATTGTAAATATAGAGATAATACTATAAAGAATAATAAATATGAAGTTATTCAAGGTTATTATGAGCTTACATGAGTCAAGTTAAATTTTATACGAGTTACATCATTTAATAATCGATCATAATTTCATGTTTATGAACATCTTATTTAGTAAATGAAGCCAATCTCGATGGGCTTATCGAGTAGTCTTATTTATTTACAACTATATCTACCAATACAACTTAATAAAGATTAATGTTCTTGATAACCAAGGGAAAGCTTCCATCAATATCGACCGAAGGATATAATGCTTCAAAGTGATGCCTTTCAACTTAATAAAGTTACGGCAACCCATAAGCGTTGGGGAACAAAATATTGCACATGGTGGGAGGAATGTAGATACTATCTCACCTTTATAATGTTATCGTATTTTTAAAATTTGACAAGAAGAGTGAATTTTGACAAATTCGAATTGCTGAAAAAGATCGGTATAAAACAGCATTTACTGTCCCATATGGACATTCAGAATGAAATGTTATGCTATTTGAATTAAAAAATGCTCATAGTAAATTTTAAAATATTATGAATGAAATATTTATTCGTTTCACTTATTTTTTAATAGTTTATATAGATGTATTAATTTGTTTTTCATCTATTGAATAGCATTGGAAATATTTAAATTAATGATTTGCTGTGAAAAGGAAGGAAAGTATCCATTACACAGCAAACCTTGAGGAAGCATTAACATTGCATGCGAAATTATCAAATGAAGTTGAATTCCATAAATAGAACCTTCGATCGGTGTATCGATCGCTGGACAAGTTCCTTGGACTGATAGTCTTAGAAAGAAAAATTGAGGCAAATTTGGAGAAGATCGGTGCTACCTTGAACTTGAACACACTTTGGATTGTCTACAGAGGAGTAAACGAGCTAAGCTACTTAATTTATATCTCGGATAATTGAAAAATGTCTCTCGTTCTTTAGGATATCGAGAAAGAAAAATGATAAACCTACATTATTTTTTACAACACATTATACATTAATCACATTTTAAAATGAATGATATTTTTGTAAAATAACTTATAAAAATAAATCACTTTAAAAAAATATCTTCACTTTAATATATATATCGTGAAATGTGTTGTGTAGATATCATTACTCATCGAAAAATATCCATAAATGTTATAAAGTTTGTTTGTTAGCTAGCTTTGAGTAATTGAAAAATAATCAGAAAATTGTTTAAATAGTAAAATTATTATATGAAATAATTTTTCAATCCAAACCGTTCTAAGTGGGTCTTTATTGCTCGAGCTTTGTTATTTATAAATTTTATATAGCACACAATATATAATTTTTAATTTTTTAATTTTAATTTTTTTAAAAATTTATTTTAATTTTACTTTTTTAAAATAATTAAAATTTTCTATTTATCATCTATATAAAAAAAATTAAAATAAAAAATAATATATAGCATATGAGACTTCTTAGTAGAAATTTTCCTACTATCCAGCGATCAGGATAAGCCGATATTGATGAGAAAAGACAAACTGGTTAAAAAACTATTGCAATAGGAATCTAGCTAGGAGTATAGGAGAGATACCCTTCGGATTTGAACAACAGCCTTGATCACGATATAACGGTACTGGAGCCACAATTAATGTAGTATTGTCACGTCCACATGACAATACGTAGCCAAGACTTTTGTGTGCATGGTAAGGCCAAACTAAACAAAAACCGTTCTAAGTTGGCTTCTACTGCTCGAGTTTTGTTATTCATAAATTTGATATATCATATATCATATAATTTTTATTATTTTTAAAATTTTTTCTTTAATTTTATTCTTCTAAAAATAATTAAATTCTTCTACTCATTATTTATATACCACATATTTAGAAAGAGAAAAAAAATTAAAAAAACAATAAAATAAAATGATATATAGTGCATGACTTATGAATAGAATCTTTCCTACTGCCCAGCCATCCAGGATAAGCCGATATTGATGAGAGAAGACAAAGTGGTTAAAAAACTAGCATACTATTGCAATAGGAATCTAGCTAAGAGCATAGGAGAGAGGCCCCAGGATTTGAACATCAGCCTTGATCACGATATAACGGTACCAGCGCCACAATTAATGTAGGTATTGTCACGTCCACATGACTATACGTAGCCAAGACTTTTGTGTGCATGGTAAGGCCAAACTAAACAAAAACCATAATATAACTTAAAAAACTTAAAAAAAAAATGCGTGTAAAAATAATATATATTCCAAACTACAAGTTTAAATATTATTCAATATTAAGAGTATAGTGACCTAATAATGGCATATAATCTGATTTTTCAAAGAGAAAATTTAGATTCAAACCCCTACTCTTTATCTAAAAAATAAAATAAAATACAGAAAAAATAATATAAAATAGCGTTAATTATACTAACTAAACTTGATGTCTTTGCAGTGAATAAAAGTCATTGCTTATGAGTACCCCATACTAGATTTTCTGGCAATTTCAATTTCGAACAAGAAAATTTACAAGAAAGTCAACCTCGATTTCTTGAGTTCTTATTTAACAATGATTATAGTTGAAAAAACTCACTAAATAATTCATGTCATTAAAATTGGAAGATCAGTTCAGAATTTAGATTGATCAGATGCTGCAAGCTAGGCTGCCATCAAATATTTTTGAACAGCTGGATGATGAACTTTTGACCTACTAATTGTTGCCAATACTCCACATCATAATTAGTTAGAAATTGTGAAAGAATATTATAGATCTAAAAAATTAAGGCCGTTTGGTTATACAGTTCAGATGAGATGAGATATTTTGAATAATAATGAATAAAATATTGTTATAATATAATTTTTTAATATTAATTTTGTATTAGAATTTGAAAAAATTGAATTGTTTATTATATTTTATATGAAAATTTAAAAAAATTGTAATGATTAGATTAGATGAGATTGTTTAGATTTTGATAACCATTCCGGGCCTTAAAAGTTTAATCTAATTTTACATGTAAAGAATCTTAAAAATTCTTTTAAGAAAATCTTTACTATGAAGAAAGAATTTGAGCAATCTAAAGTTAGGTTTGGATAGTGAGTTGAGATGATATGAAAGTTGAATAAAATATTGTTAGAATATTATTTCTTAATATTATTATTATTATTTTGAGATTTGAAAAAGTTGAATTGTTTATTATATATTGTGTAAATTTTTTTTTAAAAATTATAATAATTAAATGAGATGAGTTGAGATCTCATCTCAATCCAAACCGAGAGCACAATTAAGGTCATGCCTGACTTATTCAAATTTTTACAAGAGTTTTTAAGAAACAATTTCAACTTCAACTCAAATATTTTTCAATCTCAACAACTTTTTCTCAACTTTTCAACTTTTACTTAATAATTTTCCTGGAATTCTATGGTTAGTTAAAAAATACAATAACCATATCAACTTTTATAAAAAAACAAGATATTTTTTAGAGAGATTTTTAAAATTTCTTTAATCAAACGCACCTTTTAAGTTTCTGCAAGAACCCAACATTCGCATTTATTTTGGAAATCTCTTTAATCAAATATTAAATATGATATAAACTATAAATTATGTTTTAAGTCTAAAGTCAATAATATTTTATATTTTTTATCAAATGGTAAAATGATTAATGTGTTTTCTCTTTTAAGATATGGAAATTTCGAAAAAACATAAAACGTGATATTTGTGTTCTAAGATAACATTAACAATAAATAAATAAAGAGAACAGAAGCTTAGAAAAGAACACATAAAAAGCCCAGAAAACATTTGTTAAAAAAGACCAAAAAAAAAAAAAAACCTGACACGTGGCAGAATGAAAGTGGGGAAGGGGGTTCGTAGGAACAGAACCTAAACCAAGTAAATGTCAAGCGGAGAGTTAAGTGGGACCCACTTCCTCATGTACCTAAGTGATAAAGCTACCGTCCCTTTAAAAGCCGCCGTCCTTTCCACGCTATCTGTCTGTCACACCCCGCAGCTCTCTGATCTCCCTCTCTCAGGGTGTGTTTCTCTCCTGAAAAACGATACTGAAGTCTGATTAGTTTCAGGGACGACGATACGAATCCCACGTCGATTCCTGAATAAAAAATTTCCCAGTTTGAATTTTCTCTTTTTTATCTGCTCTCTTTACAGCTTAGCTTTGCTTTTCATCAGAGACAGTCTTCTTTTTCTCTCTCGCAGCAGCAGCTCTGCTGCTTTCCGTTTTCGTACAAATCCCCAATTACAGCTTCCATTTGATTTGACCCAACATTTTCAACGGTCAAAACGGCACGCTTTTCCATTTCGGAGCACCTCTGCTGTTGCATATTGATTCACCCCATTTGCTTTTATGGACAAGCAAGGTAAAATTGGCTCTCGCTAAAGTCAGCCTCAAACACTACAACTGGACTTCTCTCATATGGTTCAACGCTTTTAGCCTTCTGGACAGGTAAAACAAACAATTATACCGTTTTTCTTATCACAAAGTTCATTTCCTATTTCTAAATTATTTGGTTTATTAGATGTTTAAGTTTTTTATTTGATCTGATGGGTGTTTCATTTTGTTTTGGGAATAACTGTATGGAAAGTGTAGTTAAGTACTTTGTTATTCGGAGCATGTATAAGGCAAAGAAATTCTCGATGACGAGTTTAGTGCCTCACAAAAGTCAAGGTGGAGGAGGTGAGCCGGCTTCAACGGATGCTGGAGTCTCGGGGGGATCTGCTGCCGTCGTGATAAAAAACTCAACGCCTGCTGCTTCTGCTGGGGGAACTGGGAAGCAACGTTTGCGCTGGACTTCCGACCTTCACGACCGTTTTGTCGACGCCATCAGTCAACTTGGCGGACCAGATAGTGGGTATTTTCTTCTTTTTTATCTTTTGAAGTATTTTTCTCCTGCTGCTTACTTTTCATGTGAGGAATTCTCTTAAATAATTTAAAAAAGAAGAAGAAGAAAAAGAAAATAAGTAGACTATTTTTTAAGGTAAGGGCTGATGCGACTTTTCCTTTGCTGCTTTCATTTTTCGTTGGGAACTGGGAAGCTATGTGGTATTTGACTGTTTTCATTTGGATGAGGTAGATTATTGGTGTCTTGAGTCTTGACTCTTATGTTGTTTTCATCTTTTTAATTTACGTGGGCAGACTCCTTCTGTCTTGAATATCTGTTTGCGCTTTTCAAGGAACACTAATTAACTATTGCCTCATCTTGTTCACAGTGTCACTTCGTTTGGTTAATTGGACTCAAAATGTAACAAAGTTTCTGTGTGGCCACTAACAAATTAATCTAATACTTTCAAGTTGATTTGAACCACCCAGGCCTGTGTGATTCTGTGTGTGCTAAAATAGATATCTATATTTCCATTCAGGTGATTTTGATGCTTTGAAGTTGCGTACTTCATGGAATTTGTCCTGTTTACTTTATTGGCTGTCGATTTACTTGATTTCCTTTTATAAGAGAGCAAAAACATTATGTGGAATTTCACTGTGCTTAACGAATCAGTGGGCTACCTAGAAAAGTAACATTGATAAATTATAATTGCAGTTGATGTATTGGGTCCGTCAACCCGAATCACTTCTGCATCCTTGCATGAGGTTCAAAATGCATAACAGCGATCAGCTAAAGCTGTGCTTATATAGATGCATCATCTGAAGTACTAGATTGGTTGGTTTGACTTAAGACCAATATCCGATAAAGGATGTATATTTGATATAGCGGGTCATCTTTCGTGACTGATTGATAGTTACAAATTGTGGCTGCAGCTGAGGTTGTGCCACGTGAAGACTGCAGATTTCCATGCTATTTGATTGTAGGATTTGGTTGCTCAGGGGGCATTGAAAGCTTGTGATGCCGTCAAGTGTAATGTGTAGATTTGAGTTCCAATAAAAAGCAGGGTTTTAGTGTTCTTTTTGCTTGTTGCTTTTCGCCAACCTCTTTTCTAAATGTTGGAGGACATCTTATGCCCTCTCCAACATTCAGTTTCTTCTTCGTCCTACATGATTAAGATGCTTCTCTGGTTCAACCGATGACTTTGAATATTGATGTGTTGAACATATATGAATCAATTGGATTGTTTTTAGTTTACCTTACAGGCTACCCATTATTAACACAAAATGCATGGTTCAATTCTGTTTCCATCGAGGATCCTAGGCAGGTCTGTGCGTAGTGATTTTGGTCATGATAGATCACTCTTTCTCTGACCTCTTGAAAATGATAGCAAATAAAAGATTTCCTTGGTTTGAATGCTAAGCGTTAGCATTGTGAAGTATTTCGGAGAAATTGTGACATATTTTGTAGCAGAATGTACAATAAATGCCGTCCAGCCTCTTTCAATGGTCTGTTGAAAAGGGAAAAGTAAGGGTTGGGAAGGACTAGAATTAAAGAAAAGGTGAAATAAAATAATTGGCATGGTTAGTCCAAGGGTTCCCCAATTCATAAAGAGAAAAGACTAAAAAATGTTGTTTCCTGTAAAATATAATAAATTTGAAGGCAATTTTTTTCTTTTTGGGATAGGGTTGCATGGAGGTGGTTTATTGTAGCATTTTAGCCCCTCAATTTTGATGAAGTCCTGTTATCACCCTTGAGATGTTCTTCAATGATTTAGTTTCATACCCCTTACTAATGAGGATTGTAGGTGGTGTAAGGGATTCCATATTACTTGGAGGGAGAAGTTCTTGCTCTTTATAATGATTCCAATGGTATTCCAATGGTACCATTGAATAGTTCTTTTGGAGTATGACCTAGAACTGTGGGACTTGAGCTGTGCCAACTAGGATGGAATGGCCTGACGACGATGCCTAGAATTTAAAAGAGGTAGGTTGTCATATGCCATACTAATGATGAGTGGAGGTGTTGTATGGGGTCCCATGTTACTTGGGAGGGATAAGTTCTTGCTCTTTATAATGAATCAAATGGCGCTCCATTTGTACCATTAACTTAGTACTTTTACATTATGGCCCATATGTGGCTCAGGCCTTCTTTTGGGACATTACATTTAGATTTTTTTTAGCTAAATTCTTAGCTAACATCATGAGACTGGGATGGAGAGCAGTTTTGGTAATTAAGTACTTGATAGTGATACTCATGAAAAAAAGGGTACTTGATAAGTGTCATCAAATGCTGATAATAATACCAATACAAAATCATTAGAAACCTCATCACATGATTTGCAGGTTTGTGTGGTTGGAGGAGTAAAGCTTCCTTCAAAACGATATTCTTTGTTTGGGTGGTACTGCTAGAAAATCATTATGTTGGATAATTTCAAGAGTTAACAGGTGATAATTATACATTGGTGTTGTCTGTAGGAGGAATGGGAAAACCTTGGGATCATTTGTTTTACATTGTGACGTTTATAGTGATTTAAGCAAAGCTTTCTTTAGCATTTTTAGATTGGAATGGGTCATGCCACAACATGTGATGGACCTTTCTTGTGTTGGAACGGTCGATTTGACAGTCAAAAGAGTGTAATTTTTTGGAAGATGATCCCAATCTTCTTAATGTAGTGCATATGGTGGGAGATATATGACCGAAACTGCAAGGATTGTGAGAAGACTGCAGTGGAGATTAAAAAGTTCCTTTTAGAATTCTATAACGTTGGATATCATCAACTTATAAATGTTGTTCCAGATTTTTTGATAAAAAAGAGAAATTTTGTTCCAGATTTAGGTTTCAGCAGTTTGTTTATGCTTTTCCATCTCTAACAAGGTGTGTACTGAGATAGTTCCTTTTAGCTCATTAATAAATTTATCCTAATTTTGCATTCTCTTGTATAGTTCCTTCTAGTTCATTTTATTTGTATTAATAAAATTTCTTATACTTATAAAAAAAAAAGTAAAATTATCCTACTTTTTGTACCTATCAAAAAATAATTATCCTACTTTTAAAATACAATCAACTACTTGCATTTAGAAATTTAGCACTTGTCAAAAAATTTTGAGATTTAGGAGGATACTGATATTTCTTCTTTATTTTCACAGAAGCACAAAGTTTTTGCTTGAAAGATATAAGAAACTATATTTGAAAACTCTAGTTTAACCTGGCAAAAGACATTTTGCATTTGCAGGGTCTCCTGGTTTCCTCATTATATTAAAATAAAATTGTATTATCAATGAATGGTTATAGTTTTTATGTATCACTTGTCAAATTAAAAAAAGACAGTCTTATTTATCATGCAAATGCCTAGGCAATTTCTTTGCTGGAAATTGGAGTTGCTTGCGAAGAGACTCTAGTATGTTGGAAGCAAATGCTGTACATATATGTAATATGTCGGCTGGAAGTGGTGAAATGAGATGTGGGGTTGTGAAGAAGAGAAGTCTTTGGTGAGAAGAAGATGAAAGTCATCTGCATGCTTATTAAGGGCTTAACGCCCCACTTTTTTGTTTGTAACGAGGGAGAGATAGAATGACCATCACCAGGCCCTTCCATGACACTCTCCAGCCCACTTGCAGTGATTGCATCAAATGGTTAAACGTGGCTGCTGAGAAATGTAGAAGTGATGTCTTTTTGTTTATAAGAAGAGCTGAGGAGCGGTGTCCTTTGGAGAAGTTGAATTTTCATAGAAGAGTCAAAGAATACGACAATGTATAGTATGTGATACCCCATACTAACTGATAAGTGATAAGGGTAGGTGGCGCGTGATTGCACATTGTTTGGGAATGAGAAATTTTCGCTCTTTATAATTGTTCCAATGGAGTTTTAATTGTATCACTAACTAGTTTTTTTGGAGTATAGGCCTAGATGTGGCTTGTCCTCCTTTGGGGCACTACAATTGGAATCAGAAGCCTAACCCAACCAGAAATGTGGGATTTGAGCCGTGGCACCTACTAGGATGCCAAAAATTTAGGGGGGGGGGGAGGATTGTGATTCCCCCTACTAACTGATAAGTGATAAGGGTAGGTGGTATATGGGATCCCATATTACTCGGAAAGGAGAAGTTCGTGCTATTTATAATGGAGCTCCAATTGTATCATTGACTAGTCATTTTGGAGTATAGGCTTAGATGTGACTTGGGCCTCTCTAGGGGCATTACATAGCTATACTTAAGCAGATTCTGTAGAACCGTTTTCTGTTGTAACCCTTTTAGATTATGTTAATTGTAATTAGATGGAGATCGTATAAAAGGAGTCATTCAGCAAAAAAACAATAAACAAAGAAGCGTAAGAAGAGTTGAAGGGGAGAGAACAGAGGGTTCATTGAAGAAGATTCCTTGAACTTTACTTTTTCTTGTAAGGAGATTTGTTTCATCATTCAATGCAATTTTTCCAAGTTCTCATTGTCATAATTTCATTCTTAATTTTTACTATATATTTGTAAGGCTCTGCGTGTAACAATGTAAGAGAACTGTTTACGATGTACCAAATAAGTAGAAGTAATATGTCCTCACTAGTTGTAGTTGTAGGAATTCCTTATGACCTATCTTGTAAAGTTATCAAATACATACTACATTTCCTTGGCCCAGCAATACTGTTATTAAACAAGATAGTCGGGATGAAAACAAATGAAAGAATAACAAAAGGCTTAGATGGCATATTATAACAAAGAATAACACTGTTATTGTTTGAACTCAATTTTGCTCAATGTTGATAGTTAATTGCATATGTTAACTCCCTGCTCATATAGAGAAGAATTTCTGATATTTCTGACTTTTAATGAAGGTGCAAGTGTTTCGGTTAGATGGTTGGGTTATTAAATGTAAAGTGGGGTAAATTCATCATGGTCAGGTCTTGGTGTTTGAATTAGGATAGTATTTCCTGCCAGAGCATGTTATGACACGTCTGTATTAGTTCTAGAATTTCTTGTTCATATGGGAAAATACTATCAAATTTGACATGGAAATTTTGCAGATATTTCTTTTAACTGAGAAGTTTGAAATTCTCATTTTTGCTTTGATAAATTCTGTCCTTCAATTAGATTTCTGTCTTAATTCTCGCCTGAATGATGAAATTTTGCAGATATTTCTTTTAACTGAGAAGTTTGAAATTCTCATTTTTGCTTTGATAAATTCTGTCCTTCAATTAGATTTCTGTCTTAATTCTCGCCTGAATGATGATATTGCTTGAAGGTTGTTGGATTTTATAAACTGCTTACTGTGAATGAGATAGATTTGTGGATGGAAATCACTGTCCTTAACGACCAATCTATAGTCTTTGTAAATGTTGATGGCATAATTAAAAGCTTTCACTTGTGTTTTTCTTTCTATTTGTTGGTTTCAGGGGCTACACCGAAAGGTGTTCTGAGAGTGATGGGTGTACCTGGACTTACCATCTATCATGTGAAAAGTCATTTACAGGTGCAGAAATCTCAACTAGTCATTTTTTTTCTTCATATATTTGAATACCTGAAATAAGTGGAAAATGTCTTTCTGTTTCTACTCGTAGAAGTATCGCCTTGCAAAGTATCTTCCGGAATCTCCTGGTGATGGTAAAGGTGCTCCTTTTTCCTTTTTCTTTGTGTTTCAGCAAATTGGGCTATGAATCTTAATTTTGAGGATTCTGATGTTAAGCTTCAGGTTTTAATGATGAGAAGAAAAGTTCTGGAGACAGCCTTTCTGCCACAGATTCTTCTCCGTGGGTATCTTTGTCCTCCAAAACATATACTCTTTACATGCACAGTTTTTTGCCTCTCATTCTCTTTTAACTTGACTTCTACCAATCTACAAATTCTTACTGTCCCTTAGGGGAATGCAAATTAATGAGGCACTGAGGATGCAAATGGAGGTTCAGAAGCGTCTTCATGAACAGCTTGAGGTCTGGTCCCATGCTTTCATTTCACTTTTATAATTGCTTCTAGTCAGCAGCTTTTCAAATTCCATTTTTAATCTGCAACATTTTAGTTTTTTCTTTTAAGGAAAAAGGAGATTTTTAGGAAATACAAATGAACTGAAGGGGAAAGAAAAAACATAAGAATAGGAAATCCTTCTAACAAACAAATAGCAATAACATTACATTGTAAAGAATGTACATTCAAGGGAAACCAAATCTTGAATTGATAATCTCATTCTATGAGGAGAATGCATCAATCTATGTGCCCCTTAATGGGAAGAAGTCTGTCCATTTAACCTTTTTTTAAGAAACTGTCCATACAACCTTTAAACTAACTGAAAAGTTTTAGGACTTTCTTTCTTTGACAACTTGTACCAAGTCTTGTTTTTATTAGCCAGAAATGGAAAACAAACTTATGTAATTAGAAATGGCAGCACGCATTATGTAATCTTTGGGGTCATACTTGCAGTGTTCCATCCCATCTAGATTTCGGCAAGCCGTGCTTATTATCTTCTGTATGAGATTTCATTAGAAAATGGATAAAAAAGTAGCTAATGGGTTCAAATGTAGCTTTCAATGGTTTTGTTTGGCATGATATCAATATTTACTTTATTAGTCAAAATGTTTTGGGTACACCATGATTTTTTTTTTTTTTTTGTTGCATGCTTATTTTAACCATGGCCACTGGCGCTGGAACTTTTTCATGGTTACCAAATGCAGCCTTATCACGAATGATGAGTGCATTCTGGGGGCAGTTTTTGTGTTGGTTAATTGTATGTCAATAGATTTATTTGAAAGCATGCATTTCAGGTACAAAGACAGTTGCAAATGAGAATAGAAGCTCAGGGCAAATACTTGCAGAAGATCATTGAGGAGCAGCAGAAACTAGGTGGTGCACGGAAAGCTTCTGAGACTTCCTCATTGGATGAAGACAAACAAAAGGCATCTCATTCAGAATCACCCGGTGATGATTCTGCAGGGGCCTCTTCTCCCCAGAAGAAACAAAAGTTGGATGATGGACTTACAGATGGCCTTGCCTCCTCAGTAACACCAAAACGTGAACAAAACAAAGAGTTTGTTAGTCATTGGGAGCAGGAACTTTTATGGAAGTGATGATGGGTTTGGATCAGACTTGGGGACTGAGTTCAAGGAGGGAGAAGCTGGCGTAGCGCAGAGAGCACCCCTGGAACTGGGCTGTGTGAGGTTCAAAAATATGGTATATACCCCATTGTTAATGTAGTCTTTTATGATGTTTGTGGCAGAAATTATATACCATGATTTGTGTAAATCTATACGTGCACTCCCTTCGTAGATAATGATCAAATACAAAATTCCTATTTAATCTCGTTGGTATAAGCGGCTTGTATATATTCATCTTCGAAGCCCAGCACATAGACTAGATGTTCCCACCAACTTCCCTCTTCTTCCCCCAAGTTCAATTCCCCATTACCATCTGAGTCCAAACTCCGTACCCCACAGTGACTGTCTAACTTCCCCTCATCTAGCCAATTCCCCTCAATATTCTCCATGCCGAACCATTCAACCATCATTATTGTTAGGCTCAATGTCTTTCTGAGAAAATGGGCCTAGCCTAAAATGGGCCTAGCCTTATCGGGCCAATTGATCCCTACAAACTCTGATTTAGTTAGGTGTGTAGAAGGGCAACAACTGATAGGCCTAGAAGCCCTTTCCTCCTGCAGTAAAGACAGCCCATCGGGGAGAAAACATCAAGTCAACAAGGCCATATAACCATGTCCGAACAGAGTATAGCTTGTGGGAACTCGAGTAGGCCAACGCATACCTGCTAACTCGGTCTCTTGTTACGTCAGCGCAGAGAGCTCTCCATACCCCATGCCCAGGAGGGGTTACTTCATTAAATGCATCAAGTGCCCTCTCAAGGGATATGCTCGTGTTAGGCCATGCAGCTCAGGGCTCCAAGTGGTTACCATATTGAATGCTACAGTATACCTTCTTCTCAAAATGGGTGTTGCTGCTAGGCTACAAGGAGAAGGAGAGAAGCTAGGCGGACCACCAAACGATATATAGAAAGGGAAAAAGGCCCTAAACAAAGCAATATCCCTCTTCCCTCTAAAGACAAATCAACTTTACTTGGAAAGTAATTGAACCACATTTACTTAGGCATCGAAGGCATTATCCTTTTGAACCCGAGCCAGTCTTTCCCCTTTCTGGTTGCAGGTACTTTCAAGGTGATTGAAGGTGTGCAAAACATGTCATCAACAGTTGGTGCCATTTGTGAGATCAATTTATTACAACGTGCCTTTCACATGCCGACGACAACGCGCTTGAAGGAAGTGACCACCATGGACAAGTAAGCAAACAACAGGGTGGAGAGAAAATTTGTAGAGATGGAAGAGAGGATGAAGGAGGTGATATTGGGGATGAGACCTTGCACAGGTTGATCGAGGCTTTGTGGCTAGCAAAATGGAGAAGTCACACAGTGAGGGGTGGCCAACCCTAAGCGGCAAGGACAAAAAAAAGGAAGATGCACAAAGACTTGCGTGACCTTATGGACAAATACGAGGATATGTCTAGAATAATAGGCGGATCGTCCTTAGTGGATAACCTACTTAGTAGCACAGATATGCCATATAGCATGGCGATCATGATCATCTACGAAAATGTGAAGACATACCTTGTGAGGTTCTACAAAGAATGCATGATGGTAGATGATCAAGATGGAAAGATAATGCCCATAGTGCTTTTGGAAGGAATTTGGTCCATGAGCCCTTTTATGGCAGAGTTGGCAAGGAGAACATTGAAGACTCTATGTGAGTTCATGGACAGCGCGAACGTCTTTATTAACACTGAATGGCACTTTAAGGGCATTGATAGCCCTAAGAAGATCCAAGATGGAATAGGCAGACTGAACTTTGAAAGACGAAAGAAGTGGCAAAGGCCACAAGGAGGAGGAGAAGGTGAAGAAAAACCTATACAAGAGAAGAAAAGAAGGAAGTGCCCTTTCTAAAGGCCACAAGTCAAGGAAGACACATTCAAGCCTGAGTGTACATAATAGAATCTAAAGCAGGGAGAAGCCGACAAGCCTTTGGAGTTTATAACCTTGGACCAAGATTAGCCAGGGGTGACAACATGAATTGGGACCTGAATGAAACCCAAGATTAGACAACAGTTGGAGCAACTCCTGATCAAACACAAAAATGTATTCACCCAGAGTGATGAAGACATGCCCAACATCGATGTTGAAGTAATGGAGCATCGCCTTTGCATAGATCTAAAAGCCAAGAAGGTTTGACAAGAGTAGAGGAGTTTTAGTATGGACAAATACACTGCGATTGCATAAGAAGTTGAACGCCTCTTGGCTGTAGGTTAATTCGAGAGGCCCATTACTCAGAATGGCTCTCCAATGTGGATTGGTGAAGAAGGCCAATGGAAAATGGAGAATGTGCGTGGACTTTACCGACCTAAACAAGGCATGTCCAAAGGACAACTTTCTCCTACCATGCAGTGATTGGATAGTCAACTCCACAGTAGGTTACCTGATGTTAAGCTTCATGGATGCAACTCTAGTTATAATCAAATTTGGATAAGTCAAGGCGATCAAGAGAAAACCTCCTTTTGTAATGCCCAGTACCTAGAGGGTTAGGGAGCTAGTTCATGTTACCTGAAATTCATTTACCAACAAATACATATATATACTCCAAAGATTCCACGAAGCGTAACCTCATTTGTTCAAACCAAATATACATGTTTCTCTACAAGGACATCAAGGAAATATTCTAATAAAATTAATTAACAACTCCACAAAGTCTCAATAACATCGTCAACATCCCAAATACCAAATCAACAAAACCAAGTCTACAGAGTAATACTATCCAACAATTCAAAATACCCTTTTGGTACTTTGTCTTCTATGCCCAACTAGTCTCGCCCATGCTTCCCATTCTTGATTCTCTGTTGAACCATCAAGATCATCTAAAATATTGAACGTAATTGGGTGAGTTATCAACAACTCAGTAAGCAGTGAACATATACTAATATGTAAACATGAGTTAGTTATAGAGTGAAAAAAAAAACATATTATCAAGATATCAGAGCGAAAATTCATAAATATTTATATAGCATAACTGAACAGTATCATATCAAAACATATTCCATATTTAATCCTTGTGGTAGAGTTGTTCTATCCTTAGTGGCCAAACCAGGAAAAAGCATAAGTAAAATATTTCCCTTATCATTCCCAGAGCCTCGAGTGTGCAATAGGAAAAACATACAGAAATCCACTTTGTTTCCAAAGTGACTGCATTTAGAAACAGAGATGTTGGTATCAACACAATAACAAAGGCCATAAGTTTACACCCACGGTATGGTCAAAACATTAAGCAGAAATAGAATGTCATGCTAGAGAATTTTAGATGCAACATCATATCATAACAGAGTACTGAACATATACATATTATATTCATATCATTGTATAAAACTTTTAAGATTTCATTTTCAGTCTTTTTATACATTTGAGAAACAGTGTGCCAAAAATGCTCATGTCTACACCAGTCATGATAGAAATATTTTTTTTCTTAGATACAGTGAATTATGCAGAAAAAATAACCGAGGTTGTTTCCAGTATTCCATAACAAAATATGCAAGTTTTTCATAAAATCAACCTTAGTCTATTTAGACAAAGTCTAGCATTGAAGCACTACTTACCTAACTCTTGCAGAGAATTACGTAAGCCTTGAACTCGAACTCTAGAAATATCACAACCTAACCAAAAAATATTAATTAACATGCTAATAATCTACACAAGCACAATTTCAATCTAACTAACAAAATCCCATAATTCCAAACTATATTTCTGCACACACACAAGTCCATCATAATGTCTAAATTTTTAATCATGGCACAGCACAACCTCCAAAACTCACTACACCAATCTTTAGTCCAACCTCCTCAAATATGCTTAACTAATAACCATACACTCATGAAGCAATAGCCCATACTTTAAGTCAAAATAAACTTATTCCCGATATATCAGATAACCAAACAATCAGCCCACATGTTCAAAAGTAGCTTACACTTGACTTATCAAACAAATAAACAGCTTGCATTTACCCCTACCGCTCAAACCGACATGCCCAACAACCATGCAACCACATTTTCAAGCCTTCTCCCGCCACCAATACTACAAACCAAAGATTCTCAACATGTCAACCAACAGCCCAAATAGCCACACATCAAGTGTTCTTCGCCCACATTACTACAAAACCAGAGACTCTTGACATGTCAACCAATAGCCCAAACAGCAACGCATCAACCCAAACGACCACACATCAACCTGAACAACCACACATCCACCTACCATACAATGTTGCCTAGGAACTAATTCGATGCCTTGTGATAGAGAAAATGTCAAACCAAAGTGTGGTAGGGGTATACAGGTAGATGGGACAAAAGAAATCAGACAAAGTGGGAGAGAAATTACCTTCACGGTGAGAGGTTGTCTCTAGTGGCCTTTTTTTGTTGTAGTTCAAAACAAAAAGAGAGCGTGTCTTTGAGAGGGAAACTCAAAGGGTTTGAGAGAAAACACGTGAGATAGGGAGAAAATAAAAGAGAGAAAAAACGAGATACGAAGCAAGAGCACCAATAAATACTTACAACGACAAACCCATGAACAGAGGCTTTGACACACTAGATATCTAGTGGAAAAGTAGTCTCAAGGTGGAGGAATAAACACAAAGAGAGAGAGAGAGAGAGAGAGAGAGAGAGAGAGAGAGAGAGAGAGAGAGCGAGTCAGGGGGAACTGATAGGGAGAATGAGAAGATGGCGAGGAGCTTGCTAGCATCATAACTCAAGTAAGAAAGGCGCTAGCTAAAAAAACCCGAGGAGGAGACTGAGACAGGCGACACAACACAAATCATAGGTAAGAGGAAGAGAGAGAGAGAGAGAGAGAGAGAGAGAGAGAGAGAGAGAGAGAACAGTTATGGAGAGAGGTGCACGAAGGGTGCGAAAGGGGGGATGTATGTAGTGGGAAGAGGCAAAGAGAAAGTGACGGGGAGGAGAGGAGAAGAGGGAAAATAATAAGGGAATTTCGGACAAAAATGACATCATTTTTTCTGGTGGGCTGGGCTTTACTGCGGACCTATTTTTTACAACTTAGAAAGTAGTTTAAACATACTGGCTTAAACATCGAAGGTGTCACCTGCCTCAAGTCATTCTTTCTCCTTTTTGGTTGCAAGTACCTCCAAGCAAGTGAAGGTGTGCAAAACATATCATCAACAATTATCATTGCTAGTGACATACCAATTGCAAATACTGTGTTACTAACTGATTACATGGAGTTCTTTGAGGTTCTTTGTCATTAGAAGCATCTTCTTCCTCATGGTGATAAAGATAACCCATTAGCAGCAGCTTTGGGTTGGGAAAGTAACCCATTATCATCAGCTTTGGGTTAGGAAAGTGGTCTTAAATTGACAAAAACAATAGAGGTCATTATGTGTACTATGTAGCTTAGAGCAGGACAAGATAAGGTTTTGTTGGTGTTCTTCTCTCATTAGCCTTCATCCTGTTGCCTATCCAGACAACTATCCCCTCTCACTTGTTAAGCACATGATCATGGCATTCCTCTCGTGTAGTCACTACAACTTTTGGGTTGAGGCCAAACATGATTGATCTATCCCTTTCATTATTGAAGGGAAATATCGATAGAATGACCGATGCTCACCGGCCAATCATATGACAAGATTCTTGCGCCGGTCGGTATTTTTTTTCTAGGTAAGTGCTCTTAAGGACATCAATCCTAATAGTTGAGTTGAGGGGTTCAATCATAGACCCAATAATTCCTAAGGACCATGGGTGGTGCCATTCGGCCAAAAGGGCATTGGCCACTTGGCAGTTAGTTAATATAACTATTCATGATTATAACTACAATCGTTTCAGATGGCTGGTTTGGTACTGTAGCGCTAGATTTTCTTCTGTTAGGAAATACTACTGATTTTTATCAAGAATGTTCCTTATCTTCTTGCTAAGTTCTCAAGAAAATATGTACTGTAAAAGGAATAACTCTAGAGTACTATTTAAGCTATTGGCCGAACTCTCTCTTGATGTTTCTAGGCTCTGACAGAATCATGTGGTTGTTAAGCCTTCTTGCACCTTCTTCTTCTTTTTCTTATTCTTCTGCCTATAAAAAGGGAATCCTATGGCTCCTCATTTGAATGTGTTAAGAAAGAGTGGTCCTGTTAAGTAGAGGTGTTCATCCAGATCGGATTTTTTTTCCGGTCCAGATTGGATTTTTTTTCCGGTCCGGTCCGGAAATTCGGAATCCAGGTAGTTATCCGTCCGAATTACACCCGGGTGGTTTAGGAAGGTTTTATAACCCAGTTATCGTAATCGGATTTTACACCTGGTTTTTTAAAAAAAAAAAATTTTTTATCCGCTAAGATTAGTGACATTGTATTAGTTTAATTAGTTGTGATGTATTATTATTATTATTTTTGTAAATTTATGTTTTGCATTGTGATGTAACAACAATATTACCTATTTTTCATTTTTTTTAAAATTTTGTTCTTCAATTTATTTTTTAAAAAAACTTTTTAAAAGTGTTTAAATTATTTTATTTAAAAAAATATAGGTAATTTGAACATGATATAAGATTTTTTTTTAAAGTGCTATAATTTTTTTTTAAAAGTTATAAAGTATTTTTAAAAATAAAATATTATAAAACCCAGATTGAATCTAGGTATAACTCGGATTCGACTTTTATCCTAAAAAAGAAACAAACAATCTAGATATCCGGATTGAATCCGGTTACTGCCCGGGTTTGGAAATCCGGATCCGGATCCAAATCCGGTTTTGGTTAGATATCCGGATCCGGATGCACACCCCTATTGTTGAGTGTTAACTGAAATAGTGTCTTTTAGTTGTGTATCAAAGTGAGCTAGCTAAGTGTCAACGTGAAGTGAGCGAGCATTGTTGTGTGTGAGTGCTCAAGTGAGGTGACTAATTGTGTAGTGCGTTAGACTATTGTCCACAAAGGTTTTTCAGGTGAGGTCCAACATATTAAAAACATTTTTGGTTGTCTTGATGTCCTTGTGGCTTCCCATTTTTATAATAAAAAGAATTTTATGTTCCATTTTAAACACAACAATTTGGTTTTTTTTTTTTTTTTTTTAATGTTCCACCATTTGATATCAAAGAGCTAGATTCTAGGAGATTACTATTCAAGTTGCCTTTTGTGGAGCGATTATCGTTCTTGCCATCATATGAAATCATAAAATTCATTAGTTCGAG
Organism: Carya cathayensis; assembly: GCA_011037825.1. Taxonomy (NCBI): domain Eukaryota; kingdom Viridiplantae; phylum Streptophyta; class Magnoliopsida; order Fagales; family Juglandaceae; genus Carya; species Carya cathayensis. The sequence goes on from QGSO01000204.1 coordinate 1,787,912, forward strand.
ACTACGCTTACTTGAAAGCTATTGGGAATGCACCATGTGATCAAAGTGATATATATTCGGTTTACTAGCTAGCTCGCTACCCAAAAAAAAAAAAAAAATCGTGACACGTTATTTCTAATGAAAATGACTATTTATGATGATAATAGATTTATTTTAACAGAAACTAGTCATTTTAAGAGAAAATAATTAACAGTAAATAAACAATTTTCTTTTAAGTATCCGAGAAGTGGAATGAGATGTTAGAGCACATTCAAAGTGCCACCACACCTAAAGAAACATGAAACTCACTTAGTGTTTGTCTCTCAAGGAACATAATGTAAGGCTTCAATTCCATAATGTCAATGATGTATTAAGAGCTGACATTTACACATTATGATGTCAAGATAAAGTCTCTCTATTAAGAGATCTTAGTGTTTAATAATCTCATTAAAATTAATGAACAACGTATGAGAATGATTGTTATCTTTGAGTTGAGCTCGAATATCAAGGATGCATTATATGAATAAATTATAACTGTTTAAAATAATTGAGATCAATGCAAATGTTTGTAATGCAAAATTTATGTATTTATAAGATATCTAAAGAGAATCACATGAAATGGATCATATTATTTTAGATTGAATTAACCAACTCGACAAATTGCATTAACGAGATAGTGCTAGAGTTAAAATCAAATTCATTTTGGTTATTCTCTCGATCGCAATAAAATGCAACTATATTTAGTACGAATTGAAGAACATATATGGATAGAAAATAAAGAGGGTTTAGAAAAACAAATAATTTCTTTTGAGCTTTATCCATTCATATTTAGGTCCCGTTTGGATATTAAGTTGAGTTAAGATGATCAGTTGAGTTCTTTATGAGTAGTGGTGAGTTGAGATGGTGGGTTGAGTTTTGTGGGGGTCCACATAAGATGTGTTTCAATGTATTTGGATGTTAAGATGAGTTTTGTAACAGCCTGCTAGAAATTCAATAGTGAAATTTCTATAGATTTTAGAAATCTCGTGAAAACTCCATAAGTTTTCATGAATCGGCTAATCGTAAAGGTTTTAGCCTGTCAACATAGTCAGTGTTATCACTCGCTATGGTGCCAGAAATGCGATTTTAATTATTTGAGGTAGTTAGAAGTGTCAGATTACATTATAGTTTACGCCACTAGACTCAATAGAATATTTAGGATTTTATGGTCCAATAACCCATTTTCATAATTTCGGACGAAACGGCTATTCGAAACTGTGAATTTATTTATACGGGCACTTCGAAGTTGAGTTTTGGTAAACGGTTTTTATTGTAGGTTAATATTAATATTTAGGATTTTTCAGTACTAAGTTTATTACGCTTTTTTTTGGAGTGAATAGTAACCTCGATAAGCGTACTAAGTGCAGTATTTTCAAAATCACAGTGTGGAATGTCCAAATTAGGTTAGAAAAGTTTTATTTGGATACTTGACAAGATCTTAGCCACACATAGTGAATAGTATTAGACACTTGGCACAAAGAGAAACCATTAGATGGATTTGTGAAGGAAATCAAGGTGTGAGATCATGCCACCTCAGCAAAACCCTTTTCATTTGATCAACCTTTTGAGCCAAATCAAAGAGGGTTTCAATCCTAGTGAAACCCTAAAAGTTTGGTATCCTTTTGAAACCCCAAAAGCTTGGTTGAAACCGAAACCCTAAACGGTTTCCCCAAACCCTAAATTGGCTTTCAAACCCTTTTCAATCCAATTTCTAGTATTGTGTTTAATCACTTGATTAAATCACTTTCACATGCTATTAATTTCTCAAATTCTTGTTATGACATCATTATCCAACCTTTTAAACCTTAAAAATTTGTTTGGACCAAAAAAATTTGGATTTGGGCTTGATAGCATCTCAAACCCTAACCAAACCTCCTTTAAACCCCAAATTGAAGCCCACTTAGTTGGGGCCCACCAAGGCCCACGAATTTGGCCACCTTGGCAAGGTTTCTTGGAGAAGTTTCCTCCCCCACATGGCAGACCATTTACTGCCCTTGGCTGCACCTAATAGTGCCTTGATGAGATGGAGAAACCCACCCCATCAACCTCCACATCTCATAGCTTCTGCAGGCAGTCCTTTGCCTCCCACTATTCTTCATTTTATATCACATAGCCACCTCCAATCAAGGGTCATTAAGGTCCATATCTTCCCCCTACAGAAGGCTTGAGTCATGAAAGACACACTTACTTCACTTTCATCACTTCTTCACCCCGTTTTTAGAGAGAAACCCAAAAGAGCTCTCTCGGGTAGATTTCTGGGTCTTATTGCGTGATGCTTTTTGACCCTTTGTAAGTATTTTCACATGATGACTCCTTCATAAAAGTTGTTCCTATTTGAGTATAGTTTCTGTAGATATATTATTCGTATCATTCCATGGTCATTTGGTTTGTCAAAAGTATTTTTAACTATGGAAAGGTCATTCTAGACATGAATCTGGAGAGTATGTTATGTTTTGGAGTTTTTGACCAAGCTAATGGACATATCTTGGTCCAAAAATTTTATGGATTGTTCTTAGCATGTGTATAAGAGTGTTAATTGAGGTTTTGTTGCATGAATAAAGCTTTTGATGATATATTTTCTTAGATCTAGAAATTTGAAAACTGGAAGTGGCAAAATAGTTTTTATTTGGAGAAAATTTGAATATTTCGAGGTTTGATCTTACTATAATGGCTTTGATATTTTTATATGATGATCCTAAGTCTCTTTTTTTCATGTTAGGATGTTATTTTGAAGATATTTAGTATTAGTTTCAAAGATATAATTTTTCTATGCAAGAGGATTCCGGTTAGGTCTAAGATTTGATGTGTTTGGGTTAGATCTATGTTTTATTGATTTTTAGCCATGTGATTTCAAGTTTGATGGTTGGATCCTATTTAAGACACATTCTTAAACCATGTGATGCTTTATTTCGAAGATCTCACATTGTTAAGCCATTGATCAAGAGATTTATCAAAACTAGTTGAGGAAAAAGTTTCTGTTTTTGGACCAAGTGTAAAACCAAAAACTCCAAGTGTTATTTTGTGATTTTGGTGACTTTATTTTGATGATTTAAATCATGTTTGACGTTAGGATGATGTTATGAATATGTTGGAAGTAAGATTTGTTTTTTTTGAATTCTTGGAGATGTTTTGATTTAGGGTCAAAGCTTGTTATTAAGTGTTTGGATCTTTTTACAAAAAGTTTGGTGTTGATTATAAGCTTTTTCTAAATGGATGTTTTAAGTATGGTTTTAAACTTAGGATAGGAAAATTTTTGTTGCAAAACTTTGGTTTAAGCATGAGTTTTGAAGTTGGAAGGAATTGCAACAAAAATCAAGAGAAATGACCTATGGATATTTCGGCCATAGTGTGTTTTCCATAGTTGTGTTTTCTTTTAAATTTTTCTGAGTTGATATTTGAGTTTAGGACAAAATTTACATGAGGAATGTAAATTTTAGAAATTTTTGGAGTTAGGATGCGAAATCCTTAAGTTAGGGGTAAAATAGTCATTTTCCCACATGTAGAGGGTAAAATGATAATTTTACTCTAAGTTAGCTTGTTTTCATGCTTCTAATTGTTAGTAATTAAATTTCTAACTTTTAGAATGACCCTTTACAGTTACTCATGTTTCGCGTTTTATTCTCGTAGAACGTGACGATCGAGGTAAGTTAGCTTCTAACTTACTATCAGTTTACTGTGTATGTATGATGGGTAAGGGAACTACAATTTATGTATGTATGTTATCATATGTACCATGTCATGCCATGTCATTACATGTTTAACTGTTGCGCTTGATTTATTCTTTCATGAATAGTTATCTGTTACACAATCTTTTCTGTCATGCAATGTTGTATGTTATAAGTATGCCATGTTAAGTATGCCATATGTTACATGTATGCCATGGAATGTTTATGTTTAAATCATATTGTGCCATTTACAAGTATACGCCATGTTAGAAAAGTTCATGATATTAAATAATATCTCATGCATTAAGAAAGATAAGACATGTTAAGGATGACACGGACCTAAGCGTGTTCATTACAAGTTATGTTAAGGATGACATGGACCTAAGCGTGTTCATCACAAGATATGTTAAGGATGACACAGATCTAAGCGTGTTCATCACAAGTTATGTTAAGGGTGACACGGATCTAAGCGTGTTCACCACAAGTTATGTTATGCGGTGCCACGGATTCAAGCGTGGTTCACCTTATGTAAAGTTCCTATAGATCTCAGATCACGCTTAAGTAAAGTTATTCATGTCAATCACAACCCTAAGTACTAGGATGGGGTAATATCCTAGTGGAACTCCTTTGTTCACGCTAAAGTGTCTAAATAGGTGTGAAATTTCCTGAGTTGACGAAGTACAGTCAACAGGTTGCGAATGAGGCCTAATTAACTGGTCACCGGAGCACGCCAGGCACTAACGCCAATGGTACCATATTTTATTTTACGTGTATTCATGGGGCCACAACAACTGTGGAGCATGAAGTATGGGGCCACAACAACTGTGGAGCATACACTACGTGAGACACAGCAATTGTGACACGTAGAATACGTGGGGCCACAACAACTGCAGAGTACGTATTAACGCATTCACAGCTGGTGCAGATACCTGTGTTGTGATGCGGTAATCGATAGGGACACAAGGCTCTAAGGGACCCGTGTAGCACCCATATGGTCACGTTATTAATCAAGACAATTGAATAAGATTCTAAGTTCATGTCAAGAAGTTAAGAGTAAGTAATTATGGTTAATCCCATGAGATAAGAATAAGTTTCAGATCAAGTCCACGTTAAGTCAAGTTTCAGATCAAGTTCATGTTATGTTATGTTATGTTATGCTCACGTACATGTTATGTTCATGTTCACGTTAAGTTTCAAGTTCATGTTCACATCATGTTATGTTCACGTTTATGACATGTTCAAGCTTACGTTCATGTTATGTTATGTTCATGTTCATGTTTCTGTCATGTTATGTTCACGTACATGTTATTTTCAAGTTCACATTCATGTTATGTTATGTTCATGTTCACATTATGTCTCAAGTTCACGTTTATGTCATGTTATGATCAGGTTTATGTTAAGTTCAAGTTCATATTTATGTCATACATGTTCACGTTCATACTATGTTTCAAGTCCATGTTATGTTTCAAGTTTCACGTTCATGTTATGTTGCTAGTCCATGTTATGTTTTAAGCTCAAGTTCATGTTATGTTAAGTCAAGTTCAGTTCACGTTTAAGTTCAGGTTATGTCATTCTATATGTCAAGTTATGTTATGCTTATTTACGACTTTATTTATGCATTTATGCTTTTACTGCCATAGATGCATCTTTAACCTGTGTGGGAGTTTCCTGTTAACTTACTGAGATTTGTAATTAAATCTCACCGTGGTAGTCCCAACTACCATTCCCCCCGAATGATAGGCAATGTGTCAGGATCAGAGCATGAAGCAGACATTGGTAGACTGAAGGAGGTTGACTAGATGCCGTAGACACGACGCGGAGCTTACAACTTCCATAGTTAGTTTTTGGACAGTATTCTGGCCTCGTTAGTCGAGTTACATGAGTTACTCGACGAACTTCCTCAATAGTCTATTTTGGTAATGTAAATATGGAGTTTGGTCTCCCATGTTTTTGAGGTTATAGTTTTCTAAGACTCATACTGAAATCGTGGATGTTTATTTTGTTAAGTATGCTTGGATTACGATTTAACTATTTGGGATATTATAGGTTTGGTGCATAGTATTGCTCAAGAAAAAAAAATTATCCGCTGCGAATATTGCATAATGTTAGATGCATATTAGGAACATTGCATATTATATGTCATGAACGGGGGCAGGTAACCATGTGTTGCATGTCCCGACGCTTTAGATGTCCGTTCAATCCCAAGCAGAATTTGGGGGCGTCACAAGTTTAGATGTATTTATGCGAAGTTAAAAAATATTGTGTGTCTCATGGATAAAAAAGTTTTCAGTTGAGATGAGTTTAATGATTTGAGAATTTAGTATTTAAATATTAAACTCATTCTAATCACCTGACTAGAAATAAAAGAGAAGTTGGATAGCATGTTGGATATCAAACGAGATCAAAACATGTTGGATATCACAAACTAAAGGTTATAGATTTGTGTTCCTGTAAGCCATGTTATCATTGACTTGAACTTATTTATAAATAAATTATATATACTAATTTAATTTTATGGTAACATTTATAGATGAAAATATTCTATTTGATTAAATTGCTAGTTTTTATTTAAAATTATCAGTTTTTATTTTCCTAAATCATGCCTTTTTAATTCCTCAACTCATACCTCTCGATTTGATACATTATATAAATTGCTTTGTGATCCTTCTTTTCATTCAAAAATAGTTTTCGTGATTTGAAATCAAAGAGTTAAATTATGAAAACCCTACACTTTATGACTAGTATTTTTCAACCATCCCAAGACCTTACATGTCTGACCGGCCCATTAAAGCCAGGTCTGAAAACCTAAGCCCAAGCTCAAAAGGTTAAAAACCCAACCCGCCCAAATGGGTAAAAAGGGAATGAAAGAAAGCACCAGGAAGGTGCGTTTTGGCAAAACCATCATTCCCAATGTTTTAAATTAGCTTACAGTGATTTTCGTTTTAAATATTGAAATAGAATATTCTGATAGGGTGCATTCCTGTATAGAGTAATACTAGAGAGCATCCACTGTAGCAGTGCACTCAATGCACACACCACATGGCTGTAATTTTTTCTCTCTCTCTTACAGAAACGCTTGTTTTAACTTTTACCCAGCCAGTGCATTTCAAATTTTAGGTTGATCCCGCGTTGCCTAGCACCTGCGTCGCCTGCCCAGTGCCTCCCTTCGACAGCCATCCCTTGGTCCAGCGCCACCTCATGCCACTCATCCCTATGTCTTGCGCCGCCACTCGTTCCCCCTTTGTCGTCCCTAGAAATTACACATCTTGCCTCGCCCGAGCACCCGCGTAGCGTTGCATGCCCAGTGCCACCCCGCAACGACCATCCCCAGCACCACCCACCGACGGCCATCCTTCGGTCCATTTCCATTGTGAGCCCCCATTGCTATTGCTTATGTACTGAGAGAGGTGACTCCACTAGGTAAATTTGCTTAGAAAGGTCATGCTTGATTTCTTCTTTTCCACAAAACCAAACTTATGTTAACCGCATAAGACTTATGTTATTTATTTCCATACCTCCATCACTTGTGGGCTATCAGAACACCATTAACTGCCAAATTGAAAAACAAATATCAACACTAACATACGGTATGATATTGTTTGGTGGAGATTGTTTTGAAAATGGGAGTAAGATGCTTTCAAAAATCTGGTTATTTGTAAGCATTTTTACTGCTCCTTGTATGGCTAATTTTGGTCTTGAGTTGCTTCTGTGTTTGAAAGAAGTTTAAAGATACTGTACTTAGGTTCCTAGTGGTAACTTGGGTAAGATCAGTTTGGGATTTATATTGTTAAAGTCAAGCGTTGATTTGAACTCTTTGAGAGCGGGAAAGGCCATTCATAATTTGGTTGTTGTGAGCAACTTGTGCCAGGAATTATTGGTGAATACAGCAATAATGTCCATGTGTTGTAAGTTGTCCATGTTTGGTTTCTTTATTATTTTGAATATTATTGAAAATTTTGGAGAAAGCTGTGCCTCCATCATCTGAATGCCCTGTGGCCCTTGAGGGTGTTTAACCCAAATCTTATTTGCTGTCCTTGGAAATTTGTCCAAGCTTAATTTATCAACAATCCCATTGGTGAATATTCCTTTACCCTTGAAGCAATTGCAACAAAAACATGGATTTATCTGGAGGAGTGCATTAGTAATTTTTATAGCATGTGCAATTAAGCTATAACAGCTTGTTATAGAGGGAAGCTTATAGATGTTAGTTCTTTCAAACTGATCTTGGTTGAATGGGGATTTGCTGAATTTACGTTTCCTTTACTTGCATTCGATTTTATTTCCACTTATGTGTGTAACCTTTACATGTTCTTCTTTATAAGTAAGAATAAAGTAACCTTAACATGTTGCCAACTGGTTTGAATTTTCACACTTTCGAGAAAGAAAAATATGTCAATAAAAATTGGGTGTATTTGAAGAACAACAGAGCTATAACAATGCTTTTTAACTGCACCCCAATTGCTTAGTAAAAGAAAAGCCTGCGCCCTAATAGTTTTCTACATCAAACCCTTTTGGTGGTAAAATGTTTCTGTCAAAACTTAGACATATATACTTTGACCAAGTACAGGGAAGCTTAGTACATTATACTACTTGACATGTACTATGCCCTCCTAGTTCCATATCCATTTCTGCTCATGACTGCATCATGGCCCTCTAAAATCTCCAACCCTGGAGCCCAGATATATTTTTAGGGCTTTATTGATGAATCCATGTTCCTCAAGAGGGCTTTCTCCACACTTGAAGGTGCTTTTTGGTCTTTTTCTTGATTTTCCCTCTTTTAAAGTTCTTAATCTTGCAAGGACAATACACTTTTAGATAGGGTCCTTGTAGGCATTCTGTGCATTTGGGCTTCTGCCTTTTGTTATTAGTTTATCTTATTAAAACAAGTAGGGGTATATCCACAAAATGTATTATTTTGAGTATTCCACTTTGGTTATTCCACAAAAGGATGTTAAAAATATGCATTTTTAATCAGGAAACCCTAACAAAGGAGTACCAAAATTTCAAGTTCCAACAACCCTATCAGCAGGCTATGTACTATTGCTCTTTTGTGCTACAAGACCATAAGTGGCCTTGGATGGAAGAACTTGACATTCTTCTCCATCTTGAAGCTGAAGATCTTGCAAAATTTGCTCCAGAGTTGCTCTCAAGGGCCTTCTTTGAGTGTTACATAGCAGGTTCCTCTAAGCCTATATCTTTGTAGACATTGTTGTTTAATGACAGCCATTTTTTTCTTCATTTTGATTTCATTTCATGCCTAATCGTTTTTTGCATTTTTATAGGAAACATTCAAACCAGTGAAGCAGAGTCAATGGTCCAGCATATTGAAGATGTTTTCTTTAGTGGTCCAAATTCTGCATGCAAACCATTATTTCCATCCCAACACGAGTTACTGCCATGAAGCTATGAATCTTTATTGGAAAGAAAATGGGGAGAGCAAAAGTGGAAGAAGCACGAGTTAGCTGTTGTGCTTAGCTTATTTTCCCAGAGAAAGTACAATAGGAACTAAAGTTTCTGCCAAATGTTTATGTAGAGCTTCAGCACAGACATTTCTAGATCATTCTAATTTGTAAAGATTCACTTATTCTAGTCAACTAATTTGCTGTGATTATTAGTAATGTTGGCTGGTTTAGTACATGAACGTGCTCTGTTTTAGACTCTGGAAATCACATGAAAGTGATTTTTTTCTCCTTTTTCCCCTCATTGATATGGAATAAGAGAAAAGCTCAAAAATATCAATAAGATAAGAGTGAGAACATAGTCCAAATGGGATCAAGGTTCCAAAATACACATCTCCTTTGTCTCAATATAGAATCTACAAGGTGATATGGCTATTAGAAACAGAACCATACAACTAAAAGGGGATAAGGGTAAGAAGATATTTGTGATGAACCCAATGACAGACTAAAAGGGTGACCTTGAACAAACTCTATGTACAGAAAAGACTAAATAAAAAGGATAACAATTGAATGTTATACAATAGAGACCACATTTTGTTCTTCATAACCAAAACACTTGAGAAATACCATTACAATTGATCCATTCAAAAATCATCTACTCCATACAATGTGCTATTTACATACAATTTATCCTAACCAAACCAAAAATATTACAAATGTGACAACCCAGTATAAATACAATAATTTTCGCTTTTCCTTTTGAAGAGTTGTCTCTCTCTCTCTCTCTTGTACTTTATCTCCCCATTTCTGAATTTCATACTCGTGCGTGAGTACGTAATCCCACATCTTCCAAACTTTATTCTCTCTTGTACGAATGTTCTCCTCTAGCAAGTGAAATATATCCGCCCAAACAAAAAATTCACACCTCCGCTTCTCCCTGCATACAGTACGAACAATTCATTAAAACGATAAAGCATACCGTTCAAAATCAAACTCGATATGCTAATTATTATGATAAGTTGCTTTACTGTGTTATAGTTTGGGTAGGAGAAAATTTTCTTTCTAGAATTTTTCTTAGTGTGTGACGTCATTAGTGGTGCTTTCGAACCACACAAACAACTTGGTGTTTCCAAGACAAAATCATCAATTACAGACGATGATGGTTGGGTTGATGCCATGTGTTATTCTAAAAAACGAATCACAAGTTCAGATTTGTAAATACTAAAACAGAATCCTTTCATGTTCAGATTTGTAAAGGAGACAAGCTAATTACTAGACTACTAAAAGAGAAGATAACAGAGAGAGAGAGAGAGAGAGAGAGAGAGAGAGAGAGAGAGAGAGAGAGAGAGAGAGAGAGGACGCTTAATTATTTCCAATTTGGGACCAACATTAGCACTTTAAACAGGTTCATTAAGCATGAATGCACTTTAACCAACTGTACAAGCTTTATATAATTGATGCATTAGAATCTAACCACCAAAAGTAGACCTACACATAATTACTATTATTTGTGTAATCCTCTTTTTATTTTCTCTCTTTCAGATAAGTTCTACACCTTTTTTGACATAATTTTTGCTACTTTTCGCTCCATGAACCACCTATTTTCTTTCTTATATGACAGATGCATGCATCTGTAATTGGTGTCGACACCCCACAATTTATAATTCCCATCATTTATAAATTTCAGAATATGTATTGTAAATATTTATATTTATAAGGCCCTCCATTTTCTGCAACTCACTTTAGCTGTTTTTAAAAACATAACAAAACATATATAAGTTTAAAGATCTTCACCAGCAACCATTAACTTCAAGAAAGTATTTTCTGCAGCCCATTAACACATCTAAGTTTTCTAAGTAATTGAGCTAAGCCTCCAACACCAGAAGAAAAATATATCACTTACAAGATTGATTGGAATACTTGGATTTGAAAAAATAACTGACTGGAATTCTTCTTCACTGCACGAGCCAAAAACATTTGAAGAACATTAAACCCTAGAATCATAGAGCCGAAAAGATGTACGGTGTCAAACCTAGAATCAGACGGAAAAAGGAGGTTTCCGAAGAAAAATTTGAAGAACATTAATGGGTTTGTCGATGCATTACCTGTTTCTCGCCACAGATTTGGTGGGTTTTTTTCAAATCATTGTATCGAGTCCTCTCTTCGAGGATCTGGAACAAAGGATCTGGGGGTGAACCGATGAGGATGAAGGGAGGGGGGAGATGAAGCACAGGTCTGAGGGCATCTGAGGGCTTCGCATTGGTTCGCTATTGGGGGGTCTGAGGGCCACCAAAATCTTTGAGGTGCAAACTTCATCAAGATGACATGCCAAGGGGCGATGAAAAACCGACGAGGATGAAGGTTCACGGGAGATGAAGGAGATTTCTGCCCAGCACCTGAAGGCCATGGAGAGGATGGGTGCTTCGGATTTCCAATGGGTGAAAGTAGAGAGAAGAAACTTGCAGCTGTTACAGGGAGAAATTTGTCAATTTGCTTAGACCACGTCATGCGTGCAATGGATGCAGCAAACAGTGGCTGCTGAGTAGCTTTTTTCTTCCTGTATATCATTTCAAGATTTATATATGTATATATAAGAGTGGAAGATTTTTAAAATGATTATATGTTAAAAATATTAAGAAAATAAAGATATTAGTGTTAAAAGATAATAATAATAACAAATCATAAATTTGAGTTGAGATACTAAAAAATAAGAAAAAAAAGGAGCGGAGAAATTATTAAAAATAATGAGATTTAAAAAATAGAGAAAAGGAAAAGACATGTTTTTATTTTTATTATTTATTATTTTTTTATTTTTATATGGAAAACCTTTCATTAAAAGGATATTAGCATTACATTTCTCTCTCCGCCCACAGAACTAGAGCAATTACATCAGGGAAAGAACCCCACCATAGGCTAATATCACTAACATGCCACGCATGCCTTGCAAGCTTATGTGCTACTTCATTACAATTTCTCATAGCATATCTAATTTCACAAACTTGGAAACAACTCATAAGCTCCTTAGTATCGTCGATCACATTTCCAACCAAAGTCATTGAGGGTTCTAACTTTTGCAATTCCTGTACTAAGGTTAAGGCATCACTTTCTATTATAAGGTGTTGAATACCCAAGTGGACAGTTAGCTGTAATCTCCTGAACATTGTAAGCATCTCAATACTTGTTGCATCCTTAACTTTTGGTTCCTTCTTGTTTGGCTGCCATAAGAACATCTCTTTTACAGTCTCTCAAAATGGCCCCAATGCTAGCACTATGTTGGTTAAGAAAAATGGTCCCATCCACATTTAATTTAAAGACTCCTAGAGGGGGAAACTCCCATCGGCAGTGGTGTCTCACAACCCTCAAGGGTTAGCCACGGGTTGCCTTAATAAGTTGCGCTTATACCAGCAGCTCCACGAGACCAAGAAGAATGTCATCTAGATTGGAAATTTACAAAAATGCCATCCAAATTCAATAAAACTACAAAATTGTTATTAAAATGGTCTAGAATGCAAATTTTGGCTCAAATGGCTGGGATTGATTGAAATGAGCTGGAATGAACCGAAATGGGCCAAAATTTGGAATGAAACAGAGTGAATATGTATAATATACCAAATACTATAATAGAACATAAAATTTCAGCCAGAAGATAACAAAATTCAAAACTATGATCCTCCTCCCTTCTCTCTTCTCTTCCCCTTCCCTTGCTCTGTTTGTTCCCTCCACCCCTAAGTTGCTTCAGCCTCTCTGTCCTAGCTTTCGTCGGTACTGTTCAAGTCGACCTTGTCATCCAACCATAAGTGCACCACCGGCAAGCCTTCATTTCTCTCTCCCTTGATTTTCTTTTCTCTCTTAGGTTCTCTCTCCATTGTCTCTCTCAATTCTCTCTCTGTGTTCATCCATATCTTCTCTCTTTATCTATCTTTTTTTCTCTCTCTTCATGCCTTGGGTTAGCCACCGTGACCAGTAAAGGTTGATGTTGGGAACGATAACACTAGAATAGTAAAGAAAAATAGAGAAAAACAATCACACAATACAAGATTTACATGGTTCGAAAACTTTCCTATGTCCACGAAGCTACAAGAGATTTTTATTCAGAGAAATGTGGAAGTACATAGTGAGAATAAAATTTCTCGCTCCTCACAATTGCTCTCTCTCTCTCTCTCTAAAATCCAATATAGCTTCTCACTCTTTCAAAATGTCGTTTTGTGTTTTATCTCTAGTTTTCAACTTTTTCCTTGTATATTCCACAATCGATGCAGTGAAACAACCCTAAGGCGGTGAAATTTTTAGAACTTGAGAGGTGTGTCGAGCACAACTTTAGTGAACTCTCTGTTTGGTGTTCACTCGAGCGCCAAGTTGAGCAAGACTGGAGGAAACTCTTGGATTGATCTTTGCTTGAGTTTATTGTTGAGCAAACTCTCAAGTTGAGCTTCACTTGAGTTGACTGTTGAGTGAGACTCTAGCGAAACTCTTGGGTTAACCTTCGCTTGAAAGGCATATTAAGTGAGCAATGAGAGAACTCTCGGGTTGCTTATGCTTGACTCAAATGAATAGTAACCAAGCTCCACACTTCAATTCTCCCATTTGGAGATTGGTACAACCACAAGTATCAACTACCTGCCTCTAGAACTAAATCCTCCTCCTATGTAGCTTATATCCCCTCTCCTCAAGCTAGAAGACCAATTGAAGTTGTGCAGTTTGCTAGGTGTAACACACCCTTTGTCAACATATCTTTCTGGTTCTTGCTTCCACAAATATTTGCAAGTATCAACTGGCCATTATCAAGTAGAGATTGAATGAAATGATACCTGATCTAAATATCTTTGGTGTTGGAAGGAAATGCTAGATTCTTTTCAAATAATATGGCACTTTGGCTATAGCTGTAGAGAGTGCCCTGCTCGTTCTTTTTATCCGATTCCTCCAAGAAATTCTATAACCAGACTATCTCCTTTGCTACTTTTGACATAGAAATATACTTAGCCTTTGTGTTCAATAGCGCTACTATCTTCTGGAAGTTAGAACTGCAAGACACTATAGTACCACCTAGAGTGTATACAAAACCTGTGGTACCCTTCCTGGTATCCTTGTCTTCTACTAGGTCAGCATCAACATATCCTTGTAGCTTTAAATCAGCTCCTGTAATGCACAGACAAGTATTTGAGGAGCCTCTCAGGTACCTCAAAATCCACTTTACTACCTCCCAATCCTGATTTCTTGGATTACACATATACCTATTCAAACACCCACTGCATGGGAAATATCTGGTCTAATACAGACCATAATATACATCAAGGAACCAACAACAAAGGCATAGGGTATCTTACTCATATGATCACGTTCCTCCTCTAACTTTGGTGACTATTCTCTACCTAATTTGAAGTGACTTCCCAAGGGTGTACCTACTAGCTTTGCCTTCTCCATGTTGAATCCTCTAAGCACTCTATTTGCATAATCTACCAGTGAAAGTCTCAATGTACCTTTTATTCTTATCTTTAATAATCCTCATGCCAAGGATTTGTTTTGTAGCTCCCAAATCTTTCAATGCAAATGACTTTGATAACTACTTCTTCAGATAATTGATCTTCTTGATCTTCTCAATGCTAGGTCTTGCAATGAGCATATCATTCAATAAAACAATAAAATGATATAAGAGTCATCTAAATACCTCACATAACAACAATGGTCCACTTGACATCTAATGTACCGTAAATAGCACATGAAACTGTCAAATTTCTTGTACAACTGTTTGGAAGCTTGTTTCAAATTATACAAGCTCTTCTTTAGTTTGCAAACTAGGTTCATCTTATTTCCCCTTACTGTAAATCCCTTAGGCTGCTACATGTGATGTAGACGTCTTCTTCTAGGTCTCCATGAAGAGAAGTTGTCTTGACATCTAGATACTCAACATATAAGCTTTCTACAACTACCAGTCTCAGTAATAACCTAATAATGGTGATTTCCACCATTGGAGAGAAAATCTCAGAGTAGTCAAAGCCTTGCTTCTGCTTAATCCCTTCATAATAAGTCTGGGTATGTATTTCTTGCTACTTGCTCAGTCTTCACTCGATATACTCACTTGTTGGGTAAAGCTTTCTTTCCTATTAGAAGCTGTGTTAGCTCCCATGTCTGATTCCCTAATAGAGAATTCATCTCATCTTTCATAGCTAACTCTTACTGGCTTGAATTCTTATCCTGCAAAGTTTCCTCATAACTATGTAGCTTTCTGCCATCAATTAACAAAATGTAGTTCAGGCTAGGTGAGAACCATTGTGGGGCTCTAATATTTCTAGTTGAGTTGCGAACTGCAACTGCAAGTGTAAATGGCTCAGGGTCTATCTGGGGAATAATGAGAATGGGCACACTATGCCCACTCTCCCCTTCACTAACATCTCTGCTTTGATCTATGACCTTTGGTAGGTCATCCAAGTTCACAAACTCAGACTCATGCAGGGCTGCATCTACTACTGTATGGGACTTGTCTTTGTACAAAACTTTCTCATTAAAGATAATGTTCTTACTTTCGATGATTTTTTGGCTTTTCTCATCCCAGAAGCAATATGCAAACAACTCATCTCCAAAGCCAATGAAATAAAAGTTTCTTGACTTGGCATCAAGCTTGCTACAAGCATAAGAATCAAGATGAATATAAGAAACACAACCAAAAGTTCTAAGGTGAGAAAAATTCACCTCTTTCCCACTCCAAACTTCCTTGGGTAGTCTGCACTCCAATGGAACTGATGGTCCTCTGTTTATCAAATAGACTACAGTGCTAACCGCATTTGCCCAAAACATAGGTGGCAATCTTGCATGCAATTCCTAGCATGCTCATTGATGGTTCTATTCGTGCACTTTGCAACACCATTCTGTTGTGGGGTCCTTGGAACGGTTTTTTCCATTCTAATACCATGTGCTACGTAGTATTCTCTAAATCCTCCGTTAATGTACTCACCACTGTTGTTCGATCTTAAGGACTTTATCTTTAGGCCTATCTCTATCTCAACATGGGCTTTCCATTTATTGAACACATCAAACACGTCATATTTGAATTTCAAGAGATAGTATCAAGAACCTCCAAGTGATGGGAATGGGAAAGGTCCCCCCAAATCAATGTGAACAAGGTCTAGCTGTCTTGGTCTTAGTGTTCTGCTACCTTTTAAGAAATTGGCATTTTCTACTTTCCCAATATGCAACTCTCACATATGTCCAAATCAATTAATTTTAGTTTTGGAAGCTTTCCTTGTGGTAGAAGTGACTTCATCCCTTTTTGACTCATATGGCTTAGTGTGCAGTGTCACAACTCTTTTGTGCTCCATGCTGTAGTAGTAGCAACTGTGTCACTTCATCTCGATGTAATGTATGGAGTACTCGTCTTCTAATCACGAGCCATCACCATTGCTCCTCTGGTAACCATCCGCATACCATTTGAGAAAAACACTGAATGACCGCAATCATCAAGTTGTCGTATAGAGATTAGATTTTTCTTTAGTTAGGAAATGTGCCTGACTATCTATGGGTCTACACATTCCTGTTCGGAAGTACAATATCAACATTTCCCACTCCTACTACATCCAGTGCATCTCTGTCAGCTAAGTATGCCTTACCAAAATAAATAGGTACATAATTTCTCTGCGTGACGTGGTGTGAAAGGAAGCCCCTGAATCTAAGATCCAATCATCAACAGAGTTGTGAACTGCAATAAGTAGAATGTTCTATACTTCCTCAGTTGCAGTAATTGCCATGACATTCTTTGTCTTCTTCAAATTTTTGCAATTTCTTTTGAAGTGACTAGTCTTGCCATAATTCCAACAAGTGATTTGCTGCCCAGACCTTAACTTGCTTTTGCCCTTATTTTTGGACTTTGAGATACCCTTCTTGTAATTCCTGTCATAACCTCTACCTCGAGAATCAATGTACAAGGTAGTACGTGAACTAGAGGTTTCACCATAATCTCTCCTGCGTACCTCCTCAGAAAGAACTAAATCTCAAATATCATCATATTTCAATTTCATTTTACCAACAGAATTACTCAGAGTCATTATCATGGCTTCCCAACTATAAGACAATGATGCGAAAACAATCAACACTCTAATCTCATCATCAAAATAAATTTCAACATATGGTAATTGATTTATGATAGTATTAAATTCATTCAAATGTTGGGTTCAGGCATTTTTAGATTGAATCGTTTTTTCATCAGGTGCACCTAGTTATTTGTTGATGCTTCTTGTACATTTGAAATAATGCCACCATCAAATCTATTGTGGTCTTTTCCTTTATAAAATTATGTACAATTGACTTAGATGGAGTCAACAGGACAACCCCAGAACTTGTCGATCTAATAGATCCCAATTAGCATCTTCTATACTTTTAGACTTCCACCTCAGTAGAGGAAGATGGATTTTCTTCTTGCAGAGATAATTCTCAATCTGCATTCTCCAATATTCAAAATATATAGTGTCAAACTTCTCTATTCTTGATATCTTCACTTCTTCTCCAACCATTGTTCCTACTCAATTCCAAGCATGAAGCTCTAATACCAGTTATTGGGAATGATAATGCTAGAATAGTAAAGAAAATAAAGAAAAACAATAACAGAATACAAAATTTATGTGGTTCAGCAATTTTCCTACGTCCAGGGACCTGTAGGATTTATTCATAGAAATGTGGTAGTACAAAGTGAGAATACAGTTTCTCTTTCATCACAATTTCTCTCTCTCTCTCTAAACTCCAATATCACCTCACTCTTTCAAAACTTCGTACTATGTTTTATCTCCCATTTTCAAAATTTTCTTTTTATATGCCACAGTCGATGTAGTGAAACAACCATAAGGTGGTGAAATTTTCCCTATGTTCACTTAAGCAGTGTGTCAAGTCTGACTTATTAAAACTCTATGTCTGGTGTTAACTCAAACAAGACTCGAGTTAACTCAAACTAGTTAACTCTCACTTGAGTAGTGTGTTGAGTTCGCTCAAGTAGTATATCAAGTGAGCAACTAGTGAACTCTCAAATTGCATCTGCTTGACTCAAATGAACAATAATAGGCTCCACACTCAATTGTTGATGCACCACACATCCAACTTTGTTGCCTCACTCCATCTAAGTAAGTTTTTTTTTTTTTTTTTTTTTTTTTTTTTTATCTCACTCTCTATACCTCAGTTCCATATGTTTCCTCTCTTTATGCTTTTCTCTCCCTCTCAAAGTCAGCTATTGCCATTGTTTCATTGTCATAGAGCACCACCAACCATCCCTTACAGCGCCACTCTGCCCCCAAGTCTAGTTAACCACCACTCCAAGCTTGGTGAGATATTCTCTCTACCCTTGTACTTGTTGATCATTCAACTATGGCTAGTTTGGGTTTTAAGTTTCTAGACAGTTTCTAGGAATATTGTGATATGTGGTTATGCTCTCGAGTTGGGATATGGGTAGTTCAATTAGTTTTGTTTTGGGTGATGGTAGCTTTCGTGATACCGTGGGCAGAGGAGGAAAGAGTTTGTGACCTTGAGTTTGGTATTCTAATATGCCCCAAATTGTGAATGTAAATTGTAATGTGGGGCTGTGACTCACTTAAAAATGAGTAGCACAAAGGCTATCCCAAGTGTAGGAGGATGTCGCATAATAATTAAGAATAAAATCCTAGATCGTCTCCTCAGGGAAAGCTACTTAAACTCAACTCATTGAAAATGGTGAAAATCTTCATAAAGAGAAAATAAAAATGATGGTATGTGCAATGGATGGAAAAGGATACTAGTCATGGACTAGATTCATATTTTTAGATTTTTGAGTGTCGAATTGAAATGTAAAAGACTAAGAGATTAATAAAACTAAGATAAGAATTAAACTAGATTAGAAAGTAATTGACAAAATACGAACTGAAAATTGAAAAGCCCCAAAATTAAGGTTCTAGGGTTTATCATTGTATTCAAATCACAAATTTTCAAAATTAATCCATAGCAATTGTAATCACTATTAAAATGAAAGTTTAACGAAACGAGAAAAATAAATAACATGAAATAAATAAATAACAAATAAATTGCTCAAACTTCTAAGCCAAAAATCTAAAAAATATTCCATAAACTTAAAACTGAAATTAAATAACAAGTAGGGAATGAAAAGATTGGAAGCGGTGGAGGAGGCTAGGCTGCATTAGCAATTGGACCCCTCAAGGAGCTCTTCAATCTGCTGCAGTGTGAGTGAGTGCTCTAGAAGAATTTTTGTGTTGCTGCGTGAATGATTGCTCGTGAGAATCCCCCTCTATGGATCTAAGTGAAAAATTTGAAGGAAAATAAATTGTAAGTGTTGCTTGTAATCAAATAGTGTTTTCCAGGCCAAAAGTCGGCCATATGATGTAAAATCTCATATATATATCCCAACGGCGGAATAAACCCTAGATCTGTAAAATACAATGTCTGCTCGAGCGGAGTGTTGAGCGGACATCGAGCGTTCAACTCTGCCTGAATTCGCTCGAGCGGTGTGTCGAGCGAACATTGAGCGTTCAACTCCAAATGCCTCTGCTCGAGTGATCTCATTTCCCGCAACCCGCTCAAGCTCACTGTCGAGCGGCAGTCGAGCGTTTGAATCTGCCTGAATTTCGCTCGAGCGGCCAAATGCCTCAACTCGAGCGATGTGGACTAGACTCCACAGTAATCAACAATTGGTAAATTTAAGTAGAAATTCATGCTTTTAATCAATTTAAATCACAACTTAGATTTATTCATCTTAATAATTTTTCCATATAAAACCAATGATAAAGTAATGAAAGAATTAAAATATATGAGTTCCAAATGTATTAAAATATGTAATAACTTAGCTCAATCAGGCTGTAATTGATTTTATGTAAAACTCAAGGTGGTTAGGTTGACAATTGGTGGAGTAGTATTGTTGGGACATTGTACATGGACCATTATAAACCCAAGGTACCAAAGTGGACAAATGTTGAATGGGTCGTATATGTGCTCTTGGGTAGGTTCTTATTGAGTTGTGGTCTAAATGATATAGTTATGTTATATAAGTTTGTTTTATATTGATCAATTACCATATTGTTTACTAGCTCATTCAATACTTGTAAGTTGAATGCAATTAATTGTGCGAATCCCTATCTAGGTATTGAGTAAACCACTAGCACCTGTTAATCAATTTAGCTTGTAGCAAATAAAGGAAATTGGTGCTCTATGCTAGACTTTGTCAAAAATCAACCAAGATTAATTTTTAAGAAACTTGCATTTGTTGTGATGAAAACTACCTTCATTATTTTTTGCACTATTATCAACATTTAAATATAGAAATAAAACTTTTGCTATGACTGGTGTAAACATGAGCATTTTTCTGTTTATCATTTCTTTATTACATAAATTTTGAATGTAACATCAATATTGGTTTAGTGATAAATGATATTATCTATATAGTATATTGTTTCTATTATTCTATTATATCTAAAAACTCTAAGACATAAGATTGTGTTTTTTCTTTGTTGATAGGCCCTGCAAAGGGCATTAACTATGGTACAAACATCTTTGTTCTATTCCTAAGTGCGCCCCCTTTGGCAACAAAGTTATTTTCTATGTGGATTTTCCTAAGTGCATACTCGGCTCGTTGAGCTTAACAAGTGAAGATTCCACTTTCTATGGTCCAACCTACCGAAGGAAGGAAACTCTGCAAGTTGGCCATGACCTGCTACAATTGCAGACCATCGGAGGAAGAAGCACCCCTGGAAAGTTTGGCACTTGCAAAAGACCAGTCCCACCATCAACACCACCAAAAGAAAATCGACATAGACTTCTCTGATGACTCAGGGAGGAGGGAACAACTGTAGGTGTTATTTATGCAGAGAGCTTGAACCCTCCGGAGGATCGTCACAATGAAAGAATTCAGAGTCTGGGACAGTTTTTACTGAAGATGAGCCCAAAGAATATTTGTAGGGACCCTTGGCTAAACCCTCCACTTGCGCCTCGGGGGGGATGGCGGGGCATAGGGGCAGATGATTGGTATAGTGATGACAGGCTTCTTCTCTCTATAGGTTATCGTCCTTAGTAGGGCTAAGGGAGAAAGCATCAGGTCCCTCAAATGATACTCCCCCTCTAACAAAGGCAGCACTGTTATAGGAAGGGACAAGGGAATCAAAACGGAGAAACCCCAGATGCACCTCCTAGGAACACTGGAGTCGATGGGAATGGAAGATGATGGTGGACAACCAACAAGGGGAACACCCAGCTGAGGAATAGAGGGGTCAATCTCTCGCGCCTCCCCTCCCCAACCAAACCCCAACCCTCCGCTAGTTCTCGAATAATTAGGGTCCCCCAAAACACTGACACTCTCCCCATCCTGATGGACCAACTCCATCAAATTGTTAGGAAGGGTGCTTGCAAGTTCCCTAAGTGTCCCAACAGCCTCCTCGCTCAAAGTACCCTCACTACAGAACTCTGTTTAAATCTGAACATTCTCCTTGCCTTGTCAGAGCATCTTCACTAAGTTCGTGGGAAGCAGCACAGGTGGGCAAGGTGGCCTGAGATTCCCGTATGGCATTGCAACTAACGGATGGGACGCCAAGGGATTGTTGCATTGTGAAGAGGTGCCAGTAGCCAGGGGAAGCCCACCGCTCACTCATTTTATTCCTCACTCACTAGCCTTAGCCAAGGAAGGGCCTTTTCTACTCTTGCTTAGAGAATGTGGAAGGGGCCTCTTACTACTAGAAATGTGAGCCATGCCCATGGTCCCAGGAAGTGACCTGCCAACAAAACATGACCAATTTGGTGACATCAGGAGGTAGTTGATGTTCTATTTCATGAGGAGAACCTCAGTTGGAACCCTTATCGAGTTTGCTCCAACCCAACAATGGACAACTTCCATCAGACCCAACTCGCTCACCAAAAGCTTCACGGTCAAGGAATTGCAATTCAAGATGCTCCCCTAGATAGGACGGACATGAAACTTGCCACGCTTTGCCTCACCCTTGGAAACTCCCAACTGATGACATAAACAAAGAAGAACCTCTTGCTCCATCCCTTAATGTGTGAGAAGTGCGACTCTAACTGTGCTATCTTGCCACTAGATTGTGTGCGGAAACTGTATAGTTTGCCAGGGTGCAACTGGATTGCCTAGGCATGGAGAAACTCATGAGCCATGAAGTCCGATTACTTGTCCCTTGTGAGTTATAGGGCCAAGCACCACTCCAAGCAGCATGACAACAATATTCTCCAGGAGTTCCAACCCTAGTAAAACTCCAGACCATTGGAATCTAATTAAAACCCCAAAATCTATAGAGGAAATTGAAACCCTAAATGGTTTCTCCAAATCCTAAAGTGACTGGTTTTGTTTAAGTGATTAATCACTTGATTCAATCACTTTCACTTGCTATGAACCACTCAAATATATACCTTTACACCCTCATTCACTCTTTTATACCTTGGTAATTTCATTAAGCATGTTAGAATTGATGTTTGGTCAAGATGCAAGAAAAACCTTGTTTTTAGCCTATATGTGAATTGAGCCAAGCAATGTTTGTATAATTGTGTTTTGACTTTAAATTTTTTAATTGGATATTTGGATTTAGGACAAAATTTACATTATGAATGTACATCTTGGTAGGATTTGGAGTTAGTATGCAACATCCTTATTATATGGGCAAACTTGTAATTCACATGTAAAGGGGGTAACTTTGCAATTTTGCCCAAAGTTAGTGGGTCTTTATGTTTGTATGAGCTTTAGTGAGATATTCTAACTTATCTCATTTCAGTTCCCGTATTTTTACGTACATTACACTACAATCACTGTAAGTTAGCTCCTCACTTACTTTGGGTATTACTATGTATATGTGGTGGTAAGAGAATCCATCATTCACGATTTTCTTTTTCAACTAATATTAAATGTCATGTCATGCTATTGATTATTTTACTGGTTATCTATTACATTTTACTGGTTATTTGTTACATTTCACAGTATGCCATGCCATTATGTCACATTTTATTATGCTACATGCCATGTCTTGTCACATACATTGAGTTCCATGAAATATTTTCAAGCATTTGAGTCTTTTATTTTTACCATGATCCCAAATGCTAGAATGGAGAATTATTCTAGTGGAACTCCCTTATTCATGTTGGAGTGACTAAAATGGTGTGAAATTCTCTAGTTGACAAGGCAAAGTCAAAAGGTTTTGGATGAGATCAATTAGGCACCAGCGTGACCAATGAGATTTTGACTTCAGTTTTCCAGTTCATAAATAGGGTTTTAGCTATCTTAGCAAAGTTGCGTGAGCGGCACTGTGAGTTAGCACAAGAGTTATTTTATTCAATACTATACTTATGTAGTGCCAGCTTCAATACTTATTTATTTTACATACATGACAAAAATGTTTTGTAACATTTCAGTTATTAGTCTGTTATGAATATATGAAGCAATTATGTTTTGGGATATAGCTTCTGGTATAGTGTTATTTATTCAAAGAAAAATTTTATCCACTACGTATATTGCATATTGTTAGATGCATGCTAGGTGCATTGTATCTATTAACTGTCATGAATGAGGGTAGGTAACATTGCGTTGCATGTCCCGACATTTCAAAGTCCGTCCAATGAGGACAAGTAACATTGCATTGTGGGGCTCAAGGGCCCTATTTGGTAGTGTGACACCCCCAGATTCCACTGATCAAGGGCAGGTAACATTGTGTTACTTGTCATGAACAAGGGTAGGCAACAGGAAGACCTAGCAAAAGGATCTAACGAGATGTCCACAGAGGAGCCACACCTCATCACATGTCCCGAAGGGCATGATTGATGGCATAAGCAGAAGCTGCCAAATTAAGTGTGGCAACATGGAGCCATGAATATGGGACAGACACCCCAGGCATGGGAAAGAAGGGGGACTCAATCCGAGGAAGAGGATATAAGATAGGTCCACAGGTAAGAAATGAGGGACAATCTTCAATTCCTTTAAAAACAAAATGACTTAAGCATCAGAAGCTTTGATTGACCAAGTAGGCGACGATAGCTTCCTAACCTCTATCTTGATAGGTCCGATATGAAGAATAAGGGATACAAGCCCAGGTGTATGAAACACATCCTCAACAAGTACCATAGATAGGCATTGGGCTTACCAGTGCGTGGCCTTCATAAGCATCACCACTCATGAGGCGCGTCAATGAGAACATCTTGAACCAGGTTAGGCATTGATTGGACCTATGCTCATCGTATCTATGATGAAGGCAAACATAGGTTGAGCCATTGTGCTGTCCATGCGACGCACTCACATTGCTCTACCTCATCCACGTGGTGGGCAACATCCCGTTAAATTACATGGTGAGCAAGTTGCCCAACTGTCTACAGCAACGGGGAGCTGACTACAGCTTGCCTACATTTCAATGCCACAACAGCATCTCATTATTGCCAAGCTCACCTATCACTGGCAAGCTCATGGCCAAGACCAAGCTTGCCCGCCATGCTCAAACTTAAGAACCACCCTAGTTGGCCAAAAATCTCCTGCTTCCAAGGTCGAGCATCAAGCTTGCCATTGAGATAGGCCTACCACTCTAGAACACTTAGATGGGGACAACGAGACTTTTCTAAACTAACCTTTGTCGGCATGTGCACAAGAAGCTAGTAGAAAGGATTTTGCTAGTCGCCTATTGTGGGCAACAACCGACTCACCGTTTGGAACCAACATGGCAAGCTTCTTGCCTGCCACTACCACCATGAAATCACTTGTTGGAAGCTACTTCTCACCTCTAACCACCACTACAACTTCTTCTCTGCTATCTCATAGACCTAATGGGCTAACATTTAGCTCTTTTGTGTGGAGTGGCACGACAAGCATAATCCCATGCCACCAAAAATCATAGTGCAAGCCTCTCTTCACCAAACAACACATGATCATGTTCTCTAGTCTTGTTGGCAAGCCCCACTACCTAGTTGTTAAGGCATCCTTCCATCTCTTGGACCGTGTTTCCAACCAAGGTTCCCAGTACACACTTAGTAAAATCTTGCCTCATGGTGAGTTAGTTTCTTACCCAAAAAGTTTTATTGCCAGTTGCCAACTAAATGGACACACATATAACTTGTTAAGTCTTGTCATCCTAGAGAACATCATTATGCCATAATTTCCAAACAAAAGCAAAGACTTCCATAGGAAGGACTTGATTCCAAATAAAGGAAGTAAATGGAAAGTGGGAAGAATTGTCCCTAAAAAGGCTCCACAACAATTTAGAAGAGTATTTTCCATCTAGAGTGTGCTTCCATACTTAAATGCTAAGGCTAAACTTGAGGAACATAGGGAATAATTGACCAACTTCTTGGAGAAGGGAGTGGTCACCAAGGGAAGAGATCAAATCAATGTTCCAATTGGTGGAAGAGAAAACATATGCGATTTGCATGTTGGGATTATAAATAGTGAAAACCTTTTCAGTCAGAGAACCATTCTCGAGCCATTTTTCATGCCAAAAATTTAAATCACCTTCACGGATTTTCCACTCACTCTCTTGATGAATGATGAAAAACTTGCAAATAGCTTTCCTAGAGCTAGAATGAAAAGTTTTGGCAACAATGACATTTAAAGATGGAGCATTTTGCACGTATCTTTGATGGAAAAAATTAGCTTAAGGAGAGTGGGTTGTCACTCTAAGATGGTTTACAATTAAGAGCTTTGGGAACATCATACAATATTGTGAGACCCAGACCTTATTCAAAGGAAGGCTGGTAGATATGGTTCCAAGAGATCCATTTTCTCTTTGGGTAGCCATCATTATCCCCCCATAAAAAAAAATAACAAAAGCTTTGTAAATAGAGTCAATAACTTTTCCCCTAGGTTATGAACCGATACGATATACAACAATATATAGATCTATGATAATCAATACTATCCATCTGATTTGACCTAACTTGAACTTTGTTAGCTTTATGAAGTAGCCTAAAAGATAAGATTTAAGATGAAGAATGACATTACTCTACTGAAATAGAGTAGAAGACATTGACTTAGTTGGCAGAGTGGGGTTGACTATTTGAGATAGAACATGTGGGTCTTGAAGTGATCTTTTGTAGGCCAGGAGAGATTTTCTTTCTAGGTTTCCCTCATTGCGGTCTGAAAATGGCCAAAAGAATAGGTGGAGCACAAAGACAGTAAACAATTATGGCTTGAGAGTTGTTACTCTTCCCAGCAAGAGAGAGAGAGAGAGAGAGAGAGAGAGAGAGAGAGAGAGAGATGGATAAGCTAATTATATGCAAAACTTTGTCTAAGAAAGGGAGGGATTAATATCGTAGCCCGTATCTGGAGGTGAATCCTTTTAACCTGAAATTCAAAAATATAAAACTTAAATAAATAATCCTCCATAATGAAAACCTCAAAAGCCCTTCCAAAGAATATAAATTCAACACTACTAAATATTCTCTAAAATCTCTTAAATCAACTTATGTCACCTAACACTGATCTCATATTTCCCTTATAATCATATCAAATGTCATTTATGCCAACTATCACAACCATCAAAGTCATCTAGAAAAAAATAGTAAAGATAAATGGGTGACTCCACCAACTCAGTAAGCTGAAAACCTATACTAGTGTATAAACATGAGCCAATTACAAAATTAAGAACAAAATAGTCTAAAAAACAACAGTGGTATTTCAAAAGCATTTCATTACAATAATAATAATATAGAAAAAGACCTTAGACATGAGCATAACTCAAACAACATCATAAACAAATATAGAGACCATGTTTACCCCAGTGGTAGGATTGTGCATATATGTAGTTAGCCAAGTATAATATAAACTCTTTATCTCCAAAGTGAGTGCACTCAGACCAAAGGCCACAATTATAAGCCGTGGTAGGCTCCATACCAAAGCAAAACATAATTTTATGTCTTAGGGTTTTCATAACAATGCACTAACATAACAATATACTTAACAGATAATATCATATAATTAGATAAAAGTTTCAAAACTTCATATCCACATTTTACACAATAGAGAAACATAGTAAAAAAAAAATTGCTTATGTCTACACCAGTCATGATAAAATGTCACATTTTATTTCTTAGATACAAGTAGTCTAGAAAATAACCAAGGTTGGTTTCATAACAAAAATATGCAAATTGTCTTAAAAATCAACATCAGGTCATTCTAAGCAAATTCTAGCATAAGAACACTGCTTACTTTACTTTTGTAGTGTACTATCAAAGCCTTGTAATTGAACACTAGCGGCATCAAACCTAGACAAAAAATCATCCCTAATATATTAATAATTGTAACGTCATTGAACTCTAACACTAGCGACTGATTTTCTAATTGAGCTTAGGCCTAATTGGCCAGTGATCATGACAATTGAGGTGGTTGGAAAGCTTAACTGCCATTAGCTACTTGACTGCTTGAGAAATTTTAACGACAACTTTGGCCTTGTTTTTGCAAAAAAAACCCCACAGGCCTTGCCATTTATCCTTCAACAACAAAACCCCATTGGAAGCATGACATTAATATAAATCACCCACTGATAAGGAATCATCCTACTTGTAAAATTGATGAAAACTTTAAACTAGAAAATAGAGAAATTGGAAGAGAAAAACTGAGTATACTTGATTATGATCAGAAAAATTGCTTAGTACAATAAGCTTATACAATGACTGTATTTATACACATAAAGACTATACAATAGCTACCACGTGGTCCAGTAATTTACATTCTTTAACTAACTTAACTGTCAACTAGCTCCCTTTGCTTGGCTTCTCGAGATTTTAGTTCTAATCTCTGTATGTGGCTTTGTATATCCCAACACCCCCCGTCAAAATTGAGAGATCCGAGAGGTTTGGTCAATATATCAGCTAGCTGATGCTTTGAAGGAATGTGAATTATTTTGATGAGACATTCCTGTAGTTTTTCTCAAACAAGGTGACAATTTAGTTGGATTTGTTTGGTCCTTTCATGATGAATAGGATTAGATGCAATATTAGCAGTAGGTTTGCTATTAGTGTACAACAATAAAGGTTGAGAATGAGGAACATTTAAGTTAGCCAAAAGATAAAACAACCATTGAAGCTCACGGGTTGTAGATGCTAAAGCCTTGTACTCAGATTTAGCAGATGATCAACTGACAGTAGGTTGCTTCTTTGATCTCTAGGAGATAAGAGAATCTCCTATGAAAATTGTGAAACCAGACACACTTCTTCTAGTATATAGAAAACCACCCCAATCATTGTCAGAACAAGCTTTTAAATGTAAGGGAGATGCTGTAGACAAGAAAATTCCTTGGCATAGTGTGGCTTTAATGTATCGAAGTACTCTTTCTGCAGCTTGAAGGTGTATGGTGCTAAGATTAGCCATAAACTAACTTAAAGCTTGAACTGAGTAGGCTAAATCAAGTCTGTTTATGGTGAGGTACAATAATTGACCAACAAGTCCTGTGTATGATGTAGGATCAGGTAAATGAGAAGAATATTTTGCACTTAGCTTTAGAGTGGATTCCATCGGAAAGGCTACTAGTTTGCAACCAGTAAAGCCACTGTCTTGTAAAATATCAAGGGCATACTTCCTTTGACACAAGGTGATTCCCTTGGCTAATCTAGCCACTTCTATTCCCAAGAAATATTTTAGTTCTACTAGATCCTTTTTGGTAAAGGAATCATGCAATAAATTCTTTACAATGTTGATCTGATCAATGTTATCAGAAGCAAGAATAACACCATCAACATAAATGAGCAAAACCATAAAACCTATTAAGGTTTGTTTGATGAATAGGGAAGAATCTGATTTTCCTTGAGTAAAACCAAACTGAATCAAGGAAGAGGACAGTTTGGAAAACCATTGTCTTGAGGCCTATTTCAGACCATAAAGACTCTTCTTAAGCTTGCATACTCAAGGGTCATTGGAAGAGGAATACCCTAGTAGTAACTGCATGTACACTTCTTCATTGAGGTCTCCATGCAAAAAAGCATTGTTTACATCAAGTTGATGTAAATGCCAATGTTTAATTGCAGCAACAAGTAAAACTCTTACAGTTGTCATTTTTGCAACAGGAGAATAGGAGTCAAAAAAATCAAATCCTTCTTCTTGAGTGTATCCATTTGATACTAGTCTAGCTTTATACATCTCAACTGTGCCATCAGCTTTAAACTTGACATGATAAACCCATTTACAACCTATTGTAGTCTTATTTGG
This sequence comes from Carya cathayensis, assembly GCA_011037825.1. Taxonomy (NCBI): domain Eukaryota; kingdom Viridiplantae; phylum Streptophyta; class Magnoliopsida; order Fagales; family Juglandaceae; genus Carya; species Carya cathayensis. The sequence goes on from QGSO01000204.1 coordinate 1,817,125, forward strand.
AGGTAAAATAGTAAGTTCCCAAGTTTTGTTTAATTCAAGAGTTTTGAATTCTTCTGCCATAGCAGTCTGCCATTGAGGATGGGATATGGCTTGTTTAAAGGTTTTGGGTTCAAAAGTAGAAAACACAGTAGAAACAAAGGCTTTATATGGTGAAGATGATTGGGAATTAGAGAGGAAATGAAATATAGAGTAAGGCTTACCAAAGGAAAAAGGAGAACTACAACTGAGAGATGCTTGAGGTATTGAAGTTGTCCGAGTCATTCTATCACAATAAAAGTCTTGTAAGTATGCAAGAGGGTGCCTGATTCTTTTAGACCTTCTAAGATTTTGAGGTTGTTGATTTATATCAGAAGGTGTATCAGAAGATGTATCACTAGGTGGCATATCAGAAGGTTGTTGAGTAATGGGCAAATCAGATTTTGTTGAGTCATAGATTTGAGAAAAATTAGGAAAGACCAAAGGTGTGTGGACAATGTTTGGTATGGAAGGAAATATGGATTCATAAAAAACAACATTCCTGTTAACAAAGGTTTTACGAGTTAGAAGATCAAGAACTTTATAACCTTTGATGTTTGGTGGACAACCCAGAAAAAGGCACTTTGAGGCTCTTGGTTGGAATTATTTCTATGACTGGTGATTGTGCTAGCAAAACACAAGCAACCAAAGACATTAAGGTAGTTATAGTCAGTCTTGTGGTTTTTGATACAAGAGGAAATATGGTGTTTGATTTTTTAGAATAGATGAAGGAGTTCGATTGATAAGATGTGTAGTAGTTAATACACAATCAATCCAGTAGGATAGAGGTAATTTGGATTGAAAAAGTAATGCTCTAGCTACATTTAATAGGTGTTGATGCTTTCTTTTAATCCTACCATTTTGCTGAGGTGTTTCAACACAAGATAATTGATGAATTATGCCATGTTCTCGATAAAATACATGCATTTTAAATTCTTGTCCACTTTCTGTTCTAAGAACTTGATGGTTGTGTTGAACTGATTATGAACATAAGCAACAAAGTTGGTGAGAATAGTATGAGTACCTATTTTAGCTTTCATGAGATAAAGCCAAGTGATACGAGTGTAATCATCTACAATTGTTAGAAAGTAATTGTAACCAGAATATAATGTAGTAGAAAAGGGACCCCAAATGTCAGAATGGATGAACTAAAAAGGTTTATTTGAATAACTGTTTGATACAGGAAAGGGTAGTCTCTTTTGTTTAGCTAATGGAAAAATTTCACAGATATGATTGTGAGTAACTTGTACAACAGGATTTAAAGCAATAATGATTTGTAGTCTTGTAGGTGGAATATGTCCTAATCGAAGATGCCAAATGTCATAATTGAGATTATAGTTGTTGGCTAAAGAAGTAGAAGGTGAATTGATTGATTCAGGTACTTCACTTTTTGTTTTAGCAGAAGACTTTTGTAAATGATATCGACCAGACTTTATTTCAGCAAGCCCAATCATCTTCTAGTTGTTGAGGTCTTGCAGAACACATTTGGATTGAAAAAAGAACAATTGAATAGAATTTTCTTTAGTTAACTTTGAAGCAGAAATGAGATTGACATTGAAAGAAGGAACATAAAAGGCATTATGCAAAGTTATATCAGAACTGAAAGTGACGTCTCCAGCGAATACAATAGGAATGGTTTCACCATTTGGTAGATGAACTAGAGATGGTTTAGTAGGTAAATGAATTGGGTTAAAGAAATGAGGAGAACAAATCATATGATCTGTTGCTCCAGTATCAAGAATCCATGAAGAATGATTCTTGAAAGAGGAAACAATATTATGAGAAGAAGGATTACCTGAGGTAGAAGTAGTGTTAGCTATTGAATTTGGATTAATATGTGAACTGGATAGGCTATTACATCAGATTTTGAATTTGTTCTTGAGAAAATATATTTGGGAAATTTGAATTTGACTCCAAAGAAGAATCATTGTTTGCAATAGGCAACCGTGAATTTACACCTCCAGATTGTGTAGAAAGATCTTTTGCCTCTTGGACCCTTCCATCCAGGTAGATAACCAATGAGTTGAAAACACTTGTCTACAAGATGACTATAGTATCCACAATGAGAACAGATCACATCTACTTTGGTTTTTGGTTTTGTGAATCGAGCACCATTTGTTGGAGTTTGTTTCTGTGGTTGTGCAGCTAGCATGGCATGTGAATCAAGTGGAAGGCTAACAACATTTGTCAAAGATCTTTGGCTTTCTTCTTGCAGTAATAGAGAGAAAACTTTGCTCATGGAAGGCAATGGAGACTGAAGAAGTAACTGGCTTTGCATCATTGAATAAGAATCATGCAGACCAATTAGAAATTTCATTACATAGTCAGATTGTTGCCTTTCTATAAGATTCTTTAAGATGTCACATGAACATCTATCAAGAATTCCACATCTACAACTTGGAATGGGTCTATGGCTGATGTACTCATCCCAAAGAGTCTTGAAATCACTGAAGTATTCAGTAATAGATTTGGATCCTTGAGAAATAGAGCTAAAAGACTACTCTAGAGCAAAAACTCGTGGACCATCACTTCAAAGTTATTTGGTTTTGAGTTCTTCCCAAATATCAAAAGCACTTGTGAAATACAAGAGACTACCACGAATTTCTTTGGCAATGGAATTCATCAGCCAAGATAAAACCAGATTATTTGCTCACAACCAAGCAACTTGAAGTTTGGGATTATCAAGACTGGGTTAAGGCAGGCTTCCATCTATAAAAGCAATCTTGTTCTTCATGGTGGGAGCAATGGAAAAATCTCGACTCCATGCAACATAATTCTCGCTAGTGAAGATTTTAGAAACCAGAAGAGCTCCAGGATTATCAGACGGATGTAGATAGTAATAACCTGAGGAATCATCAGAAGGATTCCCCAAAGGAGGAGAAGATTTTGCCATAGAAGCAGAAGAGTCTGCCATAGAAGCAAAGGAAAGAAAGCAAGAATTTGCAAGAAAAAAATCAAGAAAGCAGTGGAATCTTTATACAGGATGATACCATGTAAAATTGATGAAAATTTTAAACTGGAAAATAGAGAAATTGGAAGAGAAAAACTGAGTATACTTCATTATGATCAGAAAAATTGACAAGTACAATAGGCTTATACAATGACTGTATTTATACACATAAAGACTATACAATGGCTACCACATGGTCTAGTAATTTACATTCTTTAACTAACTTAACTGTCAACTAGTTCCCTTTGCTTGGCTTCTCGAGATTTTAGTTCTAATCTCTCTATGTGGCTTTGTATATCCCAACACTACCTGGCTTGGGTGAATGAAAGTTTGGGAGAAAATGATCTCATTTTCTACTCTTATTAATTATATTGATATGATGTTTTCAATCAAGATACCAGTATTAATTATATTGATATGATGTTTTCAATTAATATAGTAGGATAGGAACACAATGTGACTAAAGTACGTAAGACCTAAAAAAGAGAGAAAAGAATACAAAATTATATTTAAATGGAGTAGATAAAAGCTTAGGGAATAGAATATATGTATTTGTAGCCGTTTTAAAAGTGGTTTGATGGAATTAGAAAGAAAGATTCTATTTCTCTTCCATTTAATCATCATCTTCTCACCTTCTCAGATTTGACATTAAATTATGGGCCTGTAAGTAAAATGAGATGCCCCCAAACTCCACCTGGGATTTAACGAAGCTTGAAGAATCTTGTCATCAACATAAAGTCACATATCCTCATTCAGAACAGTTAAGGATGCAATACACCTAACAATATGTAGTATTTGCAGGGGATAATTTTTTTTTCGCAATACTTAATGTACTAGAATGTTAAATCCCAAAACATAACATATTTCCATAAATATTCACATGTCCAAAAGTTATCCAATAAGTCTATAATTAAAACACATAGTACTAGAGATAGAACTCCATAAATATACTCATAAAAAAAAAAAAAACTATTGCACTAAACATCAAGTTGTTCAGGTAGCTTAACTATAAGCGCCAATATAGAATCTAAAAGTTAGAGCACCAACTCCAAAGCTCCTTGAGAGTCCCTTGTGGCCTAGTTAACTTCATCTAGCAAGTTACGTCCTGATCCTCAGTTCCCTGACACATTGCCTAATATTTTGGAGAATCGTTAGTTGGAACTACCAAGTGAAATTTATAAATCTCAACAAGTACAATTCTTAAACTACCAATGGTATGAATAGGCAAGCATGATAGTAATATGAAATGTGTGCATCGTGACATGGACTTGTACATGCATGGAATGACTTTAAAGTAACATGACTTCACTTGAAATAACACGACTTCACATGAACATGACATGTTTGTGTGAACATGAGACCTTGTTACATATACATGTTTGTTTACATGGAAATGGAAGCTCCACGACTCCTCAAAGGCTGTGTGCTCCTACTGAATACTGGACCACATTACAGGCACTTACACCAACTATGAGTACGTCAAGATAACTTGTACTGGTAAACTTTTATAATTTGGCACCACTAGCATTGGGTGCTTGACATCACTCCGGAAACTACTTACTTAGGTCGCATTTGAAATCTGTTGAATGTACTTCCACAATCTAAGGGATTTCATATCCAATTTAAACACTCCGTAGTGAACATAAGAGTTTAACTAGGATAACTCCCCATCCTAACACTTGGGGCCAGGATAAAAATATTTCATGACTCAAAAATATTTTATGACATACTCAATGCTTGTGAGATGCCAATCATGACATGTAACATAATAACATTGTAACATATATGATGACATGGCATTCGTGGCATGTGACAGAATAACATGTAATAGTAACGAATGACATGGAAAAGCATATTACAAACAATGAAAATAGGTATAAATGAATATGGATATAAACAGTGCAATCGTACCACCGTATATACATAAAAATATTATGAGTGAGTAAGAAGATAATTCACTGAATGTAGGGTAATATGTAATCCAAGTGTAAAAAAAAATGTAAGCTGAAAGAGATACTTTCTAGGATTAGAATATCTCACTTGATTCTCATAATAATAAAATTTATTAATTTAGGACCAAATTTACAAAGTTACCCCTCAACTTATGGGAAATTATAAATTTGCCCCTAAAAATGAGAAATTTTCAAATGGACTACAAAACTTACCAAAATTTACATTTCTCATGTAAATTTCATCCTAAATCCAAATGTGAACTCGGGATTTCTAAAAACTAAACCCAACTATGACATCTCTCTCTTGGCCAATTCACTCCTAGGTTAAAAAAAGTCATGTTTTTGTTGCTACTTGGCCATTTAACACACTAACATTCTTAAACCCAATTTAGCACTTTAAAAAATTCACATCCTTAATTCTAAAGTTGTGTTAAAATATCAAATCACACATTTCATAAAAACTTGGACTACACATTTCATAAAAACTTGGACTCCCTACATCAAAGGAAATGCCAAAACATCAAGATGTCATATCAACTCTTGATGTTCTTGGTCAACACTATTATATCAACTCCAATGACTCCAAAAATCCATAAATAATACTTCTAACATGTTCATAATTTAAACCTAAGTGATAGCATGCTTGACTAATCAACGAAAAATCATAAAACACAACATAGAACAATCCATTTGCATTAAAGCATAGAAACCTACATGCATGCTTTTGGACTTGAAACAAAGTGACAAGATCTTTGATTTTCATGCAATAACTCTTGAAAGATTATAATAATATACCTAAAATTCAAGTTCTAACTAGATCTAAGCATCAAATCTAGCATGCCATAAAAAATATTTCATTAAAATAAACATTGAACCTGGGAGCCTCTAGTTTATACTTAAACTCAAACTCTTGCATATTCTTCAAAAATCCAACAAAGACCTAAGTTATAAAATTCCAAAAAGTCATTCTTAATCCATAGATCTATGGTTTAGAAACAAGAATCATAAAAATCAAGGATATAGATTCAAAATCCTAAACATAAAATCACAACCTAATCAAACTTAACTCACTTTGCACCAATCAGTTTCTACCACTTTAGAGATCATGCAAAAATATTTTATAAAATCTTAACATGCTTCGAATCATACCTTAAGCTTGCATGTAAGGATGCGTACACTTCATCAAACCAAGATCGTCCCAACATTTCATCAAAATTTCACAAAACTTCCAAAGTTCATCACAAACATAAAAAACCATCAACACTGAACCTTTCCACCATCAATACCAACTTTCATCCAACAAAACTCTAAGAAAAATTTACCAACACACACCCAAGTAAACTATACTCATTACTAAAAGAAATGGAAGAGGTTTGACTCCAAGAAAACACTTACAATGGCCGGAAGCTCAAGAGGCAAAAACAGCCAAAAATTTCTCCTCTTTAGCTCTCTCGGTTTGCTCTTGGAAAAATGGGTGAAAAGTGCAAGCATGGAGAAACAAATGGATGAGGTATGGGGTATAGTTGAAGGGATGACTTGGTGGTTGAGTGAGTGACTTTTGAGGTAATTTTGACTTGTGAAAAGTGGGAGAAAAGCTTAAAGGAGTGGGTTGTCCTGTTGCTTCTAAGTTAGGTTGCTTGGCAGCCATTATATGGCCTTCTAAGGAGGAAAAAACTTGTTGAAGAAACTTGAGGCAAATGGTGGTTTTAGCTGGACCAAAAAGGGCTAACTGAATGGGGTTAGTTTTGGGATATAGTTATGGTCGGTTCAGGTTTGGTCCAAATGCAACTTTTCTTAGTCAAATGCAATTACCAAGATACAAGAGAGTAGATGAGGGTCTAAGAGGGTGTACTTAAGTGATTGGTTTCTTGTAGAAGTGACTAAACCAAGTGAAAAAACACTTAGTTACAAACTGAGTATGTTTAGGGTTTGAGAATCATTTAGGGCTTTGGGATTTTGGTTTGCCTAACAACTTTTTGAGTTTTATTAGGGTTGAAACCCCCTTTTGGTTGGCAAAATAGTGTATGGTTGGATGAAATAGTGAATGGTGTAAGATAGCATGATTACAGGCTTCATTCACACTCCATCACTTAAACACTTGTTCTCCTCTTGAAAAATGTCTTAGGGTTTCCAAGTGGATGGCTAGGGTTGAGCCATGTGTCCAAATAAAAACTTTTCTCATGATCCTAAGTGTATTTGGACATCCTACTTTGTGATTTGACAGTAGTTTGAAATATATATCACATGCCAATCTCCCGAATACTATTCACTTGAAAAACTCAAAACTTTTTATTGCACCGTAAAATGTTAAATATTCATATGAGTCTAATGGTGTAATTTGTTTCATAAAATTATACTCCTAAGTGTCTTAATTAAATAGAAAGTCAATTATGTCACCAAAGTAGATTGGGATCCGAGTATGCTAACAGACTAAAACCTAATTGATTGCACGATTTATGAAATCTTGTAAAAAATTTAACTAACTACCACAACAAAAGAAGAAGTACTACTCACTAGGTCCACTATCCGTTGCTGGTCATAGAGTCACTAGGCGATGTGGGTGGAGGTAAATTGGACTCCATAAAGTGGTATCTGTAGTAGGTAGTATAATGTGTCATCATCGGAGTCATAAATCATGTTACCAAAATGTGCCTGGTCAACCTATTGCACAACATCCTCGTCAACGTCACTGTAGGGTACATGCCCCTACATGTGCAGATGTCCTCGATGTGTCGACAATGTTGGATCCGAATGTCTCGACCTTAAGAATTGCAGCGCACTCCTCGACAACGTGGCTTGACTCTGCCTTGTTAAGTGGTCTACCTGCATGGAAACTATCTTTAGCAAACCACTTAAAGGAGCGGTGAGGTGCAAATCACTCCTTATGGGGAAGGGCCCCCACTCGTAGCCCTTCCTGTCACTATCTATGTCCATGACATGGGTGCGGTGATGATCTCACTTCTCCATCACCTTCAAGTAGGTAGCGGTCTGCCTGTTTAGCTCAATGAATCACCTTCGATAGCGCTCCTCTCTCATCTCTCTCACTTGCTGGTCAAAAAGCGTGGAATTCTTTCCTCTCTCTCTCTCTCTCTCTATCTCTCTCTATCTCTCTCTCTCTCTCACCATAAAAGCTACAAAAGGTAAATTCAATGAGAGAAAACAAATCCCATAGAACAAACCATACATGGGGCCACAACATATCTGAGGTGAACATACTTTCTTTGATATCCAAACAAATGAAGTACAAAAACTATCTGATGCAATGGGACCTTGTACAAAATAGTGAATACAAAGTCAATTAAGCCATACTCACAGACAAAATAAGGACTACACTATAATCTGAGCATACGAGGGTACTTGGCTTTCATATCAACTTCTTTCTCCAAGGTTGCTTTTGGAACATTATGATTCTACCATAGTATTTTGACCAGTGGAATCTTGTGAGTAATTCCTTCTCTTTCTAATCACTAATTTGCATTGGTTTTCCACATATGTTAGGTTTAGTTGCAATGGAATACTTTTAGGGTCTAGGACTGCTAGAGTCTGATCCCGAAAGCTTTTCTCCAATGTATCTTGGATACACTTTTTTTTCCATTATCTCATAAGGTCCCATGTACCTTGGACTCAATCTTCACTTAGTGTCTAATCGTGTCACTCCCCTCATGGGAGACACTTTCATATAGACCTTGTCTCTGATTCCAAAGTCCAAATTTCTTCTTCTGTTCTTGGCATAACTCTTCTATCGACTCTATGCAGTTCTTATTCTTTCTTTGATCACTAGAACCTGGTCCTTTATCTCCTTCAAGACCTCCAGTCCAATCACCTTATTTTTCCTAACTTTGTCCAAATACAATGAGGATCTGCACTTTCTTCCATATAAAATTCATAGGGAGCTATTTGAATGGTGGTATTAAAGATGTTATTGTAAGTGAACTCTACCAGACGTAGTTGCTTCTCTCAATTCCCTTTATGCTCTAGAACATAGGCCTTAAGCATGTCTTCTAGAGTCTATATTGTCCTCTTGGTCTGTCCGTTTGTTTGATGATGGTAGGCACTTTTGAATTTCAAACTGGTGCCTTCAAACTTTGCCAAAACCAAGATGTTAAATTAAGGTTTTGTCTAACATGATCATTCTTGGTACTTCATGTAGTCTAACGATCTTTGACACATAAACGTTGCCAATCTCTCCAAATAATTTGTATTTTTGATGGGTATCAAGTGGGCACTTTTTGTCAACCTATCAACTATTATCAAGATATTATTATTCCCTCAAAAAATTCTTGGATAACCCACCACAAAATGCATCGAGATATCTTCCCATTTCCATTTTGGGATCGACAGTGGCTTTAAAACACCTACTAGCTTCTAATGCTCCTCCTTAACAAGCATGCATATAGAGCATTTGTTCACAAACTTTGCCACATCTTTCTTCATTCCTTCCCACCATAAATGACATTTTAAATTCTGGAACATCTTTGTACTACTAGGATGGGCTGTATAGGGACTATTATGAACCTCCCTTAGTACCCTATCTCTTAATTCTAGGCCAGATGGAAATACTCTCCGACCTTTGTAAAACAGGGTCCCATCTTCTCTAACCTTAAAGCCTTTTGGCCCTTCTGACTTCTCAATCTTCTAGATAACTTCCATCAATTTGTTGTCCTCTCTTTGACTATTCTTCAGTTCTTCCCAATCCAATGGGACAATCTCTTGGACTGAGGTCATAATGATCTTCTAACTATGGTCCCTAATCAATACCTTCTCATAGTGTTCAAAATAGCTACCACTTTCATCTTTGGTGGTACTTTATGTCGCACTAATAATCACTAATCAATTCTAGCCACCTTCTATGCCTCATATTTAGGTTCATCTTCTCAAACGGGTACTTGAGGCTCTTGTGATCAGTAAAAACCTCACACTTTTCTTCATACAAGAAGTGTCTCCAAATCTTCAGAGCAAAAACCACGGTAGCTAGCTCCAAATCATGATTAGAATAATTCTGATCATGGTCATTCAATTATCATGAAGCATGAGTGACTACCTATCCTTCCTGCAACAATACACATCCGAGTCCTACTTTGGATGCATCACTAATAAACCACATAAGACTTATAGGGCTCCAAAAATCTTAGTATTGATGTCGTTGTTGGTCTATTCTTTAACTAGAGAAAACTAGTCTTGCACTTATAGCTCCACATGAAATTCATATTTTTCTTGGTTAGGGCATTAAGTGATTTGGATAATATTGAGAATCCTTACACAAACCCTCTATAGTACCCAGCCAGTCCCAAGAAACTCTTAATCACTTGCATGTTGGTTGGCCTTTGGAAATTCATCATTGCCTCAATCTTATTGGGACCAACCGCTACTCCTCCACTAGAAATAACGTAACCTAAGAATTTTACTTCTGGAAGCCAAAACTCACAGTTACTAAGCTTTGCATAAAATTCTTGATCTCTAATATGGTCAGAGTTATACTTAGGTGACTTCGATGTTCTTCTTCACTCTTTGAGTAAATTAAGATGTCGTCAATGAACACGACAACAAAACTATCCAGATAAGGTTTGAATATTCTATTCATCATATCCATGAATACCATTGGAATATTGGTTAATCCGAAGAGCATCACCAAAAACTTGTAATGGTCGTACCTTGTCCTAAAGGCAGCTTTCAGTACATCTCAGACCTTCAACTGATGGTATCCTGATCATAGATCTATCTTTGAAAACACCAATGCTCCTTGTAGTTGATCTAATAAGTTATCGATTCATAGTAATAGATACTTATTCTTTAACGTCAACTTGTTCAACTCTCTATAGTCAATGCACATCCTCATTGATCCATCTTTCTTCTTAACGAACAATATAGGTGCACCCAACGGTGAAGAACTTGGATGAATGAGTTATTTCTCTAAAAACTCTCTAACATAGGATATGGTGCATTGTGGGTCGGTACCATCACAAGTTCCAACTCTATGATGAATTCAATCTCTCTATCGGGTGGAAATCCGGATAACTCATCATTGAAAACTATAGGAGATTCCTCAACTATGGTTATCCCATAGACTTCTTAATTTCCTATTGACTTTTCTACCACCATCACTAGAAATGCTACTGCACCATTTTCAATACACCTCCTAGCTTGTAAAACTGAAATCACTAGAGGGGTGGCTATAACTGACATTCCTGCATAACTAACACCAGCATCATTAAGGGGTTCAAATGCAACTTCCCTCTTCCGACAATTTATTGCTTGAAATCCATTCCCAAAATTATATAGAACTCCATCAGACCAAAAACCATCAAATTAGCCTTCAAAGCTTTGCCTCTATTTCTACATGAACTCCCTTAACTATTTGGGTACAAGCTACTGTATTCCCGTTAGGAATTGTCACTACTACTTTATGAGGTAATAGCTTGGTTTGTAAGCCATAGATCTATGCAAATGCCGCATACATGAAAGACTGTGACATGCCTGTATCGAATAGATCCGTGCAAGCCATAAATCATTATAGATTGACGTTTTCTAATATTGACCAAAGTAGTACTGCTATTAACAAAAATTCAATCAATGCTATCTAGTAACAACACATAGGTCTTAGAGAAATACTGGTAATGATGCTAGCTTCTTCTGTCTCTGGAGTGTCAACATCTACGTCTCCTGGAGTGACAATAGACACCCATGCTTTTATATGGGGCCTTAGCTTCGGCTTGTTCTCAGCTTTGGAACAACTCCATAGCTTTGAGCTACACTGGGACACTCTCAAATCATATGATTGGGCTATCCAAACTTGAAATGGAAAGCTCTCTTCCATTCAGAATAATCTAAATGACAAAGCCTTTCTATTCTACTTTAGAAATAGTAGTTATATTTACTAATTCTTGGTAATTCTCAATCCTAAATTAAGACACTTGGCCGTGAATCCTCGGCAATAGCGTTGCCCAAAATGTTTGGGCATGCATTTTCTCAGTTGAAATCAGGTGAGGCACAAACCTCATGACTCTGGCACCATACTACTCCACAGACATCTTGCCTTACACTAGAGATGCAAACTGTTGCCCTTTTTGCCGCTTCACTGATTCTGGGAAGAATATGTTGTCGAAATCCTACTAGAATCTTCGCCAAGTTAAGATAACTAGGGTTCCAAACTCCCTTGCTAGAAGCTGCCTCCTCATATCCCACCATATGTCTAACTCTCCTCGCAATAGATACCTGGCATACAATACCTTCTGATCTTTGGTGCTCTCACACCATGTCTAACATCCTAAAACACATGGTTAAGTGTATCAGATTCACATGTTTAACCCCTAAGGACTACCACAACTCCTAAGGACTTAGAGGGTTTACCCAGAGACGTATTGCTCTAATACCAGCCTGGGATGCCCCTGAACTCCACTTGGGATTGATGGAACTTGAAGTGTCGAGATGTGCAACATAAGATCACATACCCTCGTTTATGACAGTCAAGAAGACAATGCACCTAACATGCATCTAATAGTATGCTACACCAGCAGTGAGTACGTCATGATAACTTGTACTTGTAAACTTGTAATTTTGGCACCACTAGCATTGGGCGCCTGACTTTGCTCTAGAAACCAGTTACTTAGGTCCAATTTGAAATCTGTTGACTGTACGTCATCAATCCAAGGGATTTCACATCTAATTTAAACACTCCAGAGTGGACAAAGGAGTTCCACTAGGATAACTCCCCATCCTAGCACTTGAGGTTGTGATAAAAATAAAAGACTCATGCATGACTTAAAAATATTTCATGACATACTCAATACTTGTGACATGCCATTCATGAAATACAAGAGAATAACACTGTAATAGATATGATGACAAGACATTCATCGCATGTGACAGAATAACATGTAACAGTAACAGATGACATGGCATAGCGTATTATAAATAATTAAAATAGGTATAAATGGACATGAATATGCACAATGCAATCTTACCACCATACATACATAAAAATACTGGGAGTAAGTTAGAAGCTAATTTACAAAATGTAGTACAATGCATAATCCTAGCATAAAAAGAGTGTAAGCTTAAATGAGATACGTTCTAGGGTTAGCATATCTCACTTAATCTTCATAATAATAAAACTCACTAACTTAGGACTAAATTTTTGAAGTTACCTCTCAACTTATGGGAAATTATAAAATTGCCCCTAAAAGTAAGGAATTTGCAAATGGACTACAAAACTTTCCAAAATTTACATTTCTCATGTAAATTTCATCCTAAATCCAAATATAAACTCAAAAGGTTTTAAAAATAAACCCACCTATGACATCTCTCTCTTGGTCGATTCACGCCTAGGCTAAAAATAATGTTTTTGTTGCTATTTGACCATTTAACACACTAACATGTTTAAACTAAATTTAGAACTCTAAAAAATTTGCATTCTTAGTTATAAAGTCATGTTAAAACACTAAAGCATCATCCCTAATCCAAATATAAACTCAAAATGTCTTAAAACTAAACCCACCTATGACATCTATCTCTTGGCCGATTCACACCAAGCCTAAAAATCATATTTTTGTTGCTACTAGGCCATTTAACACATTAACACGTTTAAACCAAATTTAGCTCTCTAAAAAATTCACATCCTTAGTTATAAAATCATGTTAAAAGACTAAAGCACACATTTCATAAAAACTTGGACTAACTACATCAAAGAAAATGCCAAAGCATCAAGATAGCTCAAATAAAATCAACTCTTGATTGTCATGATCTAATACATTCATATATAACTCCAATGACTCCAAAATTTCATAAATAATACTTCCAAAATATTTATTATTCAAACCTAAGTGATAGCATGCTTGACTAATCAACCAGAAGCCACAAAACACAACATAGAACAATCGGTTAGCATAAAAGCATAGAAACCGACATGCATGCTTTTGGATTTGAAACAAAGTGACTGGATCTTTGATTTTCATGCAATAACTCTTGAAAGAATACAACCATATACCTCATAATCAAGTTCTAACTAGATCTAAGCATCAGGTCCAGCGTTTCATAGCAAATATTTCATTAAAATCAACATTGAACCCGAGAGCCCCTAGTTTATGCTTAAACTCAGACTATTCAAGCTCTTCAAAAATCCAACGCTAACCTAAGTTCCAAAATCCCAAAAACTCAATTCTTAATCCATAGATATAATCTTTGAAAATAAGATCCATAAAAATCATGGCCATAGAATCAAAATCCAAAAACTAAAATCAAAATCTAAACCAAACATAACTCACTTTGCACCAATCGATTTCTACCACCGTAAAGATCATGCAAAAATCATTTTATAAAATACTAACATGCTTTGAATCATACCAGAAACTTTCATATAATCATGTATACACTTCATCAAACCAAGATCTTGCCAACATGTCATCAAAATTTCACAAAACTTGTAATGCCCCAAACCTCAAAACTATAAACAGACAGAATTCAATCTATATTTTTATAACTTTCTCCTTGTTTACAACATGTATCATATACATAACTTTCAAAGTATTCACAACTATAATACAATGATCCTCACCATCACATTTACAAGTTCGACTAGAGCCATTAAATTCTTTAATATTTACAAAATAGATACTCCAACAAAACTGTAAAATAACTAAAGTATGACCAAAAGAACACTCTTTGTACAATCAAAACCAACTCCAAGTAACAAAACCATCCATCCACAAAAATTCCAACCTCAAGTGATCAAACCAAGTCCCCTCTAGAATCTTTAGTTCAATAGCTATCACTTCAAAGGAAGGAACTTTTTACAAAACTAAAAATTTATGAAATGAAGTGGTGAGCTATCACATGCTCAATAAGTAGCAATTTAATGGAGGTGTGGGAGTTGACAATTTTTTTCAGTATAAAAGAGTGAATGAGTTCTCAACCAAATAAAAATGAGCAATAAAATATCATCTCAACTTTTATATTCAACCAAATATCATATTCAAGGCCACATGATAATAGGAAATAACCAATCTACCACAAAAATATCATGCCACGAAGACATCATGCCGCAAGGGGCATCAAATATACCACAAAGATATCAAGGGACATCGAATATGTCACAAAGACATTTATATCATGGGCTCAAGAATAAATAGTATGCTCACCTTTTAACCTTCAATTTTGATAAAACATATAACATTTTTCAACCCTTCCAACCATCACAAAATTTGCACAAATCACACAAGCCAAAAATAGCATATGAATGTGCACAAATCTAAAGTTTACTCAAGTTTGAAATATAATACCAAAGTGCACCATTCCAAACAAAACCAATCATTTCTTTTTGTAAAAAGCCATTAAAGAACCACTTACCTCAATTTATGCTTAAAAAAAGTCACGATATTCCTTTTCCAACGTCATTCGGAATCTATTTCAAGGTCATTATAATCTGTCGACTTCAACTCTAAAAATTATCTCACTTAACCCTAAAATTTTTCCACAATCCTTAATAATCATGAGTTTAAACTTGTTCTAAAATATTATCCTTCAAAATTGAATAAACTCCCAATTTCTACGTTGTAATTAAGCTTCTGAATGGCAAGTAAATTGCCTCTATTCTCTTAATAATCCAACATAAATAACGTCCATACTCACCCATATAACAGTGACATAACCTAGATTAATTCTAGGTAATACCCACCACCAATGGTTGAATATTAACTTCATATTCCATACACCCTAACAATGTAATCCACTAGGTACATTCTTAACAATTCACAACTCCAAAATTTACAAAATCTAGCTACAAAATTAATTAAATAAACATATTATCAAGGATGAAAATTTATCCAAAACTGTCGTTGGTGGTGATGAAACAGCACAGACTAGTGGTTGTGAGAGGAGGTTACCGAGATAGAGATATAGAGAAAAAAATTATTTATTGTTTAAAGAGAGAGAGAAATATATATGTGTGTGTGTGTGTGTGTATACGATGGGGGGGGATTATTGATAGATAGAGAGATAGATAGAGAGAGAGAGAGAGAGAGAGAGAGAGAGAGAGAGAGAATTTGAGATATAGATATGGTGGTTCAAGAGAGAGAAAGAGTCGATGGTTAGAGAGAGAAGAGATTGAGGGTTTGTGTTTGCGAATTAAAGAGGAAGAGTAAGATATGGAGGGTAGAGAGAGATAGAGAATCGGTGGTTAAAGAGAGAGATGATATGATGAGGGGGGACATACGAGGTAATGAGATAAGGTATGTACGAGAGAATTTCTGGGAAGGGAGGGGAAATTACAGGAAGAAATGAGAAGGTACAAGAAGGGGGAGAAAAGGAAAGAAAAGGGTGGGGCAGGCTAGGCCATTACGCAAGGGTTGGGCCACTTTTTTTTTTTTCCTGGGCTATTACAAAACTTCCAAAGTTTATTACAAACATAAAAGACCATCAACACCGAACCATTCCACCATCAATACAAACTTTTATCCAACAAAACACCAAGAAGAATTTACCAACACACACCCAAATAAATTAGACTCATTAATAATAAAAAATGAAAGAGGTTTGAGTCGAAGGAATACCTACAAAGGCTGGAAACTCAAGAGGCAAGAATTGCCATAAGTTCTCCTCTCTCAGTTTGCTTTTGGATGAAAAGTGCAAGTGTGGGGAAGCAAGTAGATGAGGTATGGGGTATAGGTGAAGGGGATAACTTGGTGATTGAGTGAGTGACATTTTAGGTGAGTTTGACTTGTGAAAAGAGGGAGAAAAGCTTAAGGGAATGGATTGTCCTACTGCTGCAGAGTGGGTGAGGATTGAGTGTTGCTTGTTTGAGTGGCCATAAATGACACTATTTGGGGGCAACAAGTGAGGTGACATGACAACCTTGGTATGGTATTTTAAGTAGGACAAAACTTGTTGAAGAAGCTTGAGGCAAATAGTGGTTTCGACTGGACCAAAAAGAGGCTCACCAAATGGGGTTAGGTTTGGGGTATAGTTAGGGTTTCGGTTAGGGTTTGGTCCAAATGCAACTTTTCTTGGTTAAATGCAATTACCAAGATGTAAGAGAGTGGATGAGGCTATATGAGTGTCTACTTGAGTGGTTGGTTGCTTGTGGAAGTGACTAAGCCAAGTGAGTAAACACTTAATTACAAACCAAGTATGTATTAGGGTTTGGGAACCATTTAGGGTTTTGGTTACCCTAAAGTGTTTTAGGGTTTCAATTTGACTCAAAATTTTTTGGGTTTCATTAGGGTTGAAACATGGTTAGCAAAATAGTGTTCAGTTGGATGGAATAATGAATGGTGTAAGAGAGCATGATGACAAGCATGATTCACACTCCATCGTACTATTTCTAAGTGGATTGCTAGGATTGTGTCATGTATTCAAATAAAAAGTCTTCTATTGATCCTAAATGTATTTGGACATCCTGTATGCGATTTGATAGCTATTTAAAATAGATGCCACGTGATGCTCTCCCTAAAGGTTACTATTCACCCAAAAAACTCGAAACTTTTTATTGCACTGTAAAATCCCAAATATTCATATGAGTTTAATGTTGCAATTCATTTTATAAAATTATAATCCTTAGTGCCTTAATTAGATAGAAGCAATTCCATCACCATAGCGGGTCGAGATCTAAGTATGCTAACGAGCTAAAACCTAATCAATCACTCGATTCATGAAATCTTTTCGGAATTTCATGACATTTTTAAGGCCAATCAAATTTCTTTCAGAACTGTTAAAAACGTGTTCCACACCACCAACTGTATGGATACCTGCAACGAAATGAAAGGGAGAAATGGGGTGCCCAATGGAACTTCGATGCCTAAGTTAGAGAAGTGATCTCAATAGAAGTGTATGAATGAATGTGTTACCTTTAAGTGTTATTTATGGAGGTGTGGTAATAGTGATGATGATCAACCTCCAAAGCATATATTGGAGACTCTCCATATTAATTGAAATAATCACCTTCCTAATCAATCGGAGGTGCCATCTATTATCCGCAATGTATATCAATAAGACCCATCTTTGGGCTTGCACTCGTCCATTGGGCTTTCATTACACTTAAGCCCTTTAGTACGTGGGCATCAATTGTAATAAAAGCTCAATGGCTGAGTGCAAGCCCAATGATAGGTCTTATTGATATGCATTGCAGATAATAGATGGCGCATCCTACTGATTAGGTAGGTGATTACTCCAATTAATATGGAGAGTTTTCAAGATATACTTTGGAGGTTGATCATCATCACCATTATCACGCCTCTATAAATGACACATAAAGGTAACACATTCATTCATTCATACAGTTATGTTGAGAACACTTCTCTAACTTAGGCATCGGAGTTCCACTAGGCACCCCGTGCCGCCCTCTCATTTCATTGCAAGTATACGTGCAGTTGGTAGCATGAAACACATCCTTAAAAGTGGCGTCATCTGTGGGATCTTAAATGGACTTCAACTTCATTTTCACATGCCAACTACCACGCGATCACATGCAACCTGAGATCAAGAGATGAACACACCAAAGATGGAAGCTAGGCTAGCGAATGTTGAAGAAAAGCTAAAAAGGGCGACGGCCATAGTGGAGCAACTATGGAAAGAGAACGAAGAGTTGAAGCAGTAGCATGCTACTATGCCATCGGTCAACAATGACTAGACAGAAGGAGATGCACAACGTGCAAGCAGGGTCAATGCCGAGGAACTAGAAAAGAAGAGGCTACGCGATGAACTGAAGAGCCTCATGGATAAATACGAAGAAATGACAAGAAAAATTGGAGGATCTTCCTCCATAGAGCAGTTGCTAAATCGGATAGATCCCCCCTACAACGGGGAGGCGATGGTGGTACCACTCTCGCCCAAGTTCAAAGTCCCTCAGATTGATATGTATGACGGATCCAGGGATCTTATGAATCACTTGGAGAATTTTAAAGCACGCATGAAGCTCTATAGCTTCCCAGGAAAGGTTGTTTGTCGTGCCTTCTCACTGACCTTGAAAGGGATAGAACGCTATTGGGTTGGAACTCTACGGCCAAGGTCTACCAACAACTTTGAAGAGTTGGCCAAAAAGTTATTAACACAATTCATGGCAAGCAGGAGACATCGCTGACCTACTACTTACCTTCTCACCATTAAGTAGAGAAAATGAGAGAGCCTAAAAGCATACCTAACCTGACTCAACAAGGAGAAACTGACCACCGATTATCAGGATGAAAAGATCACACTCGCTTCCTTGTTGGGAGGCATATGATCGCAGAGCACATTCATGACCGAGTTCGCTAGAAAAACCCCCTCGACCTTGAGGGAGTTTATGGATGAGGCTGACAACTATGTTATGTTGAAGACACATTGCAGGCTCTATTGGAATCTAGGAAATAGGAGGTGAAGTCTAAACCCAAAAGTTTAAGTAAAGACAGGAAGGCTGGGTCTAGTCACCAGGGCCGCGGGGGGGGGGGCATGAGAGACACTCCACCCAGCAAGACCAAGGGCCCCGCCTTGTCCACAACAACCTGAACGTACAAGAAAAGCTAAAGACCACAAGAAAAGATACACACCCACCTGATAAAAGGTTAGAATTGCATAATAAAGTTGTTTAAATGGGTGATTTATTTTATCAAATAAAGATTGAACACTTAATTATGCATCAAATTCTAATATTGAATGCAAATTAATTGATGTCAATATTTTATATACATAAAGTTCTATATTTGCCTTTGAAAGAAATATATTTTTTATGTACTGCAGGGCATTTATGAAAATACTTAAAGAGAATGGAACTCACGGCTGGAACTCAAGGGAGCAAGCAGAAAATCAGCACATGCAGAAAGATAGAAAGGCCACCCACTCCCAAGTTAGGCCACCCACTCCCAAGTTAGGCCACCCACTCCACCATTCTTCAAAGTTAGGCCACCCACTCCCAAGTTAGGCCACCCACTCCACCATTCTTCAAAGTTAGGCCACCCACTTCAAAGTTAGGCCACCCACTCCCAAGTTAGGCCACCCACTCTTGAGAAATGGTAGGATGCTCTCTCCTATAAATAGGAGAGAGCTCAGAAGAGAAAGGGCATCAAGGCAGTGGAGACGAAGGAGAGAAGACAGAACTTTAAAACTTAGCTTTCATTTTTCAGTTTCATTCTCATTTCATTCGGCAGTTGTTGTTCATTTTAATTCATTTTTCAGTTTCATGCTTCTGTTTTAGTTTTCATTCAGCATCAGTTTATTTTACAGCTTTAATTTGAAACTTAAGGAAGCAAGTTTTCTTTCCATGTTAAAGCAAGCTTTCTTTGTATTCATCTAGGAAATAATTTCTTTTAGTGTTTATTTTATTTAGAGCTCAACTTCAATTTGAGTGTGTAATTTATTTGAAATTTTAATTTAATTGAGAGTTCAATTTCTTTTAGGATGCATTTTATTTAGAGCGTTTATTTTATTTGAGAAATCATTTTATCTGGAAGTTCAGATTTTTGGATTGGAGAACGCAGTCTCCATTTCCAAACATCAAGTTTATTCCTTACAATTCCTGTTTTTATTTAATTTCAGTTTAATGTCTTATATTTTCCGTGCACATTTAATTTCTGTCTATTTAAATTACTGTCATTTATTTATTTTTGCACCTTTAATTTCTGTTTATTTAAATTACTATCATTTATTTTTCTCGCACTTGTAATTCCTCTATTTAGGTTAATGTCATTTATTTTCTTGCATCTTTAATTCCTATTATTTAAATTAATGTCATTTATTTTTCTTGTTCTTTTAAATTTCAGTCTATTAATTTCAGCAATTTTAATTTAGTTTCATGCATTTTCATTCCTTACTTTTCATCGCTGCATTCAAATCCGACAAACAAATCTAAAAACATGAATCTAGTCCATGACTAGTAAAATTTCCATCCATTGCACATACCATTTATTTTTTTTTTCTTTGTGAAGTTTTTCACAATTTTTCAACGAGTTTAAATTTTGAGTAAATTTTCCCTGAGGAGACGATCTAGGAATTTATTCCTTATTATTACACGACATCCTCCTACACTTGGGATAGCATTAATGCTACTCATTTTTGAGTGAGTCACCACCCACAAGGTGCTAGCGTTATTGTGAGTACCACTAATTGGATACTCACTAAGCAGAAGACTATTGAACAGTCATGAAGATGAGAGTATTTGAATTGGTAGAGAGCGAGGAGCTCGAACAAATGTTGAAAACCATGTGAAGCCAATGAGGGAAGAAGGTCATGGGCATGAGCCCAGGCAGAGCATAGGCCCAAAGAGACAGCACCGGCCAAGATAGGGAATGAAGGCAAGACACTCCCCACCATCCACCCGACCAAGACCAAGCCCCCTTGAAGGAAATCCCTACCATAACATGAGGATTTTCCAAAGGGGGAATATCGGCATATAGCATAAAGGCTCACACCTATCAAGCCAAATATCACGAAGTGTACTAAGCAAATAAGCCTTTCAAGTACCCTAGACTCAGTATCTCTTATGTTATTTCCTTTAGAGATGAAGATTGTGAGGGTGTCTTATACCCCCATGATGTGCCTTAGTAGTCACTTTGTTAGCCATGAATTACACCACTAGATGGATCTTGATTGACAATGGGAGCTCAGTCGACATCCTATTCTGGGATGCCTTTGCAAAAATGGGTGTTAGCCCCGATAGGCTGTGCCCATCACCCACCCCTTTGAAGGGATTCTCTGGCGAAGCCATCCAACTAATAGGGGCAGGGAGACAACATGATGGGGCAGGGAGACAACATGGTTACAACAATGATAGATTTATTGGTTGTTAAAGCTCTATCGTCATACATCGCTATATTGGGGTGCCAACTTTAAACAATTTGAAAGTTTCCACCTCTACCTACCATCTGAAGATGAAGTTTCAATAGATTCAAGTGTTGGCAAGGTAGGGGGAGCAGGTCTTGGCATGGGAATGCTACGTACAGAAACTCAAGGCGGCAGCGCCAAGGGTATTTGTCGTGGAACACTCAAGCACTATACTGCCACCTCTACCATTGGTCATTGCTGGCCAAGATATGAAAGCTAGGGATAAGAATAGTCTAATGTAAGTAGAGGCAAATGAGCCTCTGGAGTTGTTAACACTCTATTTAGATTGCCCGAATGCCACCACTCATGTGGGCATAAGACTAATGCCTCGGTATGAAGAAGCATTGAAGCAATTACTGATCGAACACAGAGACATATTTTCTTGGAGCCACAAGGACATGCCAAGGATTGACAATGTTGTAACGAAACACAAGTTATGTGTTAACAAACAGTGAAGAAAGTATGCCAAACGAGAAGAACTTTCAACATAGAGAAGTGCACAGCCATAACTAAAGAAATTGATCGTCTTTTAGCTGCAGGATTTATAAGGGAGACCTATTACCCACAATGGCTCTCCAAATGTGGTGTTGGTAAAGAAATTGAATGAAAAGTGGAGAATGTGTGTTGACTTCACAAACTTGAATAAAGCCTACCACAAAGATAGTTTCTTATTGCCACAAATAGATGTTATTATAGATGCCACGATAAGACATCGAGTGCTGAGCTCTATGGATGCTTATTTATGATAGAATCAAATCCTCATAAACAAATCAAATGAAGAGAAAATGGCATTCATTATTGACATAGGTCTTTATTATTATCGGATAATGCCCTTCTGGTTGAAAAACGCTAGGGAAACTTATCAAAGACTAGTCAATTGGATTTTCAAACAACAAATTGGTAAACCTGTGGAGGTTTGTGTGGATGACTTATTGGTGAAAAGTAAGGAACCTGCTCAATATCTAGCCAACCTACGAGAGGCTTTTGCTGTGCTTCGCAAATATGAGATGAAGTTGAATTTGGCAAAGTGTGCTTTTCGCATGGATTCGGGGAAATTCCTATACTTCATTGTCTCCGAGAGGGGTATTAAGGTGAACCCATATAAGATTGAGGTCATATTGAACAAGAAGCCACCCCAGAGCATCAATGATGCCAAACAACTGGGAAGCAGAATAACAGCTTTAAATAGGTTTGTTTCAAGATCCACAGACAAATGCCTTTATTTCTTCAGTGGCTTAAGAAAGGTTCATCCATGAAACAAAGAATGTAATCTGACTTTCCAAGAACTGAAGCAATACCTCTCCAACCCACCACTATCAAGACACCTTGTATGTATACTTAATAGTATCACCACACATTTCTGCAGTACTAGTTAAAGAAGATGTAATACCTAGGCCCAACCAAGCCCGCTTTCTAAAATTTTTCTTAGGTTTGTTTTTAAGAAAATTCCCCAAGCCCATAAGATTTCGTGCCAAACTCCTCTTCTCACATGGCTCCATCACGTCCGTTTCCACTCCATGCACGTTTTTGTTTTCTACTACTTTCTTGGCAACCGCTCGTATAATGGATTGATATACGATATGCAATTGGGTATTAGTTTTATTTTTTTCAAATTAAGGTTGCCTTCATTGCGTCCTTTTCCTCCGCATGCACATCTTCCATTAGGGTACACGACGTCACCATATATATATGCACATTACTGGGACTCATGCATGCATGTTTTAATCATCCTCAACCCTAGACTAAGTTGCCGCTCATCCTCCTCATCATGAAAGGCCAAACTGAGACCTCCACCCAACCACCACCTTAAGGTAGCCTTTGCCAAGCTCCACGCACTACATCTAGCAACGTGGACCCACGTCAACTTGGGAGAAACCAGCTTGTCAAGGTCTTCCACTCATGATAGAAGCCACCAACGCCATTGCCTAGCTGCTCAAACCAATGCATGCCAAGACCAAGTCCTCCTCCGCAAAGACTCTATCACCCTAACCCAGTATGCCACCCCCCCCCCCCCCCCCCCCCCCCCAAATTTCACAGAAACCCAATCGTTTTTCCCCTATTTTTAGCAATCAAAACAGAGGAACAAGTTTCCCACCGTGAGCCACAAACCACCGCCCCACATCACCAGGCCCCTCCATGTCGTTGCCAACTGCACAGAAAGGGTCTCCAGGCACCTCATGCCACCCCAGACCGTCGCACGGCTCCTCGCTATCTCACGGTGAGTTTCACTTTCTCCATCATGCCAAGCTCACTCACTCACTCTCTCTCTCTCTCTCTCTCTCTCAAAGTTGCCCAGCTCTGCCCGAGTACCCCGCTGCACGCCCTTCTCTCTTGGTAAGTTTTCTGCCGCACCCTCCATTCTTCTTCTCATAGACATGTTACTTGGTTACTATTAAGAGAAAAGAAGTTTATATATATTCCGTAGCCCTAGAGTTTGCCAAAAGTAGAGTTATTTACTTTATTAGCCTTATTTTGGTGAACATGGGAAATTATGGTGGTTTTAGTTGTAGCATTCTTGGGCTTTTGTTTTTAAGTTAGGCCACCCTTAAGTGCAAGAGTTCTGCTACCCAACCCCTTACTGTTCCCCCAACCTCCACACACCATCCTACATGTCCTTTGTTTTTTTAAATGAAGCGTGCGTTTTGTATCTTCTACAATGGAAATCTAAATTCAATTTCCCTCTCACCCCTTGGGTGTTCTTCCCCCCTCCCCATGTTCTCTCCCCCCCCCCCCCCCCCCACCTCCCCCACCCTGTTTTCTCCTCCTCCCACATTCTTGCTACCGACATCATCATCGTCCGTCTTTTAGTTCCGCCGCCGTCTTGCTTCGCTACCTCTGCTGACAAAGGTAAGAACAAGCTAAAGAATGGTTTTTTTTTCCTCTCTCTTTTCATTTCCCACTAAGTCTCCATTTCTAGAATTACTCATCTTGTGTGTTTTTGTGTTAAATGGATCTGTGTTTTATGGGTTTTTGGTTGCTGATTTTTTGGGTATTTTCTCATTTGAGAATGGCATCAACTGTCCACAGCACACATAAATTTTGTATACCATGCCACAAAACGCATCTACTGTGTTTTTTGGGGGATGATTTTGTATACGATTCACTGGTTTTTGGGTTGCTGATGTTGTATATCATTCACTTGTTTTCGAGTTGGTGATGTTGTATACTAAGCTTCTCACATTTTTTACTTTAAAGACTGTTAGCCTTTGAAAAAACTGATATTAATTTACTACAGAAGTGTTTAAATAAATAATTAAGTAGAAATAAATTAAAACATTGATTGATAATGGAAAAAATTATCAATTTGCTTTTTACAAAAGGTGTGTAGCCTAAGATCATGAAGCAATGGACAATTTATGAGTGCAAGCTGACACGCCAACATTTTTGCCAAAAAGTATATAGTTTATGTGTAAGCTTTGAAACTTTGTAAGCTTGTATATTTGGGGAAGTTAAACCTATGCTGCTAGAAATGGTATGGCTCCAACCTTTGGTCTGCTGGTCCTACTCACGATTATGGATGTTTTTTATGTTCTGTAACCAAAGAGTACCCAGATGTGTTGATACAGCAAAATCTTTAATACATTGTCTTAGTGTTTTTTTTCCTTTGTTGCTAGAGGTATATACATAGTTGTTAGTGTTATGTATTAATGTCAGAGTTTTTCTTTTTCCTTTGTTGGTACAAGTATATACATAGCTATTAGTGTTATGACTTTTTTTTGCTTTCTTGGTACATGTATATACAATGAAGGTTGAACATGCAAAGCACACTAGAAGTTCAAAGGCCTGCTTTCCAATGAGAGATTATTGCTAATTTGATAATGCATCTTTTATGGAACTATGTTACTGCAGCTGAGAAATTTGAAGTTGATAATGCATCTTTGGCATTGGGTTATAGTGTAATCTCTTTCTATGGGTATGGAACTATAGTCATTTTTTGTATCTAAACTTGGTATTTTGCTGTTTGTAGTGCTTTCAAAAAGATTAAGATAATTATTTTTCTCTTAAGAATAGAAGGATGTGAATGCCTTGGAGAATTATGGCTTACAGATGAGTTCCACGATAAGATGAAGGAATTGTAGATTATTCAAAGCCAAATTTCCAGTTGATGAATGTAGTTTTGAATGTTAGAGTTGATGAATGTACCTTTTCTTCAAAGCCGAATTTATATGTTTTGTATTTCGTCATCTTGGTTACGTTTTGGACATTGTTTTCCTTCTACATACAGACTTCAATTTATTCATTAGTTTATATATATATATATAATGTATTGCTTGTGCTGGATGAGGTTTGGCAATTAAATACATGTATGTGGACCTTTGCATTTAGAATTGGGATCAACCCAGAAATGGAGAAGACTACAATTCATGTTGCAATCCATGATGGATGGCAATGGAATGACTTGTGTATTGGTTATTGGGTCTATTTGTGCACGTAGAATGAAGAATTTCATGTCTTTATCATTTCTAATATGCTTGTGCACAAATAATAGTTTTTAATTTACTATATATTTGTCCTTTCATGCTATCTGTTTAGATTTACTACTTATATAAAACAACATTTTCTTCAATAAAAAGATTGGCCTACTTCATCCTTCAACATTTTATAATTTGTTATTTGAGATTTGAAGCTTTGAAAATGTAGCATTCGGGATTCTTGGAATTACCCTCTCTGCTTCTCATTATTTATCTCTTTATACACACACACACACACACACACACACACATATATATAATTATATTTATAATGTAATGCCTGTGCTTGCTGAGACTTGGTAATTAGATACATGTGGACCTTTGCATATCGAATGAATAAGTTCCAGGTTGCATTTCCACATACCCAAACAATGCATGTGAAGGATTGGCATCTTTTTCAGGGACTTTACTTCACAAGTAGCACCTCATTCCATTGCACATAAATAACATACTCCCTACTTCACAAGTATTAATTAGCACTTACAACTCAACATACAACTATGGAAGGAAATACACCAATTCAGTTTTCAAAATAACACAACAAGAATGTATTGTACTTCTCTAACTTGAGTTTAAACAAATACAACGACAGACAAAACCAGAGGCTAAAGCCATTATTTGGTTGCAACTATTTCCATAAATTTTCAATCCTGCAAGTGTCCAAAGTGCTGTCCAATCCCATTTTAGGATATCCATCATTATTTCCGTAGAAAAAATAGAGAAACATATATGAGGAACTGAATTAAATTTTCAATAACAAACAAAAGGATGTCCTAACAAAGCACCTGCCTGAAGACCAGCCATTAGTTGGGATGAGCTACACATCTTAGACAAATCCCAAGAAGATTGTTGATCGTTTCATCAATTCATTTAGAATAAGTAAAAAACAAGGAAAGTCCAAGTGGCACCTAGGATACAAGGTATACAACAAATCCATCTATAAGTTTATTCTGAGTTTCTTTTGTCAAACATAAGCAATTGAAACTGTAACAGCCCGCTAGAAATTCAATGGTAGAATTTCTATAGACTTGAGGAACTTCGTGAAAACTCCATAAGTTTTCACGAATCGGCTAATCGCAAAGGTTTTACCCTGTTAACATAGTCAGTGTTATCACTTACTATGGTGCCAAAAATGCAATTTTAATTGTTTGAGGTAGTTAGAAGTGTCAGATTACGTTATAGTTTACGCCACTAGACTCAATAGAATATTTACGATTTTATGGCCCAATAACCTATTTTCATAATTTCGGACGAAACGGCTGTTCGAAACTGTGAATTTATTTATAGGGTCACTTCAAGGTTGATTTTTGGTAAACGGTTTTTACAGTAGGTTAATATGAATATTTAGGATTTTTCAGTACTAAGTTTATTACGCTTTTTTTTGGAGTGAATACTAACCTCGATAAGTGTACTAAGTGCAGTATTTTCAAAATCACAGTGTAGAATGGCCAAATTAGGTTAGAGAAGTTTTATTTGGACACTTGGCAAGATCTTAGCCACACATAGTGAGTAGTATTAGATACTTGGCATAAAGAGGAACCATTAGATGGATTTGTGAAGGAAATCAAGGTGTAAGATCATGCCACCTAAGCAAAACCTTTTTCATCTGATCAACCAAATTGAGCCAGATCAAAGAGGGTTTCAACCCTAGTGAAACCCTAAATGGTTGGAATCCAATTGAAACCCCAAAAGCTTGGTTGAAACCGAAACCCTAAATGATTTCCCCAAACCCTAAGTTGGCCTTTAAACCCTTTTTGATCCAATTTCTAGCATTGTGTTTAACCACTTGATTAAATCACTTTCACATGCTATTAATTTCTCAAATTCTTGTTATGACATCATTATCCAACCTTTTAAACCTTGGAAATTTGTTTGGGCCAAGAAAAATTGGATTTGGGCTTGATAGCATCTCAAACCCTAACCAAACCTCATTTAAACCCCCAATTTGAAGCCCACTTGGTTGGGGCCCACCAAGGCCCACGAATTTGGCCACCTTGGCAAGGATTCTTGGAGAAGTTTCCTCCCCCACATGGCAGACCATTCACTGCCCTTGGCTGCACCCAATAGTGCCTTGATGAGATGGAGAAACCCACCCCATCAACCTCCATAACTCACAGCTTCTGCAGGCTATCCTTTCCCCTCTCTATTCTCTACTTTATGTCACATATCTACCTCCAATCAAGAGTCATTCAGGTCCATATCTTCCCCCTACAGAAGTCTTGAGTCGTGCAAGACACACTTACTTCACTTTAATCACTTCTTCACCCCGTTCTTAGAGAGAAACCCAAAAGAGCTCTCTCGGGCAGATTTCACTATCTTTTTGCGTGGAGATTTTCGGCCCTTTGTAGGTATTTTCACACAATGACTCCTTCATAAATGTTGTTCCTCTTTTTAACCATGGAAAGGTCATTCTGGGCGTGAATCTGGAGAGTATGTTATGTTTTGGAGTTTTTGACCAAGCTAATGGACATATCTTGGTCCGAAAATTTTATGGAGTGTTCTTAGCATGTGTTTAAGAGTGTTCATTGAGGTTTTGTTGCATGACTAAAGCTTTTGATAATAGATTTTATTAGATCTAGAAACTTGAAAACTGGAAGTGGTAAAACAGTTTTTATTTGGAGAAAGTTTGAATATTTCGAGGTTTGATCTTACTCTAAAGGCTTTGATATTTTTATATGATGATCCTAAGTCTCTTATTTTCATGTTATGATGTTATTTTGAAGATATTTAGTATTAGTTTCAAAGATATGATTTTTCTATGCAAGAGGATTCCGGTTAGGCCTAAGATTTGATGTGTTTGGGTTAGATATATGTTTTATTGATTTTTAGCCATGTGATTTCAAGTTTAATGGTTGTATCCTATTTAAGACACATTCTTAAACCATGTGATGTTTTAGTTTGAAGATCTCATCTTTGTAAACCATGGATCAAGAGATTTATCAAAGCTAGTTGAGGAAAAAGTTTCTGTTTTTGGACTAAGTGTAAAACCAAAACTCCAAGTGTCATTTTGTGATTTTGGTGACTTTATTTTGATGATTTAAAGCATGCTTGATGTTAGGATGATGTTATGAATATGTTAGAAGTAAGATTTGATTTATGGTCAAAGCTTGTGATTAAGTGTTTGGATCATTTTACAAAACGTTTGGTGTTGATTATTAGCTTTTTCTAAATGGATGTTTTAAGTATGGTTTTAAACTTAGGATTGGAAGATGTTTGTTTCAAAATTTTGGTTTAAGCATGAGTTTTGAAGTTGGAAGGATTTGCAACAAAAATCAAGAGAAATTGCCTATGGATGTTTCGGCCACAGTGTGTTTTTCATAGTTGTGTTGTGTTTTAAATTTTTCTAAGTTGATATTTGAGTTTAGGACAAAATTTGCATGAGGAATATAAATTTTGAAAGTTTTTGGAATTAGGATGTGAAATCCTTAAGTTAGGGGTAAAATGGTCATTTTTTCACATATAGAGGGTAAAATATTTTACCCTCAATTAGCTTGTTTTCATGTTTCTAATTGTTAGTAATTAAATGTCTAACTTTTAAAATACCTTCTTACAATTCCTCGTGTTTGGCGCTTTATTCTTGTAGAACGCGACAATCGAGGTAAGTTAGATTCTAACTTACTATCAGTTTACTGTGTATGTATGATGGGTAAGGGAACTACAATTTCTGTTTGTATGTTATCATATATGCCATGTCATGCCACGTCATTTCATGTTTATCTGCTATATATGATTTATTCTTTCATGAATATTTATCTGTTACACAATTTATTCTGTCACATATTGCTATATGTATAAGTATGTCATGTTAAGTATGCCATATGTTACATGTATGTCATGGAATGTTTATGTTTAAATCATATTGTGCCATTTACAAGTATACGCCATGTTAGAAAAGTTCATGATATTAAATAACATCTCATGCATTAAGAAAGATAAGACATGTTAAGGATGACACGGACCTAAACGTGTTCATCACAAGTTATGTTAAGGATGAGAAGGACCTAAGCGTGATCATCACAAGATATGTTAAGGATGACACGGGTCTAAGCGTGTTCATCACAAGATATGTTAAGGATGACACGGACCTAAGTATGTTCATCACAAGTTATGTTAAGGGTGACACGGATCTAAGCGTGTTCACCACAAGTTATGTTATGCAGTGCCACGGACTCAAGCGTGGTTCACCTTATGTAAAGTTCCTATAGATCTCAGATCACGTTTAAGTTAAGTTATTCATGTCAATCATGACCCTAAATGCTAGGATGGGATAATATCATAGTGGAACCCCTTTGTTCACGCTGAAATGTCTAAATAGGTGTGAAATTCCCTGGGTTGACGAAGTACAGTCAACAGGTTGCGAATGGGGCCTAAGTAACTCATCACCAGAGCGCGCCAGGCACTAACGCCGATGGTGCCATATTTTATTTTACGTGTATTCATGGGGCCACAACAACTGTGGAGCATGAAGTATAGGGCCACACCAACTGTGGAGCATACACTACGTGAGACACAGCAATTGTGACACGTAGAATACGTGGGGCCACAACAACTGTGGAGTACGTATTAACGCACTCACAGCTGGTCTAGATACCTGTGTTGTGATGCGGTAATCGGCAGAGACACACGGCTCTAGGGGACCCGTGTAGCACCCATATGGTCACGTTATTAATCAAGTCAATTGAATAAGATTCTAAGTTCACGTCAAGAAGTTAAGAATAAGCAATCATGGTGACCCCATGAGATAAGGATAAGTTTCAGATCAAGTCCACGTTAAGTCAAGTTTCAGATCAAGTTCATGTTATGTTATGTTATGCTCACATACAAGTTATGTTCATGTTCACGTTAAGTTTCAAGTTCATGTTCATATCATGTTATGTTCATGTTTATGATATGTTCAAGCTCACGTTCATGTTATGTTATGTTCATGTTCATGTTATGTTTCAAGTTCATGTTTCCGTCATGTTATGTTCACGTACATGTTATTTTCAAATTCACGTTTATGTTATGTTATGTTCACGTTCACATTATGTCTCAAGTTCATATTTATGTCATGTTATGCTCAAGTTTATGTTAAGTTCAAGTTCATATTTATGTCATGCATGTTCACGTTCATGCTATGTTTCAAGTCCATGTTATGTTTCAAGTTTCACGTTCATGTTATGTTGCTAGTCCATGTTATGTTTTAAGTTTAAGTTCATGTCATGTTAAGTCAAGTTCAGTTCACGTTTAAGTTTAGGCTATGTCATGCTATATGTCAAGTTATGTTATGCTTATTTACAACTTTATTTATGCATTTATGCTTTTACTGCCATGCATGCATCTTTAACCTGTGTGGGAGTTTCCTGTTAACTTACTGAGATTTGTAATCAAATCTCACCGTGGTAGTCCCAACTACCATTCCCCCCGAATGGTAGGCAATGTGTCATGATCAGAGTAGGGAGCAGACATTGGTAGACTGAAGGAGGTTGACTAGATGCCGCAGACACGACGCGGAGCTTACAGCTTCCATAGTTAGTTTTTGGACAGTATTCTGGCCTCGTTAGTCGAGTTACATGAGTTAGTCGACGAACTTCCTCAATAGTGTATTTTGGTAATGTAAATATGGAGTTTGGTCTCCCATGTTTTTGAGGTTATAGTCTTCTAAGACTCATACTGAAATCGTAGATGCTTATTTTGTTAAGTATGCTTGGATTACGATTTAACTATTTGGGATATTATAAGTTTGGTGCATAGTATTGCTCAAGAAAAAAAAATTATCCCCTGCGAATATTGCATAATGCTAGATGTATGTTAGGAACATTGTATCTTATATGTCATGAACGGGGGCAGGTAACCATGTGTTGCATGTCCCGACGCTTCAGATGTCCATTCAATCCCAAGCGGAATTTGGGGGCTTCACAGAAACCACATATCGAACTAGAATTATTATCAGATTCAGCTTCATCCCAAAGATCATTAAGACAAACAAATGCCAAGAGGGTAAAGTCAAACACTGCAGAAATCATACAATAGGAATTCAGAGCCAAAAATGATAATTATTCAAACAAAGGGAAGATACAATCATCTAAGATTTTTCCCCCATGGTTCACAGAAGTAAAAACTGAAATGTCATGACAATTGGTGTCATGAAAATTGAGGGCTACCATGTAAAGAGATCTTAGAGAAAACAATGGCTCATAGGAAACTTCTGCAGCTATGGGCTAGGTATCAAAATCCAAAATGCTTCAAAGCAAAGATGAAAAAGTTGGTACAATCAATCATTATTTATTATTTCTATTCCAAACAGAAGACATGCCTAAATCCCATCGTTAATGGGAGCCTATTCCCATCAGTGAAGAGCCTTTACTTCAGCTTTCTTATGAGAATTAGCCTTTGCCTGAAGATGGGAAAAAATACTTTCACGAGCAAGTCTCAACAATGCATGATTAAAAGAATGAGCTTTTAAATATGTATGCCAATCTAACATTTACTGACTGATCTCTAAATTCCAAAACTAAGAAATTTTATAAAAATGAAAAATGAATATTTGCAATCCAATCGAACATTAGTAATTTTTACATAAAGAGGAAGTAACGATTGGAAGTGCCTTTAGGTACTTGAGCTTAAGGCTACCGTAAACGAGTCGAAGAGAGAAAGCCAAAGCACGAGCCACCTATTAAGGAAATCCCAAAAACCCACAGATTTTACAAAGCTTCAAGATATGAAGTTTTGACCTTTTCAGTTGAAAAAAAAAAAAGCATAACTTTGAGGACAATTTCTTCTACTGAAGAGGGTGAGGGAGATGGGTCTTCAAAGGTTGTGGTGAATCAGTCCAGCGACTCGGGGCTGAAAGGGTGAGAGAGAGAAGGGGTGAGAGTTTTGCTTTGAGTTAGAGGTTCGAGAGGGAGAGTACTGCGTCAAGTGAGAGGTTGTTGTGAATTTTTCTAGGGTTCGAGACTGAAGGGGGTGAGAAAGAAGGTGTGAGAGAGAAGAGTATGAGATTATAGTCATATCAGAAACTTTGAGAGAGAGGTTTGAGAGGGAGAAGAGGAAGAGTTGAGAGGTCTGAGGGAGAAGAGGGAGAATGAAGGAGCTACATCTTATGAGTGGTCTGAGGGAGAAGGGGGAGAATGCCATAGCTCGGAAGGGATGAATGACTTGATAAATTGTGACATGGCAACGAACCGGGTTCGCCACGTCAGGAGTGTGGCATGCGGTTAGAGAACCGAAGGTTGGTAGATTAATTCTAAGTGCAACTTATGTATTTTACAACAGGCTTGGGTTTCGTTTAGGCTCATTATATCTTTTACTAAATTTTATTTTGTTGGTCTTATTATTATGGTAGATTCAGTTTTATTTTTGTGTTTAATATTTGAAGAATGGTGCTTGTTCATGAGGTCCTTATGTTAAGTTGGACTTAGTAGGTTATTGTGTTTTGGATTTTGGACTACACAGGTTTTCAGGCCACTAGTAGATCTTATGATTTACTACGTTTGGTTACAAAACCCAACTTAACTCATCTTATCTAATAATTACAAGTTTCCCAACTTCCAACACAAAATATAATAAACAATTCATCTTTTTCAAATTCCAAAATAATATTAATATTAAAAAT
Organism: Carya cathayensis; assembly: GCA_011037825.1. Taxonomy (NCBI): domain Eukaryota; kingdom Viridiplantae; phylum Streptophyta; class Magnoliopsida; order Fagales; family Juglandaceae; genus Carya; species Carya cathayensis. The sequence goes on from QGSO01000204.1 coordinate 1,850,890, forward strand.
AAAATTCTAATAATATTTTATTCAACTTTCAACTCAATTCATCTCAACTCAACTCACTATCCAAACTGTAATACGGTCTTAGGATTTAATTGAGTAATTGTTTGGAGAAATTATGTGGATATTGATGAATATAGAAAGTAATGGTATTTTTGGAGTTGAAGGAATTTTAGGTTTCTTTGAGAAATAAAATAGGTACTTTAAATGTAAATACGAGTAACTATTCAATTGGAGATTTCTTCAAGTTACATGACTTTTTTATTGGTAATTATTGATATTCGTTTGGCACTATTGTGAGGAAATTAAAAAAAGCTAAGAAGTACAAGTAAACCGGATTCCTATGATAGACTTTGCATAAAAAGAAAAGTAAACTGAGATTGGTTTAAAAAATGTGCATGATATGTTTTGAAAATAAAATGTGAAAAACAACCTCAGTTATGTATTTCTGCATTACTCATGAAATCTATACGAAAGAGGAAAATGTTTTCTGACATGACTGGTATAGACATGAGTAATATTTGACATGTTTATGAAATGTGCAAAAAAGTGAATATATCTAAGAATTTTGTACATGTTATATGAAAATGTTTTGGATTTATTTTGATCATATGGAAATGATATGAATACATTCAGCACGTGGTTTGATATGATATGCATCTAAAAAACCTTTTGCATGACTTATATATATATTTTTTATTTTGATTCTTTTTCTAATATGATGATATTGGTTCATGTGATATGTTTGGTATCAACATGATATGATATGATATAATATGATATGAGTGCACCCACTTTGGAAGCAAATTGGTCTTTTATGTGGTATTTCCTGTGTGCACACTCAGAGCTCCGAGAATGAATATGATACAAATTGGTTTGGCCACCAGGAATAGCACAACCCTACCACGAGGGCTAAACATGGTATATGGTACGATATGGTGACATAATATGATATGGTGATATGATATGAAATGATACGATATGATATGTTAAGAAGAAGATGTTCAATTATGTTATGCTAAAGGGTTTTGAATATGAATAGTGGGTTTTTTATTATGAAAAGATAGAAAAGTCGCTCTGATTTTCTAATAATACATTTTGAGAAGACTAAATTTTTTGGTTCTGCATACCGAATTTCCTGAAAAGGCTCATGTTTACATACTAGTATATGTGCTCTGCTTATTGAGTTGTTGATAACTCACTCCTTATCTTCATAATATTTTTCAGATGATGTTTATGACCCAAGTGAGACATATTAAATTATCATTTTATTATTTTAGAGCTATTGGATGATTGTGGAAAACATGGATTTATGTTATTTGATTATTACTTTGATGACCATGTGGAGGAATTTATGTTTTAAGTTGAGAAAGAAGAATTTATGTTTGTTTTGAAACCTTTGGAGATTTTATTTGTATTGGGAGATATAATTATAGATGACAGATTGTAATTTTTCGACCCAACGAGGTATGGGGCATTACAAAAAGGGCGCTACCCAAGCGCCAATGTACTATATAAGTCGTGCATTGAGGGGTGCCGAAACCATATATCCATGAATGGAAATGCTAGCCTTCACATTATTGATAGCTGCCAGGAGGTTGCGCTCATATTTTTTAGCTCAACCCATGAACGTGTTGAGAGAACGCCCCATCGAGAGAATACTACAGAATCCCAACAACTCAGGCAAGTTAGTTGCGTGGTCAAAAGAACTCAACGAATTTGATTTCGAAATCACACCTAGGAGTGCAGTGAAGGGACAAGCCTTGGTTGATTTTGTCGCCGAGTTCACTAGGTTCCCAATAGAAGTTCAAGCCATGCCCCACCATCAACCTTGGCAAGTTTTTGTTGACGAGCCCACTTGTCAAGCAGGAGGAGGAATAGGGATTCACATTGTCTAAGAAAATGGGAAAGAGCACTATTATATGGCCACGTTCATGTTTAAAACTACCAATAATGAAGCCGAATATAAAGCCCTGATAACCAAACTCTCAATTTCCAAAACACTAGGCAACATGGAAATTGAGGCAAAGGCAAATTCCTAAATCGTGGTAAACCAGGCCACTGGGGCATACGTCACAAAAGGGGAAAAGTTGAAACAATACCTAAGCCGAGTGTTGGAGATATGTGACTAGCTGACCTACTTTAGTCTTGAACATATACCAATAGAAGACAACACCATAGCAAACTAATTGGCCAAAGCTGCCTCCGCAAAGGAGGAAGAAAACCTCCCTTAAGAGGTTCACAGAAAGGTGTAGAAATCCCATCAATTGGAATGCAAGTGAATTAGTTGGGGCTAGCAAAGCCAAAATGGGCCAAAACAATTTATGAATAATTAGACTCAGGCAAGCTCCCTGAAGAAAAGAGGCACCAAAGAAGGTCAAGAGAAGCACAGCACGATTCAACAGACTAGACAAAATTCTTTATAAAAAATGGTTCGCCGCCCCTTTACTAAGATGTTGTATATTGCCAAAGAGAAAAGCTTCAAACCAGATTTGGTGTGAAATGTTATTTTACGCCCTTCATTAAAAAATGGACATGTAAGTGGTCTACTTATTTACAATGGAACCTTTCGCTCTCTCTTTTTTCCTAAAGCCACTCTAATGTCTATCTTTCTCCACCCCAGCTCTCCTCTCCCTTGCTAGCAGTCATGTCTCCCTCATCTCAAACTCGTCACCTTCCTTTCCATACCATATTTTATTCCACACATTTGATCTCCCAATTTATTCTTCCTTGATGGAGCTTGAAGTGTGAAAATAAAGGAAATTTTCTTGATACTCAATCTATCAGGATCCCTTCCCCATAGAGCTACTTTAAGATTATCTATGGAGAACACTAGCTAATGAACTCATAAAAATTAATTGTATTAGTAAGGGTTCTATGACAGTTTATACAAAATCAAAATTTGATACCTTGATTATTGAGAGAGATCTAAACCCAAATAACCCTTTTCTAACTAAATAACATTTCAAATCCAAGCAACCAATAATAGTATAATTTATTTCATAAACTGCTTCACATGGTAACAAATTTGTTAGAGACCCTTTTTCTGTTTAGTTTTCAAATAGAGATGAAGATTTGGACAAACACTAAACAAGTCTCATTATTAGTAAAGTACGCTCTAGTTACACTTGATGAATAAGAAGAACGAAAGCAATAAAAGAAAATTGCAAATGCGAAGAGATGGAAAGCTTTTACTTGCTCAGCCTTGGGCGATGAGGTTGGAGGTACGAATCGAGAAACAAAGATGACGTTTTATAGATGTGAATGCCTGAGATAATCAAAGCTATTGAGCACATCTCTCCTAATTCCTCTCTCATTCTGGGTTTCTGTGTGTTTGCATGCCCTTTTGAGGAGTGAGAGAGAGAGGAGAGAAAATCTTACCCTAGTTGAGGAGGGAGAGAGAGAGAGAGAGAGAGAGAGGGATAAGGAGGAAGAGAGAGATAGGGAGAATTGCATTACATTTGTTTACGTGTATCCGGTTCTATCATTCACTTCTTACATTGCCTACATGTCACTCTTCTATTCAAGGGTGTAAATTCTATATGCACAAGACGTCTGATCTCTAGCGCCTCTCATTTCCAAAAGAGGTACAGTACGTCCTAGCAAAAATACATGAGGGCATCTACAAGAACCATTCAGGAGGGAAAGCGTTGGCATGAAAAACCCTTAGGGCAAGCTACTATTGGCCCAACGCCCTCAGAGACGCTGAGCAGTTCGCAAAGAAGTGCATCAAATGCCAAATCTATGCCTCTATCCCATACTGCCCCCGGAGAAGTTATTCTCTATTTCCGCACCTTGGCTGTTTGCCCAATGGGGTGTTGACTTAGTTGGCCCCTTCCTTGGAAGGCGGGTGTAAAATATATAATAGTGGCCATGGACTATTTCACAAAATGGGTGGAGGCGGAACCCCTAGCAACCATAATAGCGAGGATTGTCACTAAGTTTCTATGAAAGAACATCATCTGCTGGTTTGGAATCCCTCACAGCATAGTATCTGACAATGGGAAGCAGTTTGACTCAGAGCATTACAAAGAATGATGCAAGGAGTTGGGAATCCAAGTGACTTATTCATCACCTAAGCACCCACAAGCTAACGGGTAGGCAAAGTCGACAAACAAGTCGTTACTTGGGATTTTAAAGAAGAAGCTAACATAAAGGAGAGGAGAGTGGTTGGACGAGCTTCCAGGAGTATTGTAGGCATACAAAACAATGGTGAAGACCCCAATAGGCAAAACACCATTCACGTTGGCTTTCGGGAGCGATATAGTCGCACCAGTGGAAATTGGTTTGCATACACATCAAACCTACCATTTTAATCAAACATGGAACAATGAAGAACTAGAGGAGCATCTCAACCTCCTAGAAGGGAAAAGAGAAGAAGCTGAGATCCAAAATGTCCTATGCAAAAGAAGGGCAGAACACTACTTCAATAAGCAAGTCAAGGCCAGATCTTTCAAAGCAGGCGACCTGGTTCTCAAAGAGACAGGAGTGACAACGCAAGATGAAGGAAAGCTTGGGCTATAATAGCCCGCTAGAAATTCAATGGTGGAATTTCTATAAACTTTAGGAACCTCGTAAAAACTCCGTTCACGAGGTTGCTAAAGTTTTCACGAATCAACTAATCGCGAAAGTTTTAGTTTGTCAACAAAATCAGTGTTATCACTCACTATGGTGCTAGAAATGCGATTTTAATTGTTTGAGGCAGTTAGAAGTGTTAGAATATGTTATAGTATATGCCACTAAACTCAGTTGATTATTTAGGATTTTATGGCGCAATAAGTCATTTTCATAATTTCGGACGAAACTCTTATTCGAAACTGTGAAATTATTTTTAGGGGCACTTTGGGGTTGAGTTTTGGTAAATGATTTTCATTGTAGGTTAATATGAATATTTAGGATTTTTTAGTTCTAATTTTATTATGCATTTTTTTGAGTGAATAGTAATCTCGATAAATGTACTAAGTGCTGTGTTTTCAAAATCAAAGTATGGAATGTCTAAATTAGGTTAGAGAAGTTTTTTTTTTTTTTGAACACTTGGCAAGACCTTAGCCACACATAGTGAATAGTATTAGACATTTGGCACAAAGAGGAACCATTAGATGGATTTGTAAAGGAAATCAAGATGTAAGATCATGCCACCTAAGCAAAACCTTTTTTCATCTGATCAACCAAATTGAGCCAGATCAAAGAGGGTTTCAACCCTAGTGAAATCCTAAATGGTTGGAATCCAATTGAAATCTCAAAATCTTGATTGAAACCAAAACCCTAAACAGTTTCCCCAAACCCTAAAGTTGGCATTCAAACCCTTTTTTATCCAATTTCTAGCATTATGTTTAATCACTTGATTAAATCATTTACACATGCTATTAATTTCTCAAATTCTTATTATGATATCATTATCCAATCTTTTAAACTTTTAAAACTTGATTGGGCCAAGAAAAATTGGATTTGGGCTTGAAAGCATCTCAAACCCTAACCAAACCTCATTTAAACCCCAAATTGAAACCCACTTGGTTGAGGCCCATCAAGGCCCATGAATTTGGCCACCTTGGCGAAGTTTCTTGAAGAAGTTTCCTACCTCACATATAAAACCATCCACTGCCATTGGCTACACCCAATAGTGCCTTGATGGGATGAAGAAGCCCACATCATCAACCTCCATACCTCACAACTTCTGCAGGCAATCTTTTCTCCTCACTATTCTCCGCTTTATGTCACATAACCACCTCTAATCAAGTGTCATTCAAGCCCATATCTTCCCCCTCCAGATGTCTAGAGTTGTTAAAGACATACTTCTTTCCCTTTAATCACTTCTTCACCCCGTTCTTAGAGAGAAATCCAAAATAGCTCTATCGGTAGATTTATGGGTCTTTTTACGTGGAGCTTTTAGAGCCTCTGTAAGTATTTTCACACGATTAATCCTTCATTAACTATTTTCCAATTTGATTATAGTTTTCGTAGATATATTATTTCTATCATTCCATGGTCATTTGGTGCGTCAAAAGTATTTTTAACCATGGAAAAGTGATTCTGGGCGTGAAACTGGAGAGTTGTTATGTTTTGGAATTTTTGACCAAGCTAATGGACATATCTTGGTCCAAAAATTTTATGGAGTGTTTTTAGAATGTGTTTAAGAGTGTTAATTGAGGTTTTGTTGCATAACTAAAACTTTTGATGATAGATTTTCTTAGATCTAGAAAGTTGAAAACTTGAAGTGGAAAAATAGTTTTTATTTGGATAAACTTTGAATATTTCGTAGTTTGATCTTACTCTAAAGGCTTTGATAGTTTTACATGATGATCCTAATTCTCTTATTTTCATGTTAGAATATTAATTTAAAGATATTTAGTATTAGTTTCAAAGATATGATTTTTCTGTGCAAGAGGATTCCGATTAGGCCCAAGATTGATGTTTTTGGGTTAGATCCATGTTTTATTGATTTTTAGCCATGTGATTTTAAGTTTGATGGTCAGATCTTCTTTAGGACACATTTTTAAACCATGTGGTGTTTTAGTTTGAAGATCTCATCTTTTTAAGCCATGGATCAAGAGATTGATCAAAACTAGTTGAAAAAAAAAAGTTTATGTTTTTGGACTAAGTGTAAAACCAAAAAACTCCAAGTGTTATTTATTTATTTTTTTTGGTGACTTTAGTTTGATTATTTAAAGCATGGATGATCTTAGGATGATGTTCTGAATATGTTAGAAGTAAGATTTGAATTTTTGGAATTCTTGGAAATGTTTTGATTTAGGGTCAAAACTTGTGATTCAAGTGTTTGGACATTTTTACAAAAAGTTTGGTGTTGATTATTAGCTTCCTATAAATATATGTTTTAAGTATGGTTTTAAACTTAGAATAGGAAGATCTTTGTTGCAAAATTTTGGTTTAAGCATGAGTTTTGAAGTTAGAAGGAATGGCAACAAAAATCAAGAGAAATGGGTTGTGGATGTTTCGGTCATAGTGTGTTTTTCATAATTGTGATTTGTTTTAAATTTTTCTGAGTTGATATTTGAGTTTAGGACAAATTTTACATGAGGAATGTAAATTTTTGAAAATTTTAGAATTAGGATGTGAAATCCTTAAGTTAGGAGTAAAATTGTCATTTTTCCCATGTAGATGGTAAAATGGTAATTTTAATTTAAGTTGTCTCTATTACACATTTATAATTATTAATAATTAAATTTCTAACTTTTAAAATACCCTCTTACAATTCTTCGTGTTTTGCACTTTTTATTGTTGAACGAGACAATCGAAGTAAGTTAGCTCTTAACTTACTATCAGTTTACTATGTATGTGTGATGGGTAAGGAAACTACAATTTATATATGTATGTTACCACATATGTCATGCCATGCCACGTCATTACATGTTTATCTGTTATGCATAATTTATTCTGTCATGAATATTTATCTATTACACAATCTATTCTATCACGTATTGCTATATGTTATAAGTATGCCATGTTAAGTATGTCATATGTTACATGTATGTCATATCATGTAATATTCATTTTTGTAAGTATGTCATGTCAAGTATGATATATGTTACATGTTAGGTCATATTACGAAATGTTTCCATCTCAAATAAGTTATGTCTTTCAAGTTAAGTTCAAGTTAGTTTTGTCTAGGGTACTCGCGATGTAATTATTATGGTTGTCCGAGTATCTCCATTTGTAATTCATACAATGTACTTTTGGAGAAATCATATTGATTGTCATAATGTAGTTCAAGTTCAGTTATGCAAATACTCCTAGCGTAATCATTCTGATTGTTAGGGTATCTTAATTAAAATACTTGGGATAGAATCATTCTGATTGTCAGAGTATTACTAGGTACTCCTGGTGTAATCATTCTGATTGCTAGGGTACGTTATTTTAAAATACTGGTGATGGAATCATTCTGATTGTCAGAATATTACTAGGTACTCCTGGTGCAATCATTTTGATTGGTAGAGTATGTGATTTTTTTTAAAATACTCATGATGGAATCATTCTGATTGTCTGAGTATCTCTAATAGAATATGTTGGATGGAATCATTCTGATTGTTCACTATTCCTGATGAAACAACTGGCAGAATCATTTTGATTGTCAGAATTTAAGTCCAAGTTTATGTCAAGAAGTTAAGAGTAAGCAATCATGGTAATCCCATGAGATAAAAATAAGCAACTATGGTGACTCCATGATATAAGAATAAGCAATCATGGTGACCCCATGAGATAAGAATAAGTTTTAGATCAAGTCCACATTAAGTCAAGTTTCAGATCAAGTTCATGTTATGTTATGTTATGCTCACATACATGTTATGTTCATGTTCACGTTAAGTTTCAAGTTTATGTTCATATCATGTTATGTTCACGTTTATGTTATGTTCAAGCTCATGTTCATGTTATGTTATGTTCATGTTCACATTATGTTTTAAGTTCACGTTCATGTCATGTTATGTTCACGTACATGTTATGTTCAAGTTCATGTTCATGTTATATTATGTTCACGTTTACATTATATCTCAAGTTCATGTTTATGTCATGTTATGCTCAGGTTTATGTTAAATTCAAGTTCATGTTTATATTATGTATGTTCACGTTCATGCTAAGTTTCAAGTCCATGTTATGTTTCATGTTCACGTTCATGTTATGTTGCTTGTCCATGTCATGTTTTAAGTTCAAGTTCATGTCATGTTAAGTCAAGTTCAGTTCACGTTTCAGTTTAGGTTATGTCAGTTACGACATGCTATATGTCAAGTTATGCTATGCTTACTTATGAGTTTAATTATGCATTCATGCTTTTATTGTCATGCATGCATCATTAACATATGTGAGAGTTTCCTGTTAACTTACCGAGATTTGTAATCAAATCTCATTGTCGTAATCCCAACTACCATTCCCCCTAAATTGTAGGTGATGTGTCAGGATCAGAGCAGGGAGCATACATTGGTAGACTAGAGGAGGTTGATTAGATGTCCTAGACACGATGCGGAGTTTACAGCTTCCATAGTTATTTTTGGACAGTATTCTTGTAACAACCCACTAGAAATTCAATGGTAGAATTTCTATAGACTTGAGGAATTTCATGAAAATTCCGTAAGTTTTCACAAATTGGCTAATTGCAAACGTTTTAACCTGTCAACATAGTCAGTATTATCACTCGTTATGGTGTCAGAAATGTAATTTTAATTGTTTGAAGTAGTTAGAAGTGTCAGATTACGTTATAGTTTACGCCACTAGACTCAGTTGAATATTTAGGATTTTATGATCCAATAACTCATTTTCATAATTTCGGACGAAACGGCTATTCAAAAATATGACTTATTTATAGGGACACATTGGGGTCGAGTTTTGTAAACAGTTTTCACTGTAGGTTAATATGAATATTTAGGATTTTTCAGTACTAAGTGTATTATGCGTTTTTTCGAAGTGAATAGTACCTCGATAAGCGTATTAAGTGCAGTGTTTTCAAAATCACAGTGTGGAATGGCCAAATTAGGTTAGAGAAGTTTTATTTGGACACTTGGCAAGATCTTAGCCACATATAATGAATAGTATTAGATACTTGGCATAAAGAGGAACCATTAGATGGATTTGTGAAGGAAATCAAGGTGTAAGATCATGCCACTTAAGCAAAACCTTTGTCATCTGATCAACCAAATTGAGCCAGATCAAAGAGGGTTTCAACCCTAGTGAAACCCTAAATGGCTGGAATCCAATTGAAACTCCAAAAGTTTGGCTGAAACTGAAACACTAAACGGTTTCCCCAAACCCTAAATTGGCCTTCAAACCCTTTTCGATCCAATTTCTAGTATTGTGTTTAATCACTTGATTAAATCACTTCCACATGCTATTAATTTCTCACATCCCTTTTATGACATCATTATCCAACTTTTTAAACCATGGAAATTTGTTTGGGCCAAGAAAAATTGAATTTGGGCTTGATAGTATCTCAAACCCTAACCAAACCTCCTTTAAACCCCAAATTGAAACCCACTTGGTTGAGGCCCTCCAAGGCCCACGAATTTGGCCACCTTGGCAAGGCTTCTTGGAGAAGTTTCCTCCCCCACATGGTAGACCATTCACTGCCCTTGGCTGCACCCAATACTGCCTTGATGAGATGGAGAAACCCACCCCATCAACCTTCATACCTCACAGCTTCTGCAGGCTATCCTCTCCCTTCACTATTCTCCACTTTATGTCACATATCTACCTCCAATCAATGGTTATTCAGGTCCATATCTTCCCCTACAGAAGTCTTGAGTCGTGCAAGTCACACTTACTTCCCTTTCATCACTTCTTCACCCCGTTCTTAGAGAGAAACCCAAAAGAGCTCTCTCGGGCAGATTTCTGTGTGTTTTTTCTTGGAGCTTTTCAACCCTTTGTAGGTATTTTCATAGGATGAATCCTTCATAACATTTGTTCCTGTTTGAGTATAGTTTCTGTAGATATATTATTTGTATCATTCCATGGTCATTTGGTTGGTCAAAAGTATTTTTAACCATGGAAAGGTCATTCTGGGCGTGAAACTGGAGAGTATGTTATGTTTTGGAGTTTTGACCAGGCTAATGGGCATATCTTGGTCCGAATATTTTATGGAGTGTTGTTATTATATTTTTAAGAGTGTTCATTTAGTTTTTGTTGCATGAATAAAGCTTTTGATGATAGATTTTCTTAGATCTAGAAACTTGAAAATTGGAAGTGGAAAAACAGTTTTTATTTGGAGAAAGTTTGAATATTTTGTGGTTTGATCTTACTCTAAAGGGTTTGATATTTTTATATGATGATCCTAAGTCTCTTATTTTCATGTTAGGATGTTATTTTAAAAATATTTAGTATTAGTTTCAAAGACATGATTTTTCTGTGCAAGAGGATTTCAGTTAAGCCTAAGATTTGATGTTTTTGGATTAGATCCATGTTTTATTGATTTTTAGCCATGTGATTTTAATTTTGATGGTTGGATATTCTTTATGAGACATCTTTAAACCATGTGATGCTTTATTTCGAAGATCTCACCATCTTAAACCATTGATCAAGAGATTTATCAAAGCTAGTTGAGGAAAAAGTTTATGTTTTTGGACTAAGTGTCAAACCAAAAACTCCAAGTGTTATTTTGCGATTTTTGTGACTTTAGTTTGATGATTTAAAACATGGTTGATATTAGGATGATGTTATGAATATGTTAGAAGTAAGATTTGATTTTTGGAATTCTTGGAGATGTTTTGATTTAGGGTCAAGCTTGTGATTCAAGTGTTTGAATCTTTTTACAAAAAAAAAAAATTTGGTGTTGATTATTAGGTTTTTCTAAATGGATATTTTAAGTATGGCTTTAAATTTATGATTGGAAGATGTTTGTTGCAAAATTTTAGTTTAAGCATGAGTTTTGAAGTTGGAATGATTTGCAACAAAAATCAAGAGAAATAGCCTATGGATGTTTCGGCCATAGTGTGTTTTTCATAGTTGTGATTTGTTTTATATTTTTCTAAATTGATATTTGAGTTTAGGACAAAATTTGCATAAGGAATGTAAATTTTGAAAATTTTTGGAATTAGGACGTGAAATCCTTAAGTTATGGGTAAAATAGTCATTTTCCCACATGTAGAGGGTAAAATGGTAATTTTACTCTAATTTAGCTTGTTTTCATGTTTTAATTGTTAGTAATTAAATTTTTAACTTTTAGAATACCCTCTTACAGTTTTTCGTGTTTCATGTTTTATTATCGTAGAACGCGACGATCAAGGTAAGTTAGCTTCTAACTTACTATTAGTTTACTGTGTATGTATGATGAGTAAGAGAACTACAATTTATGTATATATGTTATAATATATGTCATGCCATGCCACGTTATTACATGTTTATCTGTTACGCATGATTTATTATTTCTTGAATATTTATCTGTTACACAATCTATTCTGTCATGTAATGTTGTATGTTATAAGTATGCCAAGTTAAGTATGCCATATGTTACATGTATGTTATATCATATAATATTTACTATTGCAAGTATGTCACGTCAAGTATGACATCTGTTACATGTTCAGTCATGTTATGAAGTGTTTCCATCTTAAGTAAATCATATCTTTCAAGTTACGTTTAAGTCAGTTATGTCTAGCATACTTGTTATGTAATCATTATGATTTTCCTAGCATCTCCACTTGTAATTCACACGAGGTACTTTTGGAGAAATCATTTTGATTGTCGGAGTGCCGTTCAAATTCAGTTATGCAGATACTCCTAGCGTAATCATTCTGATTGTTAGGATATCTTATTTAAAATACTTGTGATGGAATCATTCTGATTGTCAGAGTATTACTAGGTACTCCTGGTGGAATCATTCTGATTGCTAAAATACGTGTTTTAAGATACTCGTGATGGAATCATTCTGTTTGTCAGAGTATTACTAGGTACTCCTGGTGTAATCATTCTGATTGCTAGGATACGTGTTTTAAGATACTCGTGATGGAATCATTCTGATTGTCAGAGTATTACTAGGTACTCATGGTGTAATCATTATGATTGCTGGGTACATGTTTTAAGATACTCATGATGGAATCATTCTGATTGTCAGAGTATTACTAGGTACTCCTAGTGTAATCATTCTGATTGTTAGGGTATGTGTTTTAAGATACTCGTGATGGAATCATTCTGATTTTCAGAGTATTACTAGGTACTCCTGGTGTAATCATTCTGATTGCTGGGTACGTATTTTAAGATACTCGTGATGGAATCATTCTGATTGTCAGAGTATTACTAGGTACTCCTGGTGTAATCATTTTGATTGTCAGAGTATTACTAGGTACTCCTGGTGTAATCATTTTGATTGTTGGGTACGTGTTTTAAGATACTCGTGATGGAATCATTCTGATTGTCAGAGTATTTATATGTACTCCTGGTGTAATCATTATGATTGCTGAGGTACATGTTTTAAAATACTCGTGATAGAATCATTCTGATTGTCTGAGTATCTCTGATGGAATATGTTGGGCGAAATCATTCTGATTGTTCACTATTCCTGACGAAACGACTGGCAGAATCATTTTTTATTGTCAGAATTCAAGTCCAAGTTCATGTTAAGTAAAGAAGCAAGATTCCAAGTTTATGTTAAGTCAAGTTTCAGATCAAGTTCATGTTATGTTCACGTTTATGATATGTTCAAGCTAACATTCATGTTATGTTATGTTCATGTTCGCGTTATGTTTCAAGTTCACGATTATGTCATGTTTTGTTCACGTACATGTTATTTTCAAGTTCACGTTCATGTTATGTTATGTTCACTTCACATTATGTCTTAAGTTCACGTTTATGTCATGTTATGCTCAGGTTTATGTTAAGTTCAAGTTCATATTTATGTTATGCATGTTCACGTTCATGCTATGTTTCAAGTCCATGTTATGTTTCAAGTTCACGTTCATATTATGTTGCTAGTCCATGTTATGTTTTAAGCTCAAGTTCATGTCATGTTAAGTCAAGTTCAGTTCACGTTTAAGTTCAAGTTATGTCAGTTATGTCATGCTATATGTCAAGTTATGCTATGCTTCTTACGACTTTAATTATGCATTCATGCTTTTACTGCCATGCATGCATCATTAACCTGTGTGGAGATTTTATGTTAACTTGCTGAGATTTGTATCCACTGTGGTAGTCCCAACTACCATTCCCTCCCGAATGATAGATCTTGTTACAGGACCCGAAGAAAAATTGGAATCCGACCAATTGAACACGGTCGACTAGGCTACGGTGCGATGTCGATGATGGTATAGTATTTAATTAGGTTACTACTTGTACTTTTGGAGTTGTATCTCAAGTACTCTTTTGATCACAACCATTTTGGACTAGTGTGATGATCATGGCTATTTAGTATGTCTTTATGTATGAAGTATGTTTCAAGTATTTGAGATATTTTTAGTTTGGTGCATAGTATTGCTAAAGAAAAAAAAATTATCCGCTGCGAATATTATATAATGCTAGATGCATGTTAGGAACATTGCATCTTATATGTCATGAACGAGGGCAGGTAACCTTGTGTTGCATGTCCCGACGCTTCAGATGTCCGTTCGATCTCAAGCGGAATTTGGGGGCGTCACAATTCTGGCCTCGTTAGTCGAGTTACATGAGTTACTTGACGAACTTCCTCAATAGTGTATTTTGGTAATATAAATATGGAGTTTGGTCTCCCATGTTTTTGAGATTACAGTCTTCTAAGATTCTTACTGAAATCGTGGATATTTATTTTGTTAAGTATGCTTGGATTATAATTTAACTATTTGAAATATTATAAGTTTGATGCATAGTATTGTTCAAGAAAAAAAAATTATCCGCTGCAAATATTGCATAATGCTAGATGCATGTTAGGAACATTGCATCTTATATGTCATGAACGGGGGCAGGTAACCTTGTGTTGCATGTCCCAACGCTTCAGATGTCGTCCGATCCCAAACGGAAATCTAGAGGCATCACATGGGCAATGCTGGGAAGGGTCGTATATAGTAATAGCCAACCACCAACTGTGGTCGTATAGCCTCAAGGAGAGCCAAGGAAAATAATTACAGCATTTGAAGAAATTCTACCTTTGATTTTTTCTTTTCCTATATATTCAATAAAGATAGATCAATAAAGGCGGGTGGTTGTCCAGTTTGTGTATCCATGACTCCCATACTTAACCACCAAAGTTGAGTCCAAAGACTCGTGGTAAAGCCAAAAGGGCGAGGAGGTCAAAAGACCCAACAACTCCCATACTTAGCCACCAAAGTCGAGTCCAAAGCCTCGGGCGTAGTGAAAAGTGCATGGAGGTCAAAAGACCCAACAACTCCCATACTTAGCCACCAAAATTGAGTCCAAAGACTCGTGGTGTAGCCAAAAGGGCACGGAGGTCAAAAAACCCTACAACTCCTATACTTAGTCACCAAAGTCGAGTCCAAAGATTCAGGTTCAACCAAAGGGCATAGAGGTCAAAAGACCGCACGACTCTTATACTTAGTCACCAAAGTCGAGTCCATAGACTCGTTGTGCAACGAAAATGACGTGGAGGCCAAAAGACCCCACGACTCCGATAATTAGTCATCAAAGTTGAGTTCAAAGACTAGTTGTGCAACCAAAAGGGCGTGGAGGTCAAAAGACCCCATAACTCCTATACTTAGTCACCAAAGTTGAGTCAAAAACTTGCAGTGTAGTGAAAAGGGCGTGGAGGTAAAAAAACCCCACGACTCCTCTACTGAATTACCAAAGTCGAGTCCAAAGACTCATAGTGTAGCCAAAGGGTGCACAGGGCAAAAGACCCCACAACCCTCACACTTAGCCATAGAAAGGCAGCGTACATACAAAGTATGGACTAAATTAATCATGAAGATCATAAATTCAACTCAAAGAAAGCAACACACCATCAGCAAAATATTACAACACAGCAGTGCCAAATTGTCCAACACATCTCCAGAAGAATAATTCAAAAATTTTAGTTACAAGAGTTTAAGGCATCACAACAATTCCAAAGAAAAAAAAAATCATCAGCAATGAAAGCTAAGTGAAATCCTCAAGAAGGGGAAGTAGGCGAAGGTTTGGAGGGTGTCGAGGGCGATGATGAGTTCAAGAAGGCGTCAGGCATGGTTTTGCTCCCCAAGGAGTTGACAAACTGGACTATAGCGTCATCGAGCTTGAACTGCTCGAGGTCCAAATGTTTCAAGTCAGTTTGAGGATGTGTCAATACGTGAGCTTGCAGGCAAGCCACACCAACCCCATACCCATACCCAATGGCTCAATCCCTCACACTGCGAACTGTGGATGTAAACGAACCACCTTACCCCTTGAAGCAGTCAACTCGCCTTCTAACTTTAATAGCTGCTTCTTCTGCTCATTCACCTTCTTATCCAGATGTAGCATGGCCTGGTTCATCTTATCTTGATTGGCATCGGTAGCCTATCGATCCTTCTTATAGGCAATGAACCTCTTGTGCAGGTCTTCATATGACCCCTCCTTTTTTTTACAGTTGAAGGCTAAGCTCCCTCCGAGTTGCCTCATGCGACGCCTTGGCCTCTAAAAACTCAATGGAAAGCTGCTTGTAGTTTTTTTAGAGGCAGCTATTGCTTGAACATGCTCAGAGCATCGTTGCTCGGTGGAGGCCAATCATTGTTGGGAAGATTCCAATTCCCCCCTGATGCCATGCAGTTGGGCGCAAGCTAAATTGTGCTCAAACTTTGCCGATTGTAGGGCAAAGCTTTGCTTGGCATTAAGGGATGCAACATCAAGCAATTCCACTCATAGCTCAAATGCCCCAACACGGAGGACATCAAGGTTGACCTCCAGTAAACGAATATGCCCATTAGCTTGTTTGAGGTAAGATTCTACCTCAGTTTTCTTAGCTAGTGGCCGAGAAATTTCTTGTTTGGCATAGAAGGCAAACATTCACCACTGGCAAACCTCAAACTCCAAATTGGCACGGTCATTAACAATCCAAGCTGCCAAGTTCTCCACACCCTGCAAAGCACAACAACACTCTAAGGAATGCACATACAAGTAAAAGGGGATAATATTAACAACTTAGTCAACAATTTTGTACTGGAGTCAAGAAGTCCTTTAGGCATCTCCACCACACCCCCATCCTGAGGAGAGGTCGTCAAGTGAGAGGGGTCCCTTAGTGTAACGCCCTGTACCCGCTTGGGTCAGAGAATTAGTAATCGTCACTTATAACCTTGTCTCCCAACACATTAAAAATCTTCTCAGACTTCGAAAACAATAAACAATATAAACAAATGCATAATGATGTCCATAAAGTCATTACCACGAAACATTAACATAAATCAAAGGGTCCACAATTTCCCATTAGTCTCAACAAAATAAACTAACAAATCCTTAAGTCTTACTAAACCCAAAAACAATAACATATCTAAGGGACAAAAGAAAATCCTTCTATAAACAGTACCCTAAGGTACCCAATACCCTATCCTCAGCTTAGCCTTGTTTACGATTTCTATTCCTAGTCCTCAACTGAACCATACATCATCTGAAAAATATTTAGAGATAAGGGAGGCGAGTTATCAACAACTCAGTAAGTAAAGCATATATACTAGTGTGTACAACATGAGCATTTTCATAAAGTTT
The DNA here is from genome assembly GCA_011037825.1 of Carya cathayensis. Taxonomy (NCBI): domain Eukaryota; kingdom Viridiplantae; phylum Streptophyta; class Magnoliopsida; order Fagales; family Juglandaceae; genus Carya; species Carya cathayensis. The sequence goes on from QGSO01000204.1 coordinate 1,867,957, forward strand.
CATATGCAGATCTCAAAACATATTAATAGGAAAAATATAGTGACCTTTCAATCTTTTCATATTTAGGGAAAAAACCTGTTCATATTCAAAAATACTTTGGCATAACATAATTGAACATTCTTATCTTATCATATCATATACCATGTTTAACCCCCATGGTAGGGTTGTGCTATCCCTGGTGGCCAAACCAGACAATATCATATTGTAAAACTTTTCCTTTTTCAATCACGGAACCCCGAGTGTGCACACATGAAAGAACACAAAAAAGACCACTTTGCTTCCAAAGTGAGTGCACTCATATCATGTTGGTACCAACCATATCACATGAACCAATATCATCATATCAGAACCATATTCAGAATCAGAATAAAAACATATAAGTATGCCAAAAGTTTTTCATATTCATATTATATCAAATCACATACAGAACACATTCATATCATTTTCAAATTATCAATAACAAATCCAAAACATTTCATATCACATGAACAAAAAAATCAAATATCATATTCACTCTTTTTCACATTTCAGAACATGTCAAATATTGGTCATGTCTACACTTGTCATGTCAAAAAGCATTTTCTCTTTTATATAGACTTCATGAGTGAATATAGAACACATAACTGAGATTGTTTTCACATTTTCTTTTTAAAACATTACATGCACATTTTTACAAACCAACCTTAGTTCATTTCTTTTTTTATTTATTGTAAATCCAGCATAGTAACCCCACTTACTTGACTCTCATAGCATATTGTCAAATTCTTGAGTCTGACCTATATTAGTCTCACCACCTATTCATAAAAAATAAGCTATGTGTTAATGGCCAATAACACAAACCCAATCTAAATAATTAAAAACCATAATCCCAAGCTACATTCAGCCAACACCACAACTCAAACAGCCACTTATTTAACCCAAACATTCCTCACCTTGACTCTGGACACCCTTTTATAATTTCCAAAAAAAATGTCTTATACATCCTCCATAATTAACGTTAAACTCATAATATCATAATAACAACCCCATTACCGCAGTCCATAACTCAAAGCATGCACCCATCAACTCATTAAACAACAAACATCTCATACTTTATTCCATTCACAACTCCTAACATTTAAAATCAGCACCCACAAAATACGATACTATATATCTCTCAAACAAAAAATCCAGCAATCATATCTTAGACGAAACAAAGTGACTAGGCAAAATACCAAGAAAAATTTATACCTAGTGATGTTAGGAAACCAGTGGGAAAGAAGGCGAAGCGTCGTTATCCAACCACAAAAACAAATCTGCCCAATGCGCGAACAATGAAATCAGAGAGAAAAAAAATGCACGACTTTGAGGATGGAAACGCATGGCACAAATCACTTTAATGGTGGAACCTAGGGTAGTTTCAAACCAAGCCAAACAAGAACACAAATGTATGATTAGCACCTAAAGAATAAGAGAGAGTGCGAAAGAGAGAAGAGATTTAGAGGGTGGTACTAGTGTGTGGAGAGGGAGATTAAACCCAACCTGAAAACCTCCAAAAAAAATTCACAAGAAGCATACAAGGGCACAAGGAAAGGCACAAGAGAGGAAGAGAGTCTAATGAGAGTGAAAAAAAAAATTCTAAGATTGAAAGAAAAAGCAGTTGAGAAGATGAGGAGATGAGGAAGAGTGGAATGTGGAACCAGTAAACTGAAAAGAAAGAAAAACAGAGAGGGAAAAAGGGGTAAACCATCAGGGGGAAAAAGAAGCAACAAAAGGCTTTAAGCCTTACCTGAACGATGCCATTTTTTGGGATCACGGGGCTAGCTCTTTATGGGCAAGGTTCCCTCTAGACTGGGCCTTGTATGGCCTTGGATTTGGGTTTTACACTCAGTCCCTTTTTCCCTGTCTTGATGATCCTCCACCTGAACCCTTCCCAGGGGATGTGTCAATTGCACGAAAGAGTGGCAATGATTTCTATCTCCAGCATAGAAGAGGTGGTAGTGATCTCTACCTCCGGCATAGGGGTATTCTGGACTAAAGTGTCATCGGGGCTTCCTTCCTCTCTATTCCAATCTTCTCCATCCCCTCCTACCACCTGATCTTCCCTCGACAACCCACCCCCCTCCTTAGGGGTTGAGGGTTCCACATCACCACCAAAAGAGGAAAGGGAGAGAGAGGGGATGGAGGCCCTTTCATTTTCTGTGGATGGGGTCACACGCCAGAAACAATTGTGGGCAAGGAGCTTGGGCTAGAAACTTGGTCGCCGCCAACAATAGTGGTCGCCACCTCAGAGGTCACAACCACAGCCATGCCCATGGAGAAGTCATCGAATATGTCAAATGTAAAGTCACTGCCACTAGGCATGGAGACTAATGAAAGAAGGGAGGGAAACTCGAAGAGTGGAGTGCCCATCGAGTCTGACCCCTTTACGAGAAAATCAACGTCAAATTGGAGACATAGGGCTTGGCCCATAAGCCCATCAAAATCATCTAGCCAGGGAGATGTAGGAGGCAATATGGTTGTTGGAGATGAAGACATCATCTCCCCCTCAATAGAAGGTATCTCCCTTTCCAAATTGGGCTCAATGCTAGAATCAGTGGCCATATCTAGCCTTGCATCAATAGTCGCACCCTCAGCATCTTCAGTTGGGCGGCTGGTAGGCACCTCGCCCTCCATATGGCGAAGGCACTTCTTGGGAGTTTCAGAAGGAGGCAAGGAAGCAGGTCTCTTTTTGGAAAAGGCCTTTTCCACAACTTTTAGTTTACGCCCCTTTATGTGGAAGCGGTTGGGTACAACAAGAAACCTTTCAATATTAGCGAGGGTTAACAACTTATCCGTCCACAAGGTCGTATTATTGCCATTTTTTTCTTTATCCCAATTAAGGACCACATCAATCCATTCATGTTTGTGGCCGATGAGGTCAATAAAGATCTTTTTGTCGTCGAGAACCTTTCCCTAATTAGCCCGATGGGGAAATCCCAAATCTCATTCTTAGAGGTTGGGAATTCCTAGCCATTCCTAGAGAGAAAGAAAAACTTCTTTTGCCAAGTCTTGGCATTTGAATAGCGGGGTTCAAAGGCCGCCAAGCATTGAGAACAGACACAAAAACTACAAATGTTACTTAGCAGTCAGCTCACGGAGTAGAAAGAGAAGAATTTGCGAGCAAGATCTCTCCCCCCAAAGGTTCCAGAACCATATAGAACACCACACAGGAGCATTAGAGCACACACCATGCATGCGAATGAAGTTGGGTGAGAGATATTTGAAGAAGATCAAGAACGTCGCGGACGGAGCGATAAAATAGAAGGTGCAAGCCATGCGTCAAGGCACAAGCTGTAAGGGCAACTCTCCCCGAGAAACCTTCCTCATCCACAAAGCCCTCAGAGGGGATAACTAGTTCCACATAATCGAGAATATGTTACAAAGTCCTCAACTTCATCAACTCTTGGGTAGAGATAGTGAAACACCAAGTAAACCCCTCGAAAGAAATGGGAGTCTGGCCCTCAAAGGATTCAGCCATATATTGGTGGAAACCCTAGAAGGGGTTTGCACAGGAGTTTGATGGGGAGTACGAGAAGAGAGAGGGTGAGCCATTTGATGTTTGGATTGGAGAAAACGAACTTCCGAAGGTGAGGGAGTGTGAGTTTTCAGAAGCTTTAGAGAATGAGATGTAGAGAGGAAATGGAAGAACTTGAAAAGTAAAGTTGAACTGATTACACCCAAAGAATAATACGGTAGTTATAGCACAGCTTTGGGGTGTCAATTCCACAGAGAGACAAATTAAAAGAATAGTAGAAGAAACAAAGAAACTAAAGAAAAATATTAAATGATTAAGGGAGAACAAAAATTAATTTTAAATGCAAATTAAAGGGAAACAAAATGACTAACAGAAAAGTACTCACAGTAAAGCATCGAGAATCCCTTGCACAAATTCAGCACTTTAATTATTCTTAATTCATTGAATAACTTAATTCTTAAAATTCATAATCGGAAGGTATAGATTTATAAACCAAAGTGAAACCAAATGTAATCATTTGAAAAATCATTCACCACTTTTAAAATACGTAAATTATTATCACTATTAAAAAAATCTAAAGATGACAATATACTCAGGGAACGATATTGTAATAAATAATTAAATCAATATAAATAAATAATTGATCCAAACATAATTAAAGAACTAATCCATTCAATAGAAAAGTATGATTGAATCCATAAACAGAATAAATTCTATGATTATTTAGAGAAGAAAACATTAACAATGAATTGAGAATGATAAAATAAAAGAGTTTTAATAATTGAAAATCAAATATATAAATTAAAAATATTATCTAATGTGTAAGTTTATCCCTAAATCTAACTAAAAAATTTAATTACCTATAAATATAATGAAAAACAAAAATATCAAAAGAGATGGCTATGTCGCCTCTTCGTTCTTGCCTTCAGAATATACGTCCTGCGTCATCAAACCCTCAAAACGGGCCAAACGGCGCTGCTGGTTTTAAGCCCAAAAGACTTCTTGTATTTTTTTTTAAATATATATGAGGTGCCGTCATGCATCTAAGGGCCCTCTCAGAAAAGACAAAAACTCCCCGTTTCGTGCGGCATGCGTCCAATGCTCCAAACGAAAGGAATTAATTCTCTCGTGTGCGTCCGTCCAAACTCAAATATGTGAGTTTCCATGTTGGCATCAAAACTCCGTGCGGCATGAATTGCCTCCCGTCCAAAAAGCCAAAGAGTAATGGGTTTCACGTACAAACGTGACTTCTTTCATTATTTTATTTTTCATTTCTTGGCCTATAAAAAATTAGAAATTAAAATTAAAAAAGAAAAAAGAATAGAATATCAAAAATATATTGTGCATGTGAATGAACATTATCCAATTAAATTACAAGTTATAAAATTAAGCATAAATCATGCTATTAATCAATTTAAATTACAACTCGGATTTATGCATCTTAAATATTTTTTCATCTAAAACCATTAATAACGTAATGAAATAAATAAAATATATTAATTCTAGATATATAAAATATGCAATAACTCAGCTCAATCATGACCTAAGGAAATGGAAGCTAGGGGTAGCTGAAAGAAGGCAATGGTAAGGGATTTTGAAGGATTCTTAGAAGGTGAACGGGTACCTATACGCCATCAGTTATCATTCTTGGCAGTAAGGAGTAAAAGTGCAGGAACAGTTACAGACGTGTACTGTAACGTCTTGGACATGCAAGGAATTCACTGTTTGTACAAGTCCATACCTTAGTTAGCATAAATCCTTAGTAGAGTAAGATCCATGGGATTGTCACCTGTCCAAAGCTAGTGGGGTAAAAGGGAAACATGAGATATTTAATTTCTCACATATTGATACAAAGAAAATTAGCGGAATAACTGGAAATGATATTTGGTACCCACATACTAAAGGGCCCAAGTGTAATAAAAGCCCCATGGGCGAGTGCAAGTCCAAAGATAGGTCTTATTAATATACATTGCGGATAATAGATGGTGCCTCCAACTACTTAGAAAGATGATTAATTCAATTAATATGGAGAATCTTCAAGATATACTTTGGAAGTTGATCATCATCACCATTACCAAGTCTCTATAAATAACACCTAAATATAATACATTCATTCATTCGTACACTTATATTGAGATTACTTCTCTAACTTAGGCATTAAAATTCCACTGGACACCCCATGCTACCCTATCATTTCGTTACAAATATCCATGTAGTTGATAGTACAAAACACATCCTCAACAGCATAGATTTAAAAAGGAAGATATAACCCAAAAACAATCATGGTGCCATTAATAGAGACATTTTCGTTCAAGCGGTGTCGTGATCTTTTCCTTATTTGTAACGTGATTACAATGCTTTTAACGACTTACTATTTAACTATGAAATGCTACTTTTTATTTTTCTTTATTATCAATTTCAATTTCACTGGCTCATGTATTACGCTTTTATTAGCTCCATTGGCTACTTATTTAAATAAAAATCCACTTAAAATATGACACAAACTCATGTAATTGAAAAATATATAGGTATTTGTTGATGCATTTCTCAATATAGCTGGAGTCAAACAAGGCTCACGATAGTGGTTTAGGCATTGATACGGTGCTCTTGTGTTCATCTATAAAAATAATAAATAAAGGCCAGGAAACATAAATGAGAGAGAGACACACATATTTACATATTTCAGCATGAAGTCTACATCTATGGGGTGTTTGGGGGAAAATCTACTGTGCTTATTGATTTGTAAAATCTTTTATGGTCTCATATATCTCTCAATACATAATAAAGGCAGTACAATAGAAATTGAAGATCATTTTGTCTAGTAGGGCTGTAAATGAATCAGTCTATTCAATTGCTTGCTCGGTACTCACCTGGTTAAACTCAAGTCGAACTCGACTCGTAAAAAAAAAAAAGGAAGGCTCGCTCGTGAAAGTAAATAAATACCTCTCGATTAGTAAGTGACACATATTCGACAAAACTCGACTCGGCTAAGGCCCACTTGTCTATGCCTGAGTCAACTGCTTAGCTCGACTCAATTAAAAATCATTCATGTATTAGCTAATAATATAAGCATAACATTTTTATAATTAAATATATAATATGTAACCTAATTACTTAGGTCTATATATTGAATATACTTCGTAGCTATATTTTATAATTTGTATAAGAATCAGTCAATAAGATTTAATAACTTCATATACTAGTATATGAGAATCATATATGAAATAGATATATGTTATTATATTATGTATATGTATTAATAATTTTTTTAGCATATAATATATTGTTATTATGGATAAATATCGACTAATTAGATATTAATTATTTATAAATTTTTAAAATATTATAATAGAATAGAGGTTTTACTTGTTAGTTGTACTAATTCAATATTATATTTTTCATTTTTTATCTATCTAATTTATTAATTATTAAATCTTAATAAAAAAATTAAAAAAATAAATAATTCAAGCCGAACTTCTATTTGATTTGAGCTCGTCCCAAGACGAGGTCAAGTTAGAAATTTAACTTACTAAGTCAAGTTCAAACAAATAATAAATAAAAATCTTAAACTCGAGTATTTTGAGTTAAGTAAAGCTAAACAAGATAAAGACCTACTTGGCTTGGCTTAATTACAGCCCTATTGCTCATAGAAAGAAGATGAATTATCGGAAGCCCCCGTAAGAAAGATAGAAGAAGCTCCCTAAGAAGTTGATCGTATATGTAGGAAAATCTCCTTTTATAGAGGCCACTTAGTAGTGGTTGATTTCTTGTCAGCTTTATATTCCTTTCACATTTCTTTGTTACGTATCTTACTTGTCTTCTCTCACCATTACTTCCTTCAACTTTCATCCCTTTTTTATTTTCTATCTTCTTTTCCTTCCTCTTCTGGTGAGCATTTTCTAGTGGGCTTGGCCCCGTTCATTTTGTCCCCCAAACAATATCATTTTTGGCTGCCTTCGTATAACTTTTTTGGATGGCGCTGCCTAATCTTGTATTTGCATTTTGCTCCAATCATGTATTGCTCTAGGACAATGAAATCTCAGGTTAGAACAGAGTAACTCGATGATCATCCTCATGAGGAGTACATGTCTTTCACCACGGAATATTCTGCGGCCAAACGGCATCATTTATGTGGCAAAGCCTTGTACACACAAATGTTGTGCGTGGGAGTCTCGTGACATATAATTCGCCGCATAAGTATTATTCTCCATGATAACTCTAACTCCTGGGGTACATGTTTTTAACAACAAATTATTATGTGGGTAAAGGGTGTCATTTATGTGGCAAAAGCTAATATAAATTTTATGGAACTCGTGGTAAAAAGAGCAAGTCGCACCAAATGCTCTTATAGGTAATTAGCATGTTTTGCCTTGAACTACAGCTAATTATCCATAAATGTGATGGTGGGAAAAAATGATATTCCATGAATCGATCTTGTGGAAAATAATGTTAACATTTATATGAAATACTTTTCCCCACGATAGATTTGTAGGAAATGTAAAATTTTCATGAAGGAAGTCCGTAGAAAATGCGTTTTACATCAACCCAGTTGTGGCCATGAATCCCGTGTTGGAAATTTGGACCTCCCAAATTCACCCCCCTAGGATCTACCATTTGCAGGAATAACAAGACAAATAGAAAAATAATAACAATACAAGAAATTTACGTGAAAACTCCAAAACAGGAGAAAAACCACTAGACCCGAGAAGAAAATCCACTATGTGAAAAATTATTACAATCACACAATTTTTCTCTCCACCCCAAACACACCCACAAAGCTTTCCTCACTAGCAAAACTTTAACTCACACATCTTCCCATTTTACAAAATGGACAACAGAGGAATTTAACTAGACTCAAAAGTTACTAGCTAAGCATTTGACTGGTGCACTTAAACTAAGAGGCTAAGCCTCTTATTTATACTTGAGGTCTATACCCATTAATTTAAATCCCACCGGTGTGGGACTAAACTAAAGGAGCATAAGTCAACAATCTCCACCTTGCGACTTTGACTGGTCCCACAGCCAAGCTCCACCTCAATGAAGATCTTCATAGCTTCTGCTATCATACTTCACTATAAAAGCATACTCACTCAGAATAAACCAATTCCAAGCATTTCACTTCGGCCCATGTCGAAAACAACATTGCTGAAAATTTATGGTGTAACTTCCACGTTTGGCTTTCCTGGAAGTTCATCAGCCATCGACATGAATTTCTACCACACACCCTGCATCAATGCCAAACCAATGCCTGTGTGCAAACTTGTGGACCCGCTAACATTAACACATCCTCTATCATAGCAACTTTGGGAATTAGCGGCATGCCATGAGGATGTACATGTCTCTTTTTAAAGATCAAAATCTTCTATGGAGAGAGACACAATATTAGCATCATTTCCAGTATCTCCATTTACTGACTTGGAACCACTTGTCGAACCAGCTCCTGCTCTTGGAAAATTTTTCTTGACATACCCAGATTATCCACACTCCCAGCAAACTACTTTCTTCTTCATGGAGTTCTTCATCTTCTCATTTCCAGCTGCTACCATTATTAAGTTCTCGAGTGGAATATTACTTCCACTACTTAGTCTTCTCTCTTCAGAAAAGATTTTACTGGTAATTTCTGAAAAAATTATTTTCTCCTTCCCATGTATCAAAATAGGCTTCATGTGCTCATAGGAAGGTGGAAGAGACCAGATGAGTCTTAAGACTTGATCTTCATCATCAATTTTAACTCCAATAGCTTCTAGCTCAACGACAATGCCATTGAGAACGCTTAAATGATCTGAAATAGTTGTACCTTCACTCATCCGCAGTGTATGAAACTGCTCCTTCAGGTACACATGATTTGAGACGCCCTTCGTCTGATACAACTCTTCAAGTTTTTCTCAGAGTTCTTTTGCCGTAGATATTCCATGCACATTTGTAAGAACATTTTTGGCTAGGCACAGATGTATCGCACTTGCTGTTCTCAAACCCAGATCCTTCCAATCTTCATCGCTCATTTTAGATCTGCTCATTTCACTAGTCACACTAGTACTAATGTTGACTTCAGGTGTTGGTCTGCCCTTCAATGCCTTGTGTAATCCTGATTGAATCAAGACATCCTTGACTTGTACTTGCCACAAGTCAAAATTGATTCTTCCATCAAATTTCTCCACCTCAAATTTAACAAGATTTGAAGGCATACTACCTGATATTGTTTAGATGAATTTACTGTAGAAATGAATAGTACCTCACTAAGTCAGTTTCCAGAAAAGATTGGAGGGTCACAATGGACACACTTAAAATTTCCAATCTCCTAGACAAAACTTCTTTAGACTGTACGTATTAACACTACCATACCAAAACTCCACCCCACAAAAAGAACCTAGTGGCTCTGATACCAATTGTTGGAAATTTGGACTTCCCAAATCCACTCCCCTAAGATCTACCATTTGCAGGAATAACAAAACAAATAGAAAAATAATAACACAAGAAATTTACGTGGAAACTCCAAAACAGGAGAAAACCACCAGACCTAGAGAAGAAAATCCACTATGTAAAAAATTATTACAATCACACAATTTTTCTCATCACCCCAAACACACCCACAAAGCTTTCCCCACCAGCAAAACTTTAACTCACACTTCTTTCCATTTTACAAAATAGACAATAGAGAAATTTAACTAGAGTCAAAAGTTACTAACAAAGCATTTGACTGGTGCACTTAAACTAAAAGGTCAAGCCTCTTATTTATACTTGAGGCCTATACCCATTAATTTAAATCCCACCGGATGTGGGACTAAACTAAAGGAGCATAAGTCAACATCCGGCTAAATGCATCGTGGCAAATAATCTTTTCCCCTGAAGGATTCATGTTGCAATAGTGTTTTGACAAATTTGGAATCAGATTTTTACGCACCAGCTAGCTCCTGGGGGAAAAAACAAGTTATCCCCACTAATCTGCGGGCAAAGGGCTTTACAGTATTTTGATTGTTGGTGTGATCAAAATACTGTGAAGACAATCAAAATACTGTAAAGCTGCCTGCATGCCAACAATTTGTCCCATCGAAGAACAATGCTCAATAGTACTGCCCACAGCATCGAGCAAATTACATACAGTGAACCCACCCAACTTCGTGTCCCCAATTTTGTTGCATCACCAACTTCTTATTCTTTGTTCATTCATCCGTCGGTGCGTACACGTGAACGCAGGTATGTCAGTCAGTTTGCGTTTCAAACTTTAAAAGGCATGATGGTGATAGCTCACCGAATGAGTGGACTGATAGGCGCATGCATGCATGCAGCTTCGCTTCATGCACATATATTATTACAACAGAATTAGTACTCCGTCTATACAAAAGTTTTGCAGAAATAATTTTATGTGTCGGTCGATTTTCTCATATATTGAAATTTTTAATTTAATTTTTACTAAATCAAGAATTTGTCATGTCAGTCTGTGTGTAGTCGTAACAAATTATTGAGTAGACGGAATAGTTATTTTCATACATACTACATGACTAGAGAAATGAAATAACAAAAGCAACAAAAATTAGTTCACAAGGACATTATTAATTGGAAAAACAAAATATAAACTTGAGACAATACTGGAAAATATGGGCATGGAGGCATATAAAATCGTATAGAAACTATGGCTCTGCACTCCATATGTCTATGTTGCAAGAGGAAGAGACACTCGTGCTGAGGGAGACCTCGCAAGCGGTGGCTTATTCGCGATGGGTGGCCTACTACCCACATGCCTCAATGTGGACGACTTCGTTGACAGAGGTGGACCCTCCCTATGTCCTTCAGCAGCAGACACGCATTTCACTGGGTTTGGCCCCACGCTCACCGCCTTCTCGCATCGACAGCTCAACAACAACCCATTCCCAGATGTCGAAGCCGATGCCGATGCCAACCTCCGTTTTCTTTTTTCTGGGTCGGGCCGTTGATCACTCCCGGCCTGCATAATCATTGTCTCGTCTTCGACAAATTCTGATGCGACAACTGACAAGTTTGCGACGCTAGCTCGATCGAAACCCTCAGCGGTTGTCACGCTCCAATCAATGCTAGCCTCGCTCGGCTCGTAGCCCTCGATTCTTCGTGCAATATCACTAATACTGGACGGTGTCATTGGCTCCTCGAGGCTACTACGCCTGTTAAACAAGAAAGACCCGTTAGCAGCCAATCGTCTTGCATCAAAGATGGAGGCCTCGTCCAGGGAATCTCGGCGGTGCGATGGTATCGGATAGGAAGTGGTCTGAGTTGAGAAACTCTCTAGCTCAAACAGGTCGGAGCTGGCGTCGCTTGCCACTTCATCATCAATATTCATTCTTGACTTGGGACTTGCTGGGAACGTAAAACTCTGATCACTAGCCTTGCATGAATTATTAGTAGTATTAACGGAGATAGTTTCATGCGAGGGACGGAACACTTCCAAGGAATGACGAGGTGGATCTTCAATACTAATGCCTCCAGCTTTGATATCAACCGGCAGTTTTAGTGGGGATTTCGCCGTCGATGACAATGACGACGGATTTAGTATGGGAAAGGTGAAGCCAGCACCATGGTTAGTACTAAAGGGCCTCCCGCAGGCAACTGCAACAGCACGCTCCCCCTGCAGATTTGAATGAAAAAGGCTACTTTGGCTCCATTTGTTGGGTGCGGACAAAGTGTTTTCAAACTTGGAGCTCTGCCTTTTGAGATTCATGATTGGATCCGTGCTGGGGTGATCATGGTGGTGCAGTAATGGTGGTGGTGGTGGAATTTTGGGTTCTGGTGCCTTTTCCTCTCGTACTTGAACGGATTTCTTGCCTGAGCAGGGGCATCTTCTTCGTAAAAACCATCTTGCAGTAGTTCTACCACAGCCTTCAACTTTCTTCTCATCAAGATGGTGAACATTCTGCATGGAAACTGAAATTACGCCCGGAGGTTTGGATAAGAGACCAGTTTGGCTGTTCCAACTGGCCTCCGATGAAGTTGTCGGAGTTGTGACATGGAAAGAACGAGCTCCATGGTTTCTACCATTAGTATAGCCATCCACGGAGGACGAAGCAGAAGAGAATCTGCCGGGAAGAGCTGCTGAGGGATCTAATCGCTCCGAACCACGTTCCAAATTCACAACATTGACATTAAACACACGGGAAAGTACTCTACTATTGCAGCCCACTTTCTGAGCGCCAATATTACTCGAATCGTTGAAGTACTTGTGAGCGTCAAAAATGCTAATCTCATCGACTATAGTACTACTACATCCATCGACAGCACGCTGTTCTTGTTTGCCATTAATGGGCTCATCTGGTCTGAGATAAGAGGAGAAAGAGGCATCCTTGTCATTAACTGTTGCTCTTTCCATCTTCCCCGATCCTCACCCTTGTTTTGTGAAATTATTAACAAAAGAGAAGGATTGCAATATAACACACTATATCCAAGCTGCAGAGAATGAGATTTGGGTCAAGGAACTGAATTGCCTCCAACATTCTTTACTGTATTAATAAGGGTTGGATACGTACTACCTTTTTTTTTTTAGAATAAAAAAAACAATTAAAAATAAGGGGATGGTTTATAATTAATCATGATTCACAATCTGTTGTCTTCTTAGACATTACAGAGAAGCAAATCCAAGTTGTAGACTAGATATGGCATGTATGCACAAATAATGTCAATGTATACAGCTATTCTGATCATTTTTTATAAATAGAAAATACTTTTTTAAATAAGTTGTTACTTTATTTATTTATTTACTTTTTTTTTTTGCTTTTTGATGTTTTGATAATTGAGATATTCCTTATCCAAAAAACCAAATAATTGATAATGATTCGCAAGTAATTGAGTGATGTGGAGATCATTGAATAGTTGCAAATTTTATATTGTAAAGTCGTTTTGTTATGAGAAATTATTTGTACAGTATTCAAATAAACAAGCTCAGTACAAGTCATTATAAAAGAGTGGACCTTATGTTAAAAAATTGTAAAAAATCTATTCTTTATTAATGGAACCCACTTTTTTAACAAAAATCTTATATGAAATATGTCTATTTGAAACTTGTACCTAATATTACTCTTTTGTTATAACCTGTTTTGGTACGTAGCACATGTAGGCACATTCCTCTTTTGCTTTTCTTTTCAATTTTGTATCTTTTTTTGGCAATGCGAGCTTTGAATACAGAAATGTTTTTTTACATTAACATCTTGTGAAAATGCTAATGTGTCCCATGAATTTACTTCCTTATTTTAACTGCTCATGTTTTTTAATTTTTTTTAATTAATAATTAAGAAAGTGAATACTAGTCATGTATTGGTGTTTTTTTTTTATTTTTTTTTTAATATTTAAAAATGTTTAAAAATGTAGAGAAGAATAAAGAAAAAAAATTATAAAAATAGCATTTAGCCTAGGGGCACGCCCCGCTGGGCGCAGACTAGCATTACCCAACATCTTAACATACAAGTTTGGACGCATTTATTTTGAAAATAGATGATAAATCTTAAACTCATAGTAAAAAAATCATTTTTTTTTTTATAATGGACTCTTTTTTTTTCAAGGAGAATAGATATACGAGACTTGTATACTGTAGATTGTATCGAATATTACTTTTTTATTAATAGTGAAAAATCTACTCAAGAAGACCCGAAATAAATGGATTTGCACCAGCTTCCACGAATAAGCATAGGTTGTATCTTACCTTCGGTTATTTTTTAAAACCTAGATTTCAAGTCCTCCATTGTGTCTCATGGTTTAATTTTGTGAACATCCCAGGCATTTTGGAAATATAAATATATATCTATTAAAAATATATATTTTTCAGATTTTTTATAAAAATAAAAAGAAAAAAAATATTTATTAGTACTTGATTTAGGTTTGCAAGGGTAGGTTACTTAAACTAATTAATAAGACATTGTCGGAGACAATCATTCTGTTTGGTTGCCCACATATGCATGCCCTATGTATAAATGGCCCATACCCATTTTCTTTGGCTACCCCCACATGTGCAATTAGCATCTCGAATTCATAAAGTTGCAAATTGCAATGTTTGGACTGAGCTCCTATATCATTGTAATAAAAAAAAAATGGCAGGAGGACTTTAGCGCGAAAAAGTAGTCACAGGAATGTGACTTGTTGGAGGGTGGGGGAACCTAAATCCAAAATATTTCATCTCGAAAGCTCAGATAAGAGACTTTTAATATTGAATTATTTGAAACTATTTGTTACATTTTATCCCACACCACTAACTGCATAGATAACTGCAACAAAATGAGCGGACGCGCGGCATGATGATGACGATCAACCTCAATATAAGTGTATAAATGAATGAATGTGTTACCTTTATGTATTATTTATAGAATTGCAGTTATGGTAATGACAATCAACCTCTAAAGTATATCTTATAAAAAACGCTCCATATTAATTGGAGTAATTACATTTCTAATCAGTTAGACACCATCTATTTTCTACAATATAAATCAATAAGACCCATATTCTATAGCTCCTTGCGTATGACAGCTCCATTTAGAAACAAAAGGAATTCCACACATCTTAATATCAAAATCTAAGGGCACTTCATTAATGTTTTAGAGCGTAGTTAATGCAAGTTACTACCAAAAACCCTTTCTTTTGGTTCGTACGTTGACTCCTCCGGTGGGCAAGTTTAAGCTAATTAACATTGATAGGGTGTCGGAAGGGAAGCCAGGAGCAGCCCCTTGTGGAGGAGTTATTAGAAATTTAGATGGCCACATCGATCATTTATGGTTACTCGAGCTTTTTTGTCCATGCATGGAACTAATGTATTTGCTGAATTATTTGCTTTAAAAATTGGTCCCTATGCCATATGTGACGCCCCCAAATTCCCACGTACCAACATAGGGAAATTGAGACGTCCGGATGGTGACAACACGGGTCACCACCCTATCGACGAGTGCCAAGTGTGTGCAAGCGACACATGTGCACGAAGAAACACGCAGCGGACAGCAAAGTCATAAAATTAAGTACCAGAATTTTTTCTTAAATAAAATACAAAGCGGTTCAAAGGTACATAATGAAATATTACAAGACATAAATATTGTTTTAAAGCCAAATAACAAGCATAAACTTCAACTCAGAACTCTGGCGGAGCCGCATCCTCGGGCTCAGCCTCCTCCTCCTCCTCGAACTCTGCACCAAAATCTACGGTACCAAAAATGGTGCCGCAGGTAAGTAAAATCCAAACACCACTAGATAAAAACATATTAAACTCAAACAATATGCATGAATAAATGCCAATGCACAAAACTCACAAACCAAATTTTTCCACGCACGCCAAAAACCCATTTGGCTCAAAAACATAACCTTTAAACAAACCTCGCCGTTATCCCCGATAACGGCCCATACATACTATTTAAAACCAAGCCTCGCCATTATCCCAGATAATGGCCCAAACCACCATTTTCCCAGAAAATAGATCACCAGTCCTTCGCCAATTTTTCCAGAAAATGGCCCGTATCCGAAAACCATAAAAAACCAACTGATTATGCATGCACCATGATCTCCCCTAGGGATCATCCGCACATTCTGGCTCTGTGCCACACCGCAGGTAACGTCTACGCGTGTGACACCTACACGAGTGATGCCCAGACTCGCGCCTCCATCTCGCGCGTACCTGGCCAGGCCATCCTCTAGTCCCCGCCACTCTAGGAACCACGGAGTCGACACGACAGCGTTACCTATCGTGCGATCCGGTCGTCGCCCAGCGACAACCCAGGGGATGTCACTCAGTATTATCCACTCCCGAGTGACCAGAGGAGCTCCACCGAGATAATAACCCATCCCGGCTTGGGCTCGTGATACGCAACTCCCAAAAATCCATTTACGCCAATAAAATAGGATTTTCTCAATTAAAATAAAATACACGTGCATACGCCATGTAAATGCAAATTTCAATGCTCGACAAATACAATCAACCATAGCACAATAAAACAAGCAATTTCGTCCTCCATCCATCCGACCCCCGAACTCCTCGGACTCAGTCCGGAATCAGCAAACCAACCAATTAAATTATTGCAAGAGTAAAATATATTTAAATCTAAAAGTAGAGCTTGGAAAATACTTACAATGCTATATATGATTTTTAGAAGGTTCGGCGCGCGGCAAACGATGGGCGGAAAGCAACGTAACAGTGCAAATGCACTATATCCGTGGGTCGTAAAATACCCATTTTTGAACGGGGACAAACCAAGACACCAAATTGATAGGGAATGGTCTAGGGATGTTTATGAAGCTAGTGGAAGTGAGTTTTGGCCGTGGGTGGCGGTGGAAACTGCAGTCGAAAGCCAAGAAGGGGCTGATCGGAGTTGAGCTCGTGCGAGCTGCTCCGGAAACGGATCGGGGCCGAAATTATGTGGTTTAGGACGGCAAGAGGTAGGGGAAGAAGTGGTGAAAAGATGGTGGCCGGAGGTGGTGCGACGGCGCCGGAAACGGTGACAAACCGTGCGGCTTAGATGCGCTTTTCCGGCCAAACGGCAGGCCGGTTGGGGGAGATCTTCGGAGGGGTGGTACACCGGAGGGAGGGGAAGTTTTCTGGGTGGGTGGTGGAGGCCACGCCGCCGGCTACTTTTCGGCTAACGGTGTAAAATTCTGGGTTGGTACAGCTACTTTGAGCGGCTCGTGGCGGCTAACGGTGGCTCCGATGACTCTAAAATTGGAGGGGTTGTAGCCTGATGTGAGGGGAAGAGAATGGCGGGGGTGGTGTACTACACCTCCACCGGACGGCGGAGATATGGGCGGTCGAAGGTGGCTGCGCGGAAAGGAAAAACAGAGGAAAAACTGGGTTGGTGCCGCAACTTCGAGGGGCTCGTGGCGGCTAACGGTGGTCCGATGGCTCTGAAAATTGGAGGGGTTGTAGCCTGATGTGAGGGGAAGAGAATGGCGGGGGTGGTGTACTACACCTCCACCGGACGGCGGAGATATGGGCGAAGGTGGCTGCGCGGAATGAAAAAAAAGAGAGAAGGGAGAGAATTTCCGGAAACGCACGGGCAACGTGGAGAAAGAAGAGGAAAAAGAAAGAAAAGGAAAGAAAAGGAGAAAAAGAAAAAGGAAAAAGGGAAAAAGAAAAAGAGAAGAGAAAAGAAATGAGGTCCAATCCTCACTTCCGGGATCCAGAAACTGATCCGCCGAAAACGATATTAAAAACATAAAACGACTAAAATAAATTAAACACTACATCAAATAAATAAATAAACACCAAGAAAATATTTTAAACACAACGTCAAGCTAAAATATAATAAATAACTAGTAAAAACCAACTATTAAATTTTAAATCCAAAAACGAGCTAAAATAAATTAAACAGCAAATTTTAAACTCAACAGCAAATAAAATCTAATTAAAATCCGATAATTTAAAATAAAAGCACTATAATATTAATTAAATTAAAACCACTCCTTCAGTGAAAATACACGTAAAAGCGGGTCATCACATCCTCCCCCCCTTAAAACAAATTTCGTCCTCGAAATTGCAAGATCAAACATCAGCGCCAAGCATGATACCATATACAACTCATGTTATACCTAAGAAAATCATACCATCAACCATTTCCACACAAGTATGAAGAATACTCTTCCCAAAATACACCCCTATAGGCAATTCCATCATATTCGTTCTAATCTCCCAGAGACGCATCACGCCTAGAACTCTTAAAGCGGCCACGTAAACCGAAATCACCATATCCACAAGAACTTCAAAACCGCACCCAAGTAAATTCCAACAATTTGTATCTTCCCACAATAAATTGTATTAACCTCAATCAACTCTTGTGCTATAATCTCCAAACTTTTATTGTATACTCTATCTTGGTAACCTAATAGTCACTTCCAAAATAAACTATCAATCAACGTAATTTTCTTAACCAAAATATTACTCTCCAATTACAAGTACCTTCACGAAATTTTGAATCATCACTAATTACCCAAGTTCAGTCTAAAATTTAAATACCTAATTATCTCCAAAAAAAAATCACGTTTCCGTGCGCACTCTGATAACTCGCCAAAATGCAAAAAGACTATATCCTCATAAATCAACCCCATTGGGTACAACTAACTCAATGCCTAAAATAAGGAAATCATTTACCCCACTTCGATAGAAAACAAAATACCTCCAATACCACGACTTATCACCCACTCATCATTTGGCTCTTGTTGTTTTAATCAAAATCAACATTCCACTAAAATACATTCCTTAATTGATGGCAAGAATCAATGCCGATCAATCTCAATGCCCCAAACTGAAAACACATAACATCGTTCCAAAATACACACCCCTTATAAAAATAAGGAACATATCCAAAAAGCCTCAAGTCCTTCTCGGCCAACCAACAAGTGCGCCTATAACTCCTACCTGACAATCCACACTTTCAAGATCATCACCTAAAATCCAAATATCGTCTAATTTAGAGATAACTAAATTCACTACGAACCACGATTGAATTCACCATAACCTTAATGAACCCTTCTTGAAAACTCACTTACCTACTTCCATTCCCATAACCCTAGTAGTAGCACGACTATTTCCTTCAATTGCATACAAAATTAAATCTCAAGATAGGCCATGCTATTCAAATCTCCAATCCATCAAAACTATTGCACTACCCTCCTGACTCCCACTGCTTATTACTTTACGTACTCGTTTAGGCTATTCACCGTTAATTCCCAAGCTTCCACTTTCAAGATTTTATTATCCACTACCCATGGCTACCCAACAACCTCCTTTCAAGTTAAATACACAGGTCTAAGATTCTCCCAACGGGACACTCAAACTCCAAAGGAAAGTATAGTCTCAAAATTTAAATTCCTATGTGACGTCAAGTCATAACTAATTCTTGAAAATAGGCTCAACTATTAATGCCAACCATCACTCCAATTAGTAACCCACTTCGTCTGTACACTCCGATTAGCTCACCAAGAACTTGAAGTTAAGATCTCTTGAATTTAATACCATGACATCTAATCCACTTCAGTACTCGCTAAAGCCACTTCTCTCAAGTCAAAATGAGACTAGAATTTATACTCTCTAAAATCCATACGCCCTCACCACCACTGAAACTGAATCTCATGTACCCTTAGCTAATACCCAAAAATCATTCCAACGTATAAATGATCCATCGCTCCCATTTCCAACATATGTACCTTATCCTCAAAATAAACAAAGTTCATTTTTCCAAAACCTGCACCATCTATTATCCTTAAACTTGATATAGATCAATCCCAGAACCTATTACAAGAACCTCGAGCTACAACATTTTTTTTTTTTTTTAAAAGATCGATACATTCGATCCTTAGACAAACACACGAACTAGATCGACATCTTCAATCCTAAAAAAATATATAAATTAGATCATTACCTTTAATCCCCCAAGAAATATCCTCCTTAATAATTCCTATATCCATCCTTCCATTTTATTCAACTCCATTTATGATTGCAGCCTAATCAATTTCTAAAATAATCCATACTAGTACACCAATCTTGCGAAACTAAAACTTCAATCTCATTATGAATCAGTCCATCAAATCCTCAATTCTCATAACCTTAAATTATACAAAATTGCTTTTCCAAAATCCGTTAGGTCGATGAATTTATACCCAACAATAAAACAATTGACTCCCGAACTCTCAAAATCTAAAATTTTAAATAATACCCAATCGTTTCCAAAAATCTGCGAACCCTTAAAACCTTGTTGAAATTCCATAAAATCTATTCATGAAATCTGTTGATCTCACACGTCCTTAGCCGAAACCAATAGTCATTCCAACATACAAGTAGTCCATTACTACTATTTCCATCATCTGGACTTATATCCGCAAATCAACATAAGTCATTCTTATATCTGCTTAACTTACACCCTTAATATCAGCACATAGTTATCGTTTAAAACTTTTGTACTGAAAATGACCTTAGACTTGCTATAATCCATTTCCAAAGGTCTCCAGAACATGAGGTCTCAACTTCAATCGAATTCAATACCAACACTTAAACTATTGTTTCCAAAACCTCGATGGATCTATTCCTTCCGAACCGATAAAATCATTTCCTAAAATCTATTACTACAACCTCGAGTTAACGATAATTATTTTCTGAACTAAGTCGATATCTACAATCCTCAAATAAATATATGAGTTAGTTCATTACCTTCCATTCTCAAAGAAATCTACTCTCGAAAAATTTTCATATCGATAACTCAACTCTAATCAACCCAATTTTAATGGTTGCAAAATTAATCTCTCCAGAGTAGATCAAGCTAACACACCAAGTCTGTAAAACTAAGAACTCAACTTTGATTGTAAATTGGTCCTTCAACTCTGCAATTCTAGAACCTTAAATCAAATAAGAAAAATTTCTAGAATTTCTAAGATCAATGAGCTTACACCCCATAATAGAACAATCGACTCCCAAAGCTTTTAAAATCTAAAACATTAACAAATAATAAATCGCTTTCATGAAATCCTCAAGTTTGATGGCTTTAATCCAAAACATTCACCTTAAAAACTTAAAAATTTTAAAACCCCAATTGCCACCAAATTGCTCATCCGAATCAGCGAAATTAAAACTTAAAATTTAATTATTTCCCCCAAGCTTGTCGAACCTAACACCTTAATTACCAACCTTATTTCCCAAAATCTATAAGGCCTCAAACCTTAGATAAAATTCTCTTAAACCAATCCATCAAAGCTCATCGAACCTACACTCTCCTATTCTATAACCTCTTTACATAAATTCTACAAAACCCAAGACCTCAATTATCATAAGCGACTTAAAGCTAACTCCCCTCCTTAGTTGCAACTTACATTCCAACTCCCAAGTGATCGCCTAACCCAACTCGTTCCCTTCTAGCCACAATATTATATAAATAACCCACCTCTATAAAATTCAACCTATTACGCTAAATGTTCATGCCTAATAATAGTATCCTCGATTATACCGCCTTCCTGCCACAACACAACCCTTGACCCCCTTTAAGAAAAACGAATAAACCAACATAAAACCAAAACCAAAACCGAAACCACATAACAAGAAAACAAAAACAAATCAGCATGCAATAACATAACAATTAAATAAAACAACCAAACAAGCTCAAATAAATTCAAAACAACTAAAACACGTCAAAAAGCAATATTACTTAAAATAAATTTTAAAACACAACTTAAAAAAAAACATTCTGGTACTACCTACGGGACATGTGGTTTTACCCAGAGCCGAACTGCTCTGATACCACCTGTGACGCCCCCAAATCCCCACGTACCAACACAGGGAAATTGAGACGTCCGGATGGTGACAACACGGGTCACCACCCTATCGACGAGTGCCAAGTGTGTGCAAGCGACACATGTGCACGAAGAAACACGCAGCGGACAGCAAAGTCATAAAATTAAGTACCAGAATTTTTTCTTAAATAAAATACAAAGCGGTTCAAAGGTACATAATAAAATATTACAAGACATAAATATTGTTTTAAAGCCAAATAACAAGCATAAACTTCAACTCAGAACTCTGGCGGAGCCGCATCCTCGGGCTCAGCCTCCTCCTCCTCCTCGAACTCTGCACCAAAATCTACGGTACCAAAAATGGTGCCGCAGGTAAGTAAAATCCAAACACCACTAGATAAAAACATATTAAACTCAAACAATATGCATGAATAAATGCCAATGCACAAAACTCACAAACCAAATTTTTCCACGCACGCCAAAAACCCATTTGGCTCAAAAACATAACCTTTAAACAAACCTCGCCGTTATCCCCGATAACGGCCCATACATACTATTTAAAACCAAGCCTCGCCATTATCCCAGATAATGGCCCAAACCACCATTTTCCCAGAAAATAGATCACCAGTCCTTCGCCAATTTTTCCAGAAAATGGCCCGTATCCGAAAACCATAAAAAACCAACTGATTATGCATGCACCATGATCTCCCCTAGGGATCATCCGCACATTCTGGCTCTGTGCCACACCGCAGGTAACGTCTACGCGTGTGACACCTACACGAGTGATGCCCAGACTCGCGCCTCCATCTCGCGCGTACCTGGCCAGGCCATCCTCTAGTCCCCGCCACTCTAGGAACCACGGAGTCGACACGACAGCGTTACCGTATCGTGCGATCCGGTCGTCGCCCAGCGACAACCCAGGGGATGTCACTCAGTATTATCCACTCCCGAGTGACCAGAGGAGCTCCACCGAGATAATAACCCATCCCGGCTTGGGCTCGTGATACGCACACTCCCAAAAATCCATTTACGCCAATAAAATAGGATTTTCTCAATTAAAATAAAATACACGTGCATACGCCATGTAAATGCAAATTTCAATGCTCGACAAATACAATCAACCATAGCACAATAAAACAAGCAACTCCGTCCTCCATCCATCCGACCCCCGAACTCCTCGGACTCAGTCCGGAATCAGCAAACCAACCAATTAAATTATTGCAAGAGTAAAATATATTTAAATCTAAAAGTAGAGCTTGGAAAATACTTACAATGCTATATATGATTTTTAGAAGGTTCGGCGCGCGGCAAACGATGGGCGGAAAGCAACGTAACAGTGCAAATGCACTATATCCGTGGGTCGTAAAATACCCATTTTTGAACGGGGACAAACCAAGACACCAAATTGATAGGGAATGGTCTAGGGATGTTTATGAAGCTAGTGGAAGTGAGTTTTGGCCGTGGGTGGCGGTGGAAACTGCGTCGAAAGCCAAGAAGGGGCTGATCGGAGTTGAGCTCGTGCGAGCTGCTCCGGAACGGATCGGGGCCGAAATTAGTGGTTTAGGACGGCAAGAGGTAGGGGAAGAAGTGGTGAAAAGATGGTGGCCGGAGGTGGTGCGACGGCGCCGGAAACGGTGACAAACCGTGCGGCTTAGATGCGCTTTTCCGGCCAAACGGCCGGCCGGTTGGGGGAGATCTTCGGAGGGGTGGTACACCGGAGGGAGGGGAAGTTTTCTGGGTGGGTGGTGGAGGCCACGCCGCCGGCAAGTGGCGGTTCTGGGCGGAGGAAATTTTCGGCTACAGTGTAAAATTCTGGGTTGGTACCGCTACTTTGAGCGGCTCGTGGCGGCTAACGGTGGCTCCGATGACTCTGAAAATTGGAGGGGTTGTAGCCTGATGTGAGGGGAAGAGAATGGCGGGGGTGGTGTACTACACCTCCACCGGACGGCGAAGATATGGGCGGTCGAAGGTGGCTGCGCGGAAAGGAAAAACTGGGTTGGTGCCGCAACTTTGAGGGGCTCGTGGCGGCTAACGGTGGCTCCGATGTCTCTGAAAATTGGAGGGGTTGTAGCCTGATGTGAGGGGAAGAGAATGGCGGGGGTGGTGTACTACACCTCCACCGGACGGCGGAGATATGGGCGGTCGAAGGTGGCTACGCGGAATGAAAAAAAAGAGAGAAGGGAGAGAATTTCCGGAAACGCACGGGCAACGTGGAGAATGAAGAGGAAAAAGAAAGAAAAGGAAAGAAAATGAGAAAAAGAAAAAGGAAAAAGGGAAAAAGAAAAAGAGAAGAGAAAAGAAATGAGGTCCAATCCTCACTTCTGGGATCCAGAAACTGATCCGCCGAAAACGATATTAAAAACATAAAACGACTAAAATAAATTAAACACTACATCAAATAAATAAATAAACACCAAGAAAATATTTTAAACACGACGTCAAGCTAAAATATAATAAATAACTAATAAAAACCAACTATTAAATTTTAAATCCAAAAACGAGCTAAAATAAATTAAACAGCAAATTTTAAACTCAACAGCAAGTAAAATCTAATTAAAATCCGATAATTTAAAATAAAAGCACTATAATATTAATTAAATTAAAACCACTCCTTCAGTGAAAATACACGTAAAAGCGGGTCATCACACCATAATATTGTTAACTGCACATCTCTGATCCCATTGTGGATACAAATTCACTACAAGAAAATTGTCACTTTCGAACGCTTGATTTTGTCGCAAAAAGTGCCCAAAATTGTTGCAATTGTCTTTTTTCGTCAATTTTTGCATCAACGCACATTGGATGCAATAAGAGGGTACAACTGCTTTTTATTTCCAACAGACACAAAATCGCCACAAAAGGCCTTATTTCTTGTAGTGAAATTCTCTACTCATGGTACTGGTATCATGCACACAATGAACCTCCTAGGCATTTTTTTTTTTTAAAGAAAAGAATAGGTCACATGTCCATGAGTGACCTCCGCCCACTTTATTAATAAACATCATTTATGGTGAAAGAAAACCATGGTAACAACCAAGACACAAGGGTTTACAAATAGAAAGAACCATCCCAAGTATCCACACCAACAAAATAAACAAACATCAAAAGACCAAATCAAGGGATTAACATTAAACCAACATCAACAAATACTAAACCAGTCGTATAGTGGGAAGGCCAATTTTTTCGAGCCGTAAAATACCTTTGAGAAGAGAAGTCAACTCTTGAGTCGACCTCTACTAACCACTTGTCCCATTCACCCCCATCCTTGCTAGAAAATCCACAGATTTATTCCCTTCCCAAAATATATGATAGATGTGAGCTTTTAGGCCCTAGAAGACCCCCATTACCTCCTCCCAAAAGTCCTCAAGATACCAAGTTTTACAAACTTTTTCTTTCAACCATTTAACAACCAGCAACGAGTCAAGCTTTAACTAAAAATGGCCAACTCTTTAACTAACCGAAGTCCATGCAAAACCCCATTAATTCTGCAAAATTATTAGTATCGATTCCTAGAGCAACAGAGGACGCTAATCTAATGTGTCCATCTGAATCCCGTAAAACACCCCTTGCTCCTATAGGACTCAGATTCCCTCTAGAAGCAACATCAACATTCAATTTCATCCTTCCTACAATTGGGCGAGAACATTGAACCAGCCGAGGAGACCTCTGCTTTGGAACCTTCACAGGAATCTGAAAATCTTGTAAAATGTCTATATCTCGCACTGACTGCAACTTAGTAGTCTTTAACTTTCCACCAATCTGCACCATCCAATGCTTCACCTACAACCATACTTGAGTGACCGAATCACCTCTTCCCTCTGCTCGAGCTCGGCATCTCCTCAGCCAAAGAAGCCAAGTGATTACTGCAGGTAAGATCCCCATCTGTGAACTCTTTGAGGCCTTTATGAACCACATGTTAATTAGATGCACCCAAGTAGAAGCCGATACAAGTCCAAGCCCCACTTGGCTTGCCACTCGCTGCCACACTTCTCGTGCAAAATTGCCGGTCGCAAGGACATGGCCCAGGTCCTCGTACCCACCTATCAAGCAATTACAATCACACTTAGACACAATGGGGATCCTGACTGACCTCAATTTCTCATCAACACTCAAGGAATTATTGAAGGTCATCCACATCGTAACAGATATATTCTTTGGGAGACAAGGGTGCCACATCTAGCCAACCCACCGAACTAGGGGAGCCCTAATTTTAATGCAATTCCATGCAATCTTGGTAGTGAATTGCCCAGTCGTGTCTTCCATCCAAACTAGCACATCCTCCACACCTCTACTCTTACATAAAACTCCCAATACCGTAGCCGCTTTATCCTCACCAAGTAAGCAAGGCCATATCCCATTCATTATCAACCTGACACTCTTTAATTTTCAGATTTGGAGAATCCACAATCTCATGCGTTGCACCAATTGGACCCTCCTTCAACCACTTATCCCACCAAAAAGACACATTTCCATCCCGAATTTTCCACTTGGACTGATTGAGAACCTCTGGGAGGCACGTATGCACTTTCCTCCAAAACCAAGTTCCCTTCCTCTAAGGCAACACAGAAATATGATGATCTTTGATATATTTAGCTAGGAAAAATCGAGACCATAGAGAATCCTCCGTTAATAGTTTCTACGCAAATTTCATAAATAGAGACTTTTGAACATCCTGTAAATTACAGAATCCCATTCCCCCTTCAGACGTTGGAAGACAGTTTATCCCAAGACTTCCAATGTTTTTTTGGTTTGCCATCTTTCACACCCCAAAAAAAGTTACTCAAGCTTCTAGTAATATTCTTCAATATCAATAAAGGTGCATGTACCTTAGAGAGCAAATGAATAAGGAGGCTCATTAGTACCTGTAGCAAAACCAACACCCAAGCTCCATTTGGCAAAATTTTATTTTTCCAACCCTCCATCCTAACCTTTATTTTTCCAACGATTTCCTCAAGATGCATAGCTTCAATCGACCAACTAAGATGGGGACTCCTAAATACTTAAAAGGCAAATTTCCTTCCACAAAACCCAAGATCCTCAATAGAGACGGGCGTCTAGCAGTTACAATGTGCCTAGAAAAAGTAATTGAGGATTTAGAAGAGCTAACCTTTTGTCCCGACCACCTTTCATAAATATTAAGAGTCTTTGAGATTGCCCGAACTGAAGATTTACTCCCATTTGTAAAGATTACAATATCATCCGCATATAATAAATGTGAAATAACTGGGGCTTGTCGAGGGTGAGAAAAAGCACCAATCTTACTTTGCAAGAATTGTTGCTTGATCCAACGAGACAAAACTTCTTCTATAATGAGATAAGGTGACATAGGTTCACCCTATCTCAACCCACACCCACCCTAAAAAAATCATTAGGAACTCCATTCATAACAACCGAAAACCAAGGTTGGGAAATACACATATTAATCAAACCATAGAATCTCTCAGAGCAACCGAAGGAAGCGAGAACATAGAGCAAAACACTCCAATCCACACTATCATAAGCTTTCTCACTATTAAGTTTAAGAATTATATTCTCACCCTGAACCGGTTTGTGAAGACTATGCACAATCTCTTAAATGAGACTAATATTATCAAAAATGCTCCTTCCTGGGATAAAAACACCTTGTTCCGAGGATACAATGCCTAAGAGAAGAGGAGAGAGACGACTAACTAGGATTTTAGAACAAACTTTATTGAAAACAAAGCATAAACTGATAGGTCAAAATTTATCAAAGTTTGTAGGTGCCTCCACCTTCAGGATCAACACCAAATATGAGGCTAAAAAATTCCTAAGAAGAGTAGCCCCTTAAAAGAAATCCTGTACTGCCTCAACAACATCCTTACTGACAATGTGCCAACAAGCTTGGAAGAAACCAGAGCCAAATCCGTTGGGCCCAGGACTGCTATTCACTGTAATGGTGAACAAAGCATCCTTGACATTTTGGATTGAAGGGAGCTAACTCAAAATATGATTCTCCTCTATTGAAATAATCGGCTGGATCAAGTCTGATAAATACGGCCTTTCCTCCACCTGTTTATGCACCAGGAACTTATTGAAATACTCAACCACCCCCTCATGCACTTCTTCCGAACTCTTAAGCCAACTACCATCCTGAACCTTCATTTCATGCACCAAAGTTTTTCCTTTATTACTCAGTGTGCGGAAAAACTGAGTAGATGCTTCCCCATGTGATAGCCAATTTTGCTTAGCTTGTTAACGTAGACGAATCTCTTCGCGATTAGACCACACATCTAATTTAGCCTTTGCCACAAGATAATCATGTTCATCTTCCTCGTTAACCCCTTCCTGCAACCCAACCTCTAATATGGCCAACCTCTCCTCAAGGTAAAGAATCTGGTGATGAGTATTACCGAACGCCTCACGGTTCCAAACCCGAAGCACAGACTTCAGGTGTTTTAATTTCCTGGTTAACCTTAACATACCATGATCCTCAATCCCATCCTCCCAGGCCGAAGCCACATAGTTCAAAAAAGAATCATGCGTCACCCACATTTGGTGAAACTTGAACCCTGGAAAACCATAAGATCTATTAACCACTTCCAAATGAGTCAATATAGGGGCATGATCCGAAGTACTACGAGGAAGGTACCTCATATATGCATTGGGAAATAGCTCAAGAAAAGTAGCATTGACCAAAGATCGATCCAAACGAGACCATCTTCTAGCCATACCTGATTGGCCATTACACCAAGAGAACTTATTCCCTTCATATCTCAACTCCATTAAACCAGTAGACTCAATAAATTCATAAACTCCTCCACAGCAAAAATCGGCTTAGGACGACCTCCCCTCCTCTCAGAATCGTTTTTGATAACATTAAAATCACCAACAATCATCCAAGGCACATAATCAATTGCACTAGCAGTGAGGGACTGCCACAGCTCCCTCCGCTCTATTTGCGAGCATTTCGCATAAACCAAAGAGATACATACACTTTTGTTTCCTTCTGACATGAGAATAGTAATATACTAATTGGAAAATGCTAAAACTGAGACCTATACCCCTACCACCCACATCACCCAGATCTTACCACCCACTTCTTCATTAGAGACACTTCCTATCATATTCAACCTACTTTGTAAGGTACCCATTCGATTTGAAGATAGAAATGGTTCCGCTACGACAATGATTCCTGGCAAAAACTTCCTGACTAAAGAACTCAATCTCTTTTGGGATGTTTAACACCCCTCAGATTCCAAAATAAAATGGGCTGCATCATAAGTTAATTTTAAGGGGCTTGCTTATAGCCCTTGTCGATCTCCTAACCTTCAATATCTTAGAATTCAAACTCATATGTTCCGAATTTGAATTACATAATTTTCCTTTACCTGGATTCTCAAGCCCCACATTCATTTCGGAATTAGATTGAACTTGTAAACTGGTCTCCAACTCTTCTTCCTTCTCCAAACTGACATCCTCCACTTCCATGATTTCTCCACATCTAGTGCAATTCTCTCAACAAATAAATTGCCCATGAGGTAAAGTAATATTTTTCAAAAAAGATTCATGACAATAGTTCGGAGGGAGGCCAGGTAAAAAAATCCATACCGGCACCAAGGATGGTTCTTGATCTTCAACATAATCTTGAGACCATTGAAACACACAATATGGCACACCATCTATTCCATAAGCCTCTCGGGAAAAACCTTTAATAAAACCCTCTTCTTAGACAACCTTACAAAAACAAATCTAGGATTGGTCGTCGCCGAAATCGCCAGTTGAGCACCCAACCCCCAACGATGACAACAAAACCCTCTGATATTGTCTAAAGATGGTCGTCTGCGCAAAACTCCAGTGAGAACCTAAAGGCTTAGCAGAACGCTCAATTTCTCCCTTCGTAAAGGTGACAAACAACACTCCTTCAAAGACCTTCAAGGCCATAGAGGCACCTCCACCTCAAGGATAGGTTGAGGTGTTTGTGCTACCAAATCAGCATAAGATCTGATACGCCCTGGTGGAGTTAGGGCACCCAAGGCAACCCCGGCGGCAGCCATGCAAAAGAAACCATAGAAGAGAAGACCTAGCAGAGAGCCCTTGGACACGTCAGCAGAGAGCAAAAATCTTTGGGTATAAAAAAACAGTCTTGTTTGTTTTTAGAACCTCCTAGGTATTACCATGACATATGGATAGATATCTTGAGGTTGCAAGATTATTTGCACATGAAATTAAGACATAGCTATAGAGAGGCTAACTATCTTTTGGATGGATTGGCAAATTATGGTGTGGCTAGTCATGATGTTTATTTCTTTAGTGTTACTCAGCTTCCATGAAGTTTTGTTAGAATTTTAACACTTGATAAGTAAGGGTTACCTGGCTTTCGACATTAATAGGTAGTTAGTATAGGGTATAAATTTTTAATATAGCTTTTTTATGAGCTTAGTTGTGGGTTCGTGTAACCCCTAAACTTATAGGGTATAAAGAACTATTTTTTTCACAGCCCAATCCCATGGTGAAACCTCTTAACTAGAAATCCATAAATACGAAAACATAAGTACAATAATCCTCCAAAATTAAATGTCTCAAAAATTATTCCAAGTAAAATAAACACAACATTAGAAAATATTCTCTAAACTCTCACAAATCTACTTATACCACCTAGCACTTATCTCACATTTCTCTTCTAATCTTGTCACATGCATGTCATCTATTCTAACTATCACAACCATCAAAATCATCTAAAAGAATAATGGAGATAAATAGGTAAGTTATCAACAACTCAATAAGTAGCGAACCCAATCTACTAGTGTGTAAACATGAGCTAGTTACATAATGCAAAATAAAACAGTCTCAAAATAACATAGCGATATTTCAGAAGCATTTATTTACAAAGTGGTTTTTGTTCCGCTTGGCTAACCACATATATGCACAACCCTACCACGGGATAAACAAAAACCTTTGGAACAAGCATACTAAAACAACATCAAAAGCAAAAACAAAGGCCATGTTTACCTCCATGGCAATATTGCGCATATCTGTGGGTAGCCAAGCAAAATAAAAACTAATCCAAAATGAGTACACTAGGAATAGAGGACACAATTTTACACCCATAGAAAGGTCAAAACAAAGGCCACATTATATATAAAAGCCAAGAACAAAGGCCACTACTATAACCCGTAGTAGGAGTAGTAACAAAACAAAAGCTACAATTATAACTCGTTGCAAGGCTCGTAACCAAAGCAGAATAGAATCTTATGCCTTAGGGTTTTCAAATTCAATGTAATAATAGAACAATACACTTAACAAATTATATCATATAATCATAAAAAAGGGTTGAGACTTCATATTCAACAATAGAGAAACATAGTACAAAAATTGCTCATGTTTGCACCCGTCATGATAGAGAAATTCACATTTCATGCTTCAGATACAATGAGTAGTTTAGAAAATAACAGAGGTTGGCTTTCATAACAACAACAAAAAAATGCATATTTTCTCAAAATCAACCTCAATTCATTTTAGAGAAATTCTAGCATAGGGGCACCATTTACTTGAACTTTTTAACATCTTTGAATTGCCCTATACTATGCCAAGAGAAAATAAATTGACACCTAAACACAATTGCCACAATCTTGAGTTAACATAGTTGAACATTACTTTTAAGAAATAAAACAGGTCATGCCTAAACTCCTAACAAGATCTCTAGTAGCCTGGTATACAATAAATGCACTTAAGGCCAATTCACCTATCACCCAAATTTAACAAAAAAACCCATCTATCCAATTTTATTTCTTCCAAGTATCTTCAATTAGCCCAAAGTTAACGTACTCGCTACTCTACAAACCAAAACCTCTCATTTTCAAAAATATTTGGGTTAATACAACTGCACAAAAATGAACCTTATATTATGCGTAAGAAAAATGTTACCCCTTCTTAACATTAAACTTACCATAACATCACTGTAACACCCCACTTAAAAATCACTTTAGAACTTGAATTTAGTACCTAGGATCCTAACTAGTTTAAGATGTGATTATTTTATTTTTTATTTTTTTTTAATGTAAGTTAGCATGATTCACGCCTTGTGTTTAGTTAAAATTAATGGAAGAATGCAGTATTTTTAATATTGTTTTTTTTAGGATGACTACTAATAGTGGTTTGACACATGGCATATTGATGGGGTAGGCTAAAAGGCTTAGTGTAGATGGATTTAGAAGTAGCCCAAGCGTGTTTTATTTAGGGCCCTAATTCATTAAGAATGAGATGCACAAAGAATAGGTACCATAAGCCCTAGATCCACTTGGGAGTTATAAGATTTTAGACCTTTCTTGAAGAATCTTAGAAATTAGGCCTAGTATGTGATGGGCATGAAGTCATTAGGCCAAACTTAATGAGAGTAAAGGCCATTGAACCAACCTACGAAAAATTTAAGATTGGGACCCAACTTTGTAGACCTTTGAGTCCATAGGTAAGCCCCACAAATCTGGACATAAAGTCCATATACAAACTCACACCAAAACCCACATTCAAGACCTACACAAATGACCCAACAAGCCCAACCCATAAAGCCCAAAAGCCTAGTCATTCATTTTAGTCTTTCAAATGAGACCCACATACACCATACTATTGGTTTCCGTCAAGCCCAAAATAAACTACACGCCCCTAGGGTTCCCTCCCAACCATGGTTAAGCTTTTAACTTGAGTTAAGAAGCACTATACATCTTACAAATGAATGGTAACCTAAAAACCATGATTTTTGCATAGTTTTCTTTAAATTATCTATTTCACATTTATGATCTAAAACTTTTGGTTTTTATTATTAATTTGCATTGTTCTTAGACTAACCTAGAAGGTTTGGATTGACCTAAAACATGTCATTCAAAACCAAGTCATGTCAATGCCCAAATAATCACCAATCAGCACCTTGGTGCACCAACATGTGCACTTCATCAAACCAACCCCTAACCCATGCCATTTCCATCAAGGGCAATTGCACCATTCATGCCACACCACATCATTCATGGACCAAACCTAGCAAGGGGCAGAATACTTCCAAGAAACCAAACCATAACCCAACTATGTCCTTAATGAGTTTAGTTGAAACCAAACCGAGGACCTTCAACCATTCAAGAATTTTTTGCTCTTTCTTAAGCCACCTCCACATGCCACCACCCATTCTCTCCAATCCCTAAGAGGTCCCTCAAGTACTCATGAGATTATTGATCAATTTTTCCCCAAATAAATGCCAAAACCAATTGGCATTAACACAAGAGGTCACTCAGCAACCACCTCCATTTCACCCACTCACATGACCTGCTCCTAAATGATCACTTGGCAGCCAATCCCTCCACCCTCCACCTAAAAAAGTCATCAAAATGAGTCATCATAATTGCAAAATAAAGCTAAGATAGGACAAAGAGGTGATGAAATCTGGCCAGCCTTTGAAGACCCCTACCCAATGGCATCTAGCATGACCTCACTTGCCATCCATTTCATTTTGTCATGATTTTCTAAACCATGGTAGCACCTACATGCTTACACACAATGCAGCACCTGAAAATGTAGAAATGATGAGAGTTTGAACACTATTCACCTACACAAAGATGTCACAAACTAAATTTTTGCACCTCCACACTCTACCGCCCACTTCCACTAATCCCAAGCCTCTGCTTCATTCAAACCCACGCCCCTCACCTTCCATGAAGCCCTATAAATACCTCCTTTACCTTCTCACTTCCTCACACCACTCCTCAAAGCTTTCTCTTAAGTTCTTGAGAGCCATCCCCTCTTAGTGTGAAGAAAGAGAAAAATCGAGTGTTTTTGAGAGAGTTCTTGAAGAAAGGTTGTGTTAGGAGCTCAAGGGCCACGATTTTTGTGAGTAACCTTACCTTGTCCTTTGTGTAGTATTACCATAGCATGTTAGGTTTTAATTTATGGCATGGGAATGAAATTTTAGTTGAGTTTTATTGAGGATTAGCATGCTAAATGCAAACCGGGTCAATGTAGGAATATTGAATGAATAAATTACTTTGGGTTAAATTTTTAGCCATGGCATGCCTTAATATAATTTTATATGATTCGCTAATGTATTGGAATAAACTTTGAAGGTTTAAATTTGAGGTTCAAAGCATTCTATGATAGGTTATAAATTCATATATTGTGTTGATCATCTAGCATGCATCGATTTTACTTGAATTAAGTTTAATTAGTAGAGTTTTGCTTAAATTGCCTAGGCTTGAATAATGAGCATTTAGAAAAGCCTTATGATTGGGATAAGAATGGAAATGCATGATTTAGTTAGGTTTTAAAACATTCATTGGTAAACGAAAAGCTAGAAACATCATGCATATACTTAATGGATGGTTTAGTAGTAATTTGGCCTTAATCCATGCTTAAGTGTTGGGATGAATTTGTATGACCTGAAGTGATATAAACCCACAGGAATGGAATCTCTTGAACCCACAATCTATTTGAAAACTTACCCAAAAAAGCCAAAATCAAGTCGATGGAAGAATCTAAACCCGTTGAGGATCTCGTTTCAAGAACCTAGATTATATGAAAATCTAGACGCGCTGAAGAACCTATCTCAAGAACCCAGATTACAAAAGAGAAATGCCACAAAGGTTGTGATTTACTTTTGATAAGTTTAAAAGTTCATTCAAGAACAAGAGGAGATAAACTCAACTCACAATGAATAAAATTCATCAAATTTCATAAATTTCTTAAAATGAGGCTACAAAGAATATTTAAACCAAAACCTAATTAAAACCCTAGCCAAAATAAATCTCTATCTTCCAAAAATACCCCTGAGTGAATAGTGCCACGTCTACAGTACTCCACTACAATAACTTCTTGAAAACCTAGTTCAACAAAATAATAAATTTCCCAACATGCCCTTAAATAGGCGCCCCCTTAAGTCTTTCTCATAATAGACCTAATTATTCTAAACTAATAAAATAAGTCTTTTAAATGAATTAAACTAGTTGAAAAGCCTTCAAGTGCTCAAACTCTTTAAGTTATGTTGTTACCCTCTTCCATAGCTTGTATCAAATGAATCAAAATTGGTTCTCATTCCCTCAAGCCCATCTTGAATGTTGGGCTCTTGCGAGACTCGTCCCAACTGAATAGCACTCATCCTTGCATAGCTTCCTTGACCTTCCTAGCTCTTGGTCTTGTGATTGCCTCATCTGGAACTTACAAAGGATCTTTAAGACTTGGTCCACCTTGGTGCCCATCATTCCCCCTCTCCTCAAAAGGATTCGACC
Organism: Carya cathayensis; assembly: GCA_011037825.1. Classification (NCBI taxonomy): domain Eukaryota; kingdom Viridiplantae; phylum Streptophyta; class Magnoliopsida; order Fagales; family Juglandaceae; genus Carya; species Carya cathayensis. The sequence continues at coordinate 1,902,877 of QGSO01000204.1, forward strand.
TCAAATCTCCACCAACATCAAAGGAAAAAATATCAATAACATTGAAAATAACATAAACATTATACTTACTTGGAAGATTTACTTGACATGAATTATCATTAATTTTATCAAGAATTTGGAAAGGTCTATCCAAGTTACTCCTGTCATCAACAAGCAAAAACATCAAAGCTAAAGGAGTAAGTGGATTAAAACCATAAACAATTTCAAAAGGAGAATAAGAAATAGTAGTATGCATAGTCCTATTATATGCAAACTTTAATAATGGCAAATGATACTATCACAAACGTTTATGAAATACATCTAAAATCTTCCTTACACCAAAATGACCACTCTAATTATATACAAACTCAATGAATGGCAAAAGGTACTCCCAAAAATGCTCATGTAACATGCCTAAAATCTTCCTTACCACTAAAGTTACCCAACAAACCACCTCCATGTCTATACACACAAGCAACTCACGCATAAAACTAATAGGCATACTAAACAAGTACCAATCTAGTTTATAGAACTTATCAAATGATACTTTCTCGCATGTTCCATACACATTAGCAAAGTCATCATCATTAGCATGCAATTTCCTATCATATTCAAATCTCAATAACCTTGCATCTAAAATGAAGACAAAGACATTCCTTCTTGCTAAAGCATCAACCACAAAATTTTTCTTACACTGTGTGTATTTGATTACATGAAGAAAAGTCTCAATACATTCCACCCACTTGGCATGCATCCTAGTCAACTTACCTTGTCCCTTCAAGTGCATCAATGACTCATGTTCTTCAAAGAATGGTCGGGTAGGGATTGTCACACCTGGCACAAAATTAATATAATGCTCTATCTCTCTAATAGGTGGCAATCCACTAAACACACCATTAGGAATCATGACCTCATATCCTTGCAACAAAGAAATAACAACACTAGACAAAGAGTCGTTAAATTCGTTAGTATAAAAGCTTGCCTTAGCATAAAAACTTACTTTTGTTTTTCCTTTTCTCTCTGCAATCTCTTTTTCTTTTTCTTCTCATGGCTCCACTTTTTTTTCTTGACTCTCTGTCACCTCTCTATTTTCTTTTTCACTCTCTTTCTCTTGATGTTTTGGCATCATTCTCTTTTTTCGTCACACTCTCTTTTTCTTTTTCACTATCTTTTTTTCTTTCACTTTCCTCTGTTTTTGAACTCTCGGCCTCACAATTGCTTTTTAACTCATTCTTTCTTTTTCTTGAGGTTTCAGTCTCACCCTCATCTTTTTTCTCTCTCATTTTTCCTCTTTCTCTATCTCCTTTTCGGTCTCACTATTTCTTTTTCCCTTAATCTCACTCACACTCATTCTTTTTCGATCAATCTCACTTTTCAACTCTAGTTGGTCCTCATGGACCTATGTTGGAGTTAAAGAAGCAAGTTTGATTGTTTTTCTATCTTTTTCAAAGCTGTACATGTTTCTGAACCCATCATGAATCACTTTCCTATCATACTGCCATGGCCTCCCCAACAAAATATGGCCAGCATGCATAAGCACTACATCACAAAGCACCACATTCTGGTATTTTTCAATTGAAAAAGAAACTAGCATTTGCTTATTTACCCTAACCTCCTCACAATTATTCAATTACTGCAACTTGTATGGTCTAGAATGTTTCAAAGTAGGTAAATTCAATTTTTCTACTAAAGTAGTGCTGGCCAAATTAGTAAAACTCCCCACATCAATGATCATACTACATTTCTTGTTGTTGATATAGCATCTAGTATGAAAATTGTTCTCGCTCTGCTGCTCTATATCATCCAACTTAATTTGTGTATTGAGAGCACACTTGGCAACAAGAGACTCACCATACACTTTATTCTCATACCCATTCTCAATACTAGGCTCACGTCTCCTCCTATCTTTCTCACCTTGTAGATTTCTAATCACTACACCCCATTGATCCATCATATCCCTCACTTTCCCCAACACCAAATTCAACCATTCAAACTTTTGTTGTATAGACTGCAACACAAATAATGAATTGTCTACCACCCCTTTCGGTGTTGAGTAACTATTATAAGACATCGTAATATATTGCACAAAAAGAATGTTAGTGGTAAAAACCTCACACACTCCCTTATGTATTTACACTCAAATAGTGGTACTCCACTCGTGTTTCACTCTTAATTGACTTTTTCCTGATAATAAGCTCACACTCTCTTGCCTTTAACCTCAATAGTTTTCCCGCTCAAATTATTTAAGAACTAGTTGAACTAAATCAAGACAATACAACCTTGTATTATTCCAACTAGTAATAGATCTAAGAAACAAGAACAAGAAACAAAGAATGAATAAAATGACATGAGACTCAAGAAATTTATACGTTGAAAAGAGTAATTATAAAACAAAATAACAACTAGAATTATATAACAAGAACAATTCGGCCCCTTTGAAAACAAGGCCCAATCAACAAATTATTTCTTTCTCTTTTATTGTAACTATGTAGCAAACTTTGAATATGCTATCTTTACTTTTCTTTCTTTCTTCTTTTTTTTTTCTTTTTTTTCTTTTCTTTTCCTTTCTTTTCTTTTCTTTTCTTTTCTCACTAATTCAATCACAAACAACAATATTCAATTGTGAAATCAAACAATTGATTCAAACACACAAATTGTGATAATCAATTAAATTCAATTGTGAAACTCAACAAATCTGAAACGGCACTCCAATTGTGACGAAACCCTAAAAATAAAAACAAGAACCCTAAGATAGAGTAATTTCGGCAGTACTAAACAAAGAACAAGACAACCCTAATCAAAGAATAAGGCAACCCTAATCAAAGAAATTCGGAAACCCTAGCAAAGGAATTCAGCAGCACACCCCTTTTTTGCAATGAAGTCTTAGAATTAAATTTAAAGATGTAAGAATTAAAAGATAGAATCAGACTTGATTGGAAACCAAGCTATGATACCAAATGATATGAACTCACAGGAATGGAATCCCTTGAACCCACAATCAATTTGAAAACACACCTAAGAAAGCCAAAATCAAGTCGATGGAAGAATCTAGACCAATTGAGGAACTCATTTTAAGATTCTAGATTATATGGAAATCTAGGCCCGTTGAAAAACCTGTCTCAAAAACCCAGATTACAAATGAGGAACGCCACAAAGGTTGTGATTTACTTTTAATAAGTTCAAAAGTTCATTGAAGAACAAGAATAGATCAACTCAACTCACAATTAATAAAATTCATCAAATTTCATAAATTTCTTAAAATGAGGCTACAAAGAGTATTTAAACCAAAACCTAATTAAAACCCTAACTAAAATAAATCTTCATATTCCAAAAATACCCCTGAGTGAATAGTATCGTGTCTACAGTACTCGGCTACAGTAACTTCTTGAACCTAATTCAACAAAATAATAACTTTCCCAACATACCCTTGAATAGGCGCCCTCCGTAAGTCCTTCTCATAATAAATCTAATTATTCTAAACTAATAAAATAAGTCCTTTAAATTAATTAAACAAGTTGAAAGCCTTCAAGTGCCCAAAGATTTTAACTCATGTTGTTGTCATCTTCCATAGCTTATATCAAATGAATCAAAACTGGTTCTCATTTCCTCAAACCCATCTTGAATATTGGGCTCTTGCGAGACTCGTCCCAAGTAAATTACACCCATCCTTATATAGCTTCCTTGGCCTTCCTAGCTCTAATAGTTTTGTGATTGCCTCATCTGGAACTTGCAAAAGATCTTTAAGACTTGGTCCATCTTAGTAATTATCATGAAGCTTAGTTTTTAGATTGCCCCTAAGGCAATATTTATAATTTCCACTTGATGAAATTTGAGCACGCATGCATCCATAGAGGTTTTAAACTTGAAATCACATATAGGCCCTAAGAGATGCATGCCACGGATTGGGTATGTTTGGCATAGATGTAACTTGAGTCTTTCAATTCTAAGGGTATAGATGATTTTAGAACATAGAAAATATGGATTTTGAGAAATTTGGTGAATTTTGAGACTCGATTGTAAATAGTGAAAATTTAGGGACCTAGTGGCAATTTTGGAATATTTAGGGGTAGTTTTGCAAAAATCAGTTTTTGAACCCTTTTGATTATGAACATCTTCCTTAGTGGTTCAAGTTAGCATCTAACTTACACTTTGATAATTTATTTATGATTTATTGATAAACATCACATTCATGATATAAATGTCATTTTGAGCATGAAACATCATGTTATATTATATATTAAGTATTAGTTACTTGCTTATATGACATGTAGAGTTTCCATCATTTTAGCATATATGTCATATAAAATTATCATTTTCACATGAAGCATACCTCACAAGCACATGTCATGAAAAACATTTTCAAGCATAGCATAAAAATATAAATTTTTGTCACAACCCCAAAGGCTATGATGGGGAATTATCCTAATAAAACTCATCTGTCCACTTTGGAGTGAGTAAAAATGGAGTGGTAACCCTTAAGTTGACAAAAAATATCAACGGGTTTCGAATGAATTCTTTTTAAAGAATATCGAAACGAAGTCAATTTTATGGCACCTAAAGCTGGTGGGTGCATATGTTATGATATTATGATGTTACGATGAAATGTTATGTTACCAATATATTGAGAACAAATCTACAGATAATGTAGTTTTAACATAAGTTGTACTACGGTCATCAGAAGGTACTCACAGTGCATATAGGGATCTGTAATGATACCATATGTTATGATGTTAATGTTAATGATGGCTTTAATGATGATGAAAAATTATATTTTTTAAAAGTGAATTGGAAAATGTTTTTTCTAAGAAAACGTGCATCAATATATATTTTTTGTATGGCTTGAAAGAGTTCTTAAGAAAAGCTAGATGGGAGAATAATACAAATTTTCCTACATGCACACTTGTCATATTTATTATTTCTCATGTATAATTTATCTTTGTGCATATTAGTTGTTAACTTATTGAGATTTCAAGAAATCTCACTGTGGTAGTCTCACTACCATTCCTCCTGGAATGGTAGAAGTTATATCAGGAGTGGAGGAGACAGACCAAGATGGACCAATGGATATAATTGGTTGTGGAGGAGCCGGACCTAGATTGAAAATTAGATTTGATTATAATATTCATAGTGTAACAGCCCACTAGAAATTCAATAGTAGAATTTCTATAGACTTGAGGAACCTTGTGAAAACTTCGTAAGTTTTCACGAATCAGCTAATCGCAAAGGTTTTAGTCTGTCAACATAATCGGTGTTATCACTCACTATGGTGCCAGAAATGTGATTTTAATTGTTCGAGGTAGTTAGAAGTGTTAGAATACGTTATAGTCTACACCACTAGACTTAGTTGAATATTTAGAATTTTATGGTGCAATAACTCATTTTCATAATTTCTGACAAAACGGCTGTTCAAAACTGTGAATTTATTTATAGAGGCACTTTGGGGTTAAGTCTTGGTAAACGGTTTTTACTGTAGGTTAATATGAATATTTAGGATTTTTCAGTACTAAGTTTATTACATTTTTTTAGTGAATAGTAACCTCGATAAGCGTACTAAGTGCAGTGTTTTCAAAATCACAATGTGAAATGTCCAAATTAGGTTAAAGAAGTTTTATTTAGAGACTTGGCAAGATCTTAGCCACACATAATGAATAGTATTAGACACTTGGTACAAAGAGGAACCATCAAATGGATTTGTGAAGGAAATCAAGGTGTAAAATCATGCCACCTAAGCAAAACCTTTTTCATCTGATCAACCAAATTGAGGCAGATCAAAGAGGGTTTCAACCCTAGTGAAACCCTAAATGGTTGGAATCCAATTGAAACGCCAAAAACTTGGTTGAAACCAAAACCCTAAACGGTTTCCCCAAATCCTAAAATTGGCCTTCAAACCCTTTTTGATCCAATTTCTAGCATTGTGTTTAATCACTTGATCAAATCACTTCCATATGCTATTAATTTCTCAAATTCTTGTTATGACATCATTATCCAACCTTTTAAACCTTGGAAATTTGATTGGGCTAAGAAAAATTGGATTTGAGCTTGATAGCATTTCAAACCCTAACCAAACCCCCTTTAAACCCCAAATTGAAGCCCACTTGGTTGAGGCCCACCAAGACTCACGAATTTGGCCACCTTGGCAAGGCTTCTTGGAGAAGCTTCCTCCCCCACATGGCAGACCATCCACTGCCCTTGGCTGCACCCAACAGTGCCTTGATGAGATGGAGAAACCCACCCCATCAACTACCATACCTCACAACTTCTGCAAGCAGTCCTTTCCCCTCTCTATTCTCCACTTTATGTCACATAGCTACCTCCAATCAATGGTCATTCAGGTTCATATCTTCCCCCTAAAGAATTCTTGAGTCGTGTAAGATACACTTACTTCCCTTTCATCACTTCTTCACCCCGTTCTTAGAGATAAACCCAAAAGAGCTCTCTCGGGTAGATTTCTACGTCTTTTTGCGTAGAGATTTTTGACCCTTTTTAAGTATTTTCACACAATGACTCCTTTATAATAGTTGTTTCTCTTTGAGTATAGTTTCTGTATATATATTATTCGTATCATTCCATGGTCATTTGGTTGGTCAAAAGTATTTTTTCCCATGGAAATGTCATTTTGGGCGTGAATCTGGATAGAGTGTGTTATGTTTTGGCGTTTTTGACCAAGCTAATGGACATATCTTCGTCTGAAAATTTTATGGAGTGTTTTTAGCATGAGTTTAAGAGTGTTCATTGAGGTTTTGTTGCATGAATAAAGCTTTTGATGATAGATTTTCTTAGATCTAGAAACTTCAAAACTGGAAGTGGCAAAACAGTTTTTATTTAGAGAAAGTTTGAATATTTCGAGGTTTGATCTTACTCTAAAGGCTTTGATATTTTTATATGATGAGTCTAAGTCTCTTATTTTCATGTTAGGATGTTATTTTGAAGATATTTAGTATTAGTTTCAAAGATATGATTTTTTTTTGCCATGTGATTTTAATTTTTATGGTTGTATATTCTTTAGGACACATCTTTAAATCATGTGATGATTTATTTCGAAGATCTCACCTTCTTAAGCCAATGATCAAGAGATTTATCAAAGCTAGTTGAGGAAAAAGTTTCTGTTTTTGGACTAAGTGTAAAACCAAAAACTCCAAGTGTTATTTTGTGATTTTGGTGACTTTAGTTTGATGATTTAAAGCATGGTTGATCTTAGGATGATGTTATGAATATGTTAGAAGTAAGATTTGATTTTTGAAATTCTTGGAGATGTTTTGATTTAGGGTCAAAGCTTGTGATTCAAGTATTTTAATCTTTTTACAAAAAAAAGTTTGGTGTTGATTATAAGTCTTTTCTAAATGGATGTTTTAAGTATGGTTTTAAACTTAGGATTGGAATATGTTTGTTGCAAAATTTTGGGTTAAGCATGAGTTTTGAAGTTGTAAGGAATTGCAACAAAAATGAAGAGAAATAGCCTATGGATGTTTCGGCCATAGTATGTTTTCCATAGTTGTGGTTTGTTTTAAATTTTTTTAAGTTGATATTTGAGTTTAGGACAAAATTTACATGAGAAATGTAAATTTTGGAAACTTTTGGAGTTAGGATGTGAACTCCTTAAGTTAGGGGTAAAATAGTCATTTTCCCACATGTAGAGGGTAAAATGGTAATTTTACTCTAAGTTGTCTCTTTTAAAAATTTCTAATTGTTAGTAATTAAATTTCTAACTTTTAGAATACCTTCTTACAGTTCCTCGTGTTTTGCGCTTTATTCTTGTAGAATACGACGATCGAGATAAGTTAGGTTCTAACTTACTATAAGTTTACTGTGTATGTATGATGGGTAAGGGAACTACAATTTATGTATATTTGTTATCATATATGTCATGTCATGCCACGTCATTACATGTTTATTTGTTATGCATGATTTATTCTGTCACGAATATTTATCTATTATACAATCTATTCTATCACGTATTGTTATATGCTATAAGTATGCAATGTTAAGTATGCCATATGTTACATATATGTCATATCATGTAATATTCACCATTGCAAGTATGTCATGTTAAGTAAAGAAGTCAGATCAAGTTTATATTAAGTCAAGTTTTAGATCACGTTCAAGTTAAGTTATTCACGTCAATCACGACCCTAAGTGCTAGAATGGGGTAATATCCTAGTGAAACTCCTTTGTTCACGCTGGAGTGTCTAAATAGGTGTGAAATTCCCTGGGTTAACGAAGTACAGTCAACAGGTTGCGAATAGGGTCTAACTAGCTGGTCACCGGAGCGCGCCGAGCACTAACGCCAATGGAGCCATATTTTATTTTACGTGTATTTACAGCAAGTGTGGCACAAACAATTTATGGGGCCACAACAACTGTAGAGCATGAAGTATGGGGCCACAACAACTGTGGAGCATACACTACGTGAGACACAGCAATTGTGACACGTAGAATACGTGGACCCACAATAACTGTGGAGTACGTATTAACGCATTCACAGTTGGTGTAGATACCTGTATTGTGATGCGGTAATCGGCAGGGACACACGATTATAGGGGACCCGTGTAGCACCCATATGGTCACGTTATTAATTAAGTCAATTGAATAAGAGTCTAAGTTTATGTCAAGAAGTTAAGAATAAGCAATCATGGTTAACCCCATGAAATAAGAATAAGTTTCAGATCAAGTTCATGTTATGTTACGTTCATGTTCACGTTAAGTTTCAAGTTCATGTGCATATCATATTATGTTCACGTTTATGTTATGTTGAAGCTCACGTTCATGTTATGTTATTTTCATGTTCACGTTATGTTTCAAGTTCACGTTCACGTCATGTTATATTCACGTACATGTTATGTTCAAGTTCACGTTCATATTATGTTATGTTCATGTTTACATTATGTTTCAAGTTCACGTTTATGCCATGTTATGTTAAGGTTTATGTTAAATTCAAGTTCATGTTTATGTTATGTAAGTTCACATGCATGCTATAATTCAAGTCCATATTATGTTTCAAGTTCACATTTGTGTTATGTTGCTAGCCCATGTTATATTATAAGTTCAAGTTCATGTCAAGTCAAGTTTAGTTCACGTTTCAGTTCAGGTTATGTCAATTATGCTATGCTATATGTCAAGTTATGATATGCTTACTTACAACTTTAATTATGCATTTATGCTTTTACTGCCATGCATGCATCTTTAACCTGTGTGGGAGTTTTCTGTTAACTTACTGAGATTTGTAATCAAATCTCACCGTGGTAGTCTCAACTACCATTCCCCCCGAATGGTAGGCAATGTGTCAGGATTAGAGCAGAGAGCGGACATTGGTAGACTGAAGGAGGTTGACTAGATGCCACAAACACGACACGGAGCTTACAGCTTCCATAGTTAGTTTTTGGACAATATTCTGGCCTTGTTAGTCGAGTTACACGAGTTACTCAACAAACTTCCTCAATAGTATATTTTGGTAATGTAAATATGGAGTCTGGTCTCCCATATTTTTGAGGTTACAGTCTTCTAAGACTTGTACTGAAATCGTGGATGTTTATTTTGTTAAGTATGCTTGGATTACGATTTAACTATTTGGGATATTATAAGTTTGGTGTATAGTATTGCTCAAGAAAAAAAAAATTATCCGCTACGAATATTGCATAATGTTAGATACATGTTAGGAACATTGCATCTTATATGTCATTAACGGGGGCAGGTAACCACGTGTTGCATGTCCCGACACTTCAAATGTCTGTTCGATCCCAAGCGGAATCTGGGGGCGTCACACATAGCACTAACTCTTCATACCTTAAAGCGTATGAAAGAGCTGATCTAACTGTTGAAACTTGGTTTTAAGTACTTGTATTAAAAATGTGATATCTTTAAATTTGAACTTATGATGGTTATTAATGCAATTGGGATGTTTAGTTCATTTTGACATGAGTTTTATTTCAGTCACCTTTATTCCGATGCATTACATATTAACTGTCATGAATGGGGGTATGTAACAATGTGTTGCATATCCTGACGCTCCAAATCTCTGTTACATCCCTAGCGGTAACATGAGGGCATCACAACCACACCCAAAAAACTCAACTTCAATATGACTCCATCTCCACCGTCTAATTAGGCATCCAACAGAGACATTCAAATGGCAAAAATCCATTCCTTTAACTGATTACAGTTAACTCAATACTATAAACATCAACTCAAAACTTTTGACTACCCGAGACATGCATGCCCAAATTCTTGGTTTTCATTTTCATTTTTCAACACAACCATAACGACAAACAACCCAACAAAATCATTCTCTCTTTGTTGAGATACACTTAAATGACCTTGAATACCTCATCTTGCTTCCAAACAACTAACAACATTAATAAAACTAGCAGCACGTTCAACTCTACTACACCCTCTCCAAACAGTCAAATTAATTAACAACCCCCCAAACTAGCAACAGTTAAAATGACAAGTACATAGGTAGAGAGGATACCTCTATAAGCTTGAAGCATTGTTCGACTGGACTTGGTGATGGAACAACATGAGATGCAATGGTGTCATGTGGCTAGACTTGTGGCACAGCAACCTCCTCTAGTCATAGTGGTTGGCCGAAATGTTGGCCAATGCTGGCAACATCCACGTCAGGGTTGCCATGGCACACAGGTCTTGCAAACAACAGGGAGATAAGGGAGATCTAGTAAATGCAGAGACAAATCATTTAGACCATTTTTATATTTCTTAAATGAGTTAATTATAATTTTTTAATAAATTGATTGATATGTAATTTATAGGCCTGTTCATCCGGGTTCCGACCCGGAAATCCGGGTAGACCCAACCCGAAACTCGGATTTCAAATCCGGGCCGGAACCCGGACCGGGTTAACTCGGATCAGAAATGGGCCGGAACCCGGATAAATCCGGGTTTTTCAAAACCCAGATCCGGGATCCGGATTGAACCCAGGTCTTTTTTTTTTTTTTAACCCAACGGCCTCATTCTTTATTCTATGATCATAAAAGGTCAGAATTGTTACCAATTAAATATAAGAGAAAAAATAAAGAAAAACAAAATTAATACAATTTACGTGATTCAACAATGAGCTTGCATTCATGGAATTGTAAAAGATTTTGTTCAGATGGAGGATCAAATATACAGTGTGGCCATACAATGGTTTAATACAATTTATAGAAAACTCTAATTAGCAGGTAATTATGGGTAGGGTTGGATAGATTCAATAGCTAAAAATGGGCCTAAACTTCTCTATGGCCCAAGCCTTATTAAAATTTCACCAAAGCTAGCTTCAACGAATTTAATTGGTTGCCTTATCCAGATACTATATATATTAAGTTTTATAGATTCATATTTAAGGTGTTTTCTCACCCAGAAAATAAATTTAGGTAGTTTAGAAGCAGGGGCCCAGATTTTTATTCTAAAGAACATGAGTAGCAGTCATGTCTTCTCGAACTGCCCTTCTACATTTAAACGATGGCTCCTGCAAGTTGCAAGGCATTCTGCACAAAAATTCATGCGGGAAAAATGAAAGAGTTTCAAAATGATTGTTTTACCATCAAAATTTTCATGTCATTACAGAGAGAACAAACATACTCATAAAAACATTATATTGTTTTTGCTAGTTCTTGTTAAAGGTCATCTTCTTCACCTTTACTTGCCTATAAAACCCTTCGAAAACCCGGCCACTACTACAACCGGGACCGCAAAAGGCCAGCTTTAACAATAGAAACACATCTATGTAAAGGAAGCATGCAAATTGCTTGAATATATAGTAGCTAGATTATATATATAATACACATTTTACAAAAATATCAAGGGCCTTGTTAAGCAGGTCTTTTCAAGGTTCTACTGTGTTATAGCTTTGGTCTAAACTAAAATGCTCTGGAAGAAAGTGAAAAGATGATCGGATCAAGAACCTCCACTTCTCTGTTATTTAAGATAGGTTTATGCAGGCCAAGGCAAGATTAAACACTCTCTTCACCATCTTTGGTGAAATGATTTAAATATGTATGGGAATCAAGGGGAAAGAACTCAACATATGTCTGCTATTATCTTCCATTTTAGTGAAGATACTTTATGGCATGTTGTAAATGCATTTCCACTACCAATTTCTCACTGAACTAAGCACTAGTACTGTCAAACAAATCACGTTTTTAAAGAAATTAAATTATATATCATGAAGAACTTGATTAAAGTAACATCATTGAGATTAGAAAAAGAAACCTGCAAAACTTGCTGTAGGAAGCACAATTGTGTGCTTCAGCACCACAGTTCTCCGCCTGTTAAATGCTACATGCACTCGTGTAGCCTCCCACTCTCTCTCACGGATAGCATCTGCTGTCTTCCTCTCTCCCTCAGATATAGTATGTGTGGCCTCTCTCTCTCTCTCTCTCTCTCTCTCTCTCTCTCTCTCTCTCTCATGTCAAAACACAAACCACGTCTAGCTTTTGCAAAAGCAAAAAAGGGGGACTTGAATATCCCATATCATGAGCATTATTGAACACTTTATGTCACCATAATTGACATGTTCAACAGATATATACATGTTTCACACTAATGCTTTTGATTCCTTAGGAATTGAGATGACTTATATTGAACTCTGTTCTAATCTACTACACACCCTGTTCTTCTTTCCTATATTGCAGTGCCCAATTTTCTTCAAGGACTATGCCAACCAAGAAAATAGGAAAATTTCCATGTAAAGATTGCAGAAATTGTTTTCATACATAAGGCAATTTGTCACCTTAACACGTACATCTTTTTTTAAAAACACCAGTTTTGCCTAAGGGTGTAAATTTTAACCCGAAAACCGGCCCGGACCGGACCGGTTGTGCCGGTTTTGGACCGGTCCGGTCCGGAACCGGTTTCATAAAATGGAAAACCGGCTGGAACCGGTCCGGTTTCGGTTCCGGTCATTTTTAGACCGGACCGGCCCAGAGCGGTACTATTTAATTTTTATTTATTTATTTATTTATTTATTTAATGTTATATATAATTTTTATATATAAGATATAATAATATAAATTATAATTATATATAACATACTGTTATTACAATTTATAAAATAAAAGTTTAATTTTAAACATGAAATTTTAATTGATCATATGCTTTAAATATATAATATTATAAATATATATTATTTATTAATAACATTTTATTATAGATTCATAAGAAGTAAGAACAAAAAACAAAATAAAATCACTCAAATATTATTACTAAATTTTGATGGCCTTATACACTTAAAACTCTTTATATTTTTTCTGATAAGTACATAAGACATTAGTAGATAAATATAAATTATATATATTAGCATATAATTTATATAAAGCTATACTAATAGCATAATTTTTTTACATAGCAGATTTTTTTTTACATAGCAATTTTTTTATATAGCAGTTTTTTTTATAGCAAAATTTTTTGACAAAGCAGTTTTTTTTATTTTTTTATTTTTATAAACAGATTTTTTTAATGATAAATATGTATTTTATTAAAACCGGAAAACCGGACCGGAAACCGGTAAAACCGGAGTATCGGTTTAGAAGGGTAACCGGTGCGTAATCGGTTTTGAAAAATGTAAAACCGGTGCCTACCGGTTCGGTCCTAGATTTTGTCCAAAACCGGACCGAACCGGACCGGTTACACCCCTAGTTTTGCCCAAACTCAATATAAGATATATTCTAAAACCCAAATCAACATAGATTTATATAAGATATACTCTAATACCCAATGCACAAAAAGGAAAAAAAAAATCAAAATCAACAAACAAATTTCTTCCTATATAAGATATACTGACTAAAGAGTTCTTCCTAGATCTGGGCAGAGTAGTGGAAAATGATCCATTTTTAAAAAAAAAAAAAAAAAAAACTGAATCAGGGGGAAGGAAACGTAGGGTTATTTTTTGTCCAACGTTTATGTTATCTACTTCTGAATCCCATTTTTTGTCCAACGTTTATGTCATCTACTTCTGAATTAGAGCACCTACATGACTCTAGTCGAAAGTCCAACTCCTTAAGATTTGGTACCATTTGGCAGTTAATGTATGAAACTATGGATTTTATGTGATAAAAGATAAATAAACAGATAACAAATTGCCAAGATGTCCAAATGGAAGTGTGTGAGCGAAATATCTTTCATAACTCTGGAGTTCCATTCCTAAAAGGATTCAGAGTTATCATAATTGACATATCCAAATACACACTGTTTTGATAAAATCCACTCGGCATATCCAAATATCATCTTAAACCCAACAAAACCAACATCTTCAAATCAGTTATTTCGTGTCTTGATTTCATCTAAACCAAATATGATCAGATCTAAAGCTTTAGGTATAAAAAAAAGCTACCACTGAAAACCCTCAAATGCGTAAAAAAAAGCACACACACACAAGCCATGTTTAAAAAAAACCCAACTATAATATCAGAATAACATGAACATAGATCCAACTAGAAATTAAAATGTGATGAACAAAATCTTACCCAAAAACCATGTCTTACCTAAAGAAGAGGAAAGCTGAGCTGTGATAACTCTTTGACCCAAGAAACCGAGAAGACGATGGAGCGACGGAGAGAGAGAGAGAGAGAGAGAGCAGATCTGGAGATGAGAGTGACTCAGGGGAGGAGGGGCACAAGGGAGATAGTCCCGCGGGGGAGGTGGGTGCGGGTTGCGGCTAGGGCTTGTAACAGGTTTTTATTAAATGCGGGTACCGTGTTTTAACCCGGTACCCGATTTGTCAAAACCGTATCCGGGCCGGATAGGCCCAGATTTGATGATGCGGGTACTGGCTCGGATTTGTTCTGGGCCGGAATCCGGTATAACCAGATTCCGGACCGGGTCGGGTAAAACAGTACTAGTAATTTAAATATTAGGTGTCAAGTTATTGTTCATCTGCATGCAAAATTTAAATGAAAAGATTTAGGGTTAATTTGGACATTTATAATATCTCATATTATTTATTAATATTAATGAAATTATTTGTGAATAGTAGTGAAATGATTTAAGTTAAGATGTTTTATTAAGTTTTAAAAAATGACAGATAAAATATTGAATAAAAATATTATAAAGTTAAAAAAATGTTTGAATATAAATTTTTAATTATATTTTTGTAATAATTAGGTAATTATTAGATGAAAAAATTAAAAATTTTGAAATTCAAAAGTAATTTTTATTTGAATGATATTTAAGTGATATTTGCTATTTAAAAAGAAAAGATCGAGAATATCTAAAAATATTTGTATTGTCAAACTAACCTTATGATTAAATTTTGAGTAACTTTAACGAGTATATCTTTATAATTATCATTTGCCTCTTACCTTTGGGGGAATAAAAAATTATTATACAAAGTTTCACAAGTTAGAATTTTTTAATATTTATTACCACGTGCATAACTCAGAGGCACTATTGTTTATTTTTCTACTCTAAGTTTATTGTTTTAAATTTATTTATTTTTTTACAAAATCAGGTTTTTTAATTTTTTTTATCTTTATTCTTTTTAAACCATATATATATATATATTTTTTTAATTTTAGTTAATTGTTTAACATTTTTAGTTTTATATTTATTTTTTAATATATTTTATTTTTTATATTTATTTCAATTTTATTTATTGATAGCGACACAACCTATTTTTTTACTTTTTAGAACTCTGTTTTAAATTAATAATTTTTTTATAAAATAATGATACTAAGACATTATTTTAGAAAACCGATATCCATTTTAATTGGTGTTATACAAAATACTTTTGTTTATCCCTTTTTTTAAAATTTTTTAGTATTTTACATTGATGATTCAATTTATTTTTGATTTCGTATAATGTGTTAGATTTATTTTATAATAAAAGTGTAACACCCCATTTGAAAAGGTCCAATAAGACTTGATGTTAGCTTCCTTAATCCTAGTTAGTGTAAGATGATGATTAAATTTTTGGAAAAATTTCAGGGATTTTTTTTTTAACTTAAGAATCACACTTTGGGTTTAGCTCGAATTATTAGAAGAATTTTAGTATTTTATTTTTAGAATAACTACCAAGAGGCTAATAGTGGTATGACACTTGGCATTATTTTTGGGCTAAGCAAAAAATGCTAATTATGGTTGGATTTAGGAGTAAGCCCAAGAGTGTTTAATTAAGAGCCTCAATCACTGAAAATGTGATGGGATAGGAATAGGTGTCGTAAGCCTAGATCCATTGGGATTTATAAGTTTTTAGGCCCCTCTTGAAGAACTTTAGAAATTAGGCTCAAATGTGTAGTGGGTTTGAAACTTTTAGGCCTAACTTGATGAGAGTGAAGGTCTTAGACCCAACCTTAGAAAGAGATGTTATTTGGACCGAAACTTGGTAGGCCTTTAAGGCCTTAGATGAGCTCTCAATTCTGGACATCAGGTCCCTTCAATAATCCACAACCAAGCCCACCTCTAAGGCTTACCCAAATAGCCCAACCAGCCCCACTTACAAGGCTTAAAAGCCTTATCTTTCATTTTTATCCTTCTAATTGAAGCTCACATACACCATACCATTGGTTCCCCTCAATCTCAAGATGTTCCACACGCTCTTAGGGTTCACACTTAATCATAGTTAAGCTTCTAACTTGAGTTTAGAAGCACTAATCATCTCACACATGATTAGTAACCTGTAAACCATATTTTTAGTTAAATTTTTTCTTTAATTTATTTCCCACATTTATAATATGAGATTTTTTGTTTTTATTGTTGATTTGTGTTGTTCTTAAACTAATTTAGAAGATTAGGCTTGACTCAACACATGTCATTAGGAGCCAAGCCATGTTAATACCCAAATCACTACCAATAGTCACCTAGGTGCACTTCCTTGTGCATTGCACCAAATCAGCCCCTAACCCACACCTTCTCCACCATTTTCTCAAGGAAAATTGCACCAACTACACCTCGCCACATCACTTCTGGTTTGGCTTTAGCAATGGACGAAATACCTCCAAGAAACCAAACCAAAACCCAACCAATTCCTTAGGAAATCTAGTTGGAGCCAAACTGAATGCCCTTAGTTGCTTTAAATAATTGTCTGCTCTTCATTTAGCCATATCCACACGCCACCACCCCTTCCCTCCAATCCCTAAGAAGTCCCTTAAGTAATCATGGGATTTTTTACCAAGTTTTTTCCCCAAGCAATTACCAAAATCGATTCGCATTGGCATTAGGTATCACTCGACTAACACCATCACTTTGCTTCCTTTCCATTTTTTGCTAATGGATGATCACATGGCAGCCAATTCAGCCCTCAAGATGAGACAAACAAATGTACAAAAATTGGTAAGCTTGGTGGAATCAAATCTGTTGGTCTCTAGCATGATTTCCTCTTGGAAATCATTTTTGTTTTGTTTTAGAATCTGAACCAAGGCAGCCTTGCACCCATAGATTCTTTGCAGCACTTCCCTTGAAGAAACCATGAAGTTATAGGGTACTATTCACCTGCACAAGAATAACACAATCTGATTTTTGGCACTCATTACTCCACAGCCCACCTCCACCAATCCCAAGTCTCACCATTGCCATGCCTCTCACCCCTCACCCTTCCAATGAACCCTATAAATACCTCCCTCGCCTCCTCACTTCCTCACACCACTCCTCAAATCATTTCCTCTAGTGTTCTTAAGAGCAAATACTTCTTGTATGAGAAAAGAGTTGAAGCCAAGTAGCTTGTGTGAGTGATCTTGAAGTGAGTTGTTCCTGGAGCTTAAGGGTCACGAATTTCTTTGTTAGTGTTCTTGTCTTATCTTTTTAAATGTTAGAATGATATGTTAGGTTTCAATTTATGGCATGAGAATGAGGTTTGATTTAATTTAATTAAGGTTTACCATGCTAAGTGCAAATTTGGTCAATTTGGAAGTATTGGATGAATAAACTGCTTTGGGTTGAAATTTTAGTCATGGCATGTCTTGATATGATTTTATATGATTCAATAATTCCTTGTAATAATTTTTTAAGGTTAAAATTTGAGGTTGAAAGCATGCCATGATAGGTTTTAAATTTTTATCTTGTGTTGATCATCTAGTACATATTGGTTTTGCTTAGTTTATGTTTAACTTAAGAAGTTTTGATTAATTTACCTATGCTTGAATACATGTGCATTTGGAAAAGCCTTGTGATTGCGATAAGCATGAAAATGCATGCTTAATTGATGGTCTAATGATGGTTTGATCTTAAGCCAAGTTTAACTGTTGGGATGAACTTATATGACATGAGTCTAAGTTTTTAATTTGTCCCCAAGGTTATAATTATAGTTGGCACTTGATGAATTTGAGTACACATGCATACATAGAAGTTTTATAGATGAAATCACACATAGGCCGTAAAGGGATGCATGCCATGGGTTGGGTAAGTTTGGCATATTTGTGCTTTGAGTCTTGCAATTCTAAGGGCATAGATAATTTTAGAACATAGAAAATATGAGGTTTGTGAAATTTGGAGCTTATATGTAAGTAGTAAAAATTTAGGACCTTAGTGGAAATTTTGCTAAGTATAGGGGCAGTTTTGTAAATACTAAAATTTTGAACCCTTTGATTATGAACATCTTCCTTAGTGGTTCAAAATTGTAACTTTGAATAATTTTGATT
Organism: Carya cathayensis; assembly: GCA_011037825.1. Classification (NCBI taxonomy): domain Eukaryota; kingdom Viridiplantae; phylum Streptophyta; class Magnoliopsida; order Fagales; family Juglandaceae; genus Carya; species Carya cathayensis. The sequence goes on from QGSO01000204.1 coordinate 1,921,419, forward strand.
ACAGCCGTGTCGATTCTCTATACCTTTGGCAAGTTTGTAAGTTAGTCTCTAACTTACACTATGATAATTTATTTATGATTTATTGATAAATACCACATTCATGATATAATTGTCAATTGATCATGAAACATCATATTTTATGATACATTGAGTACATGACTACTTAATTACTTGACATGTGCAATTTTTCATCATTTGAGCATGTTATACAAAATTGTCATTTTCAGATGAAGTATACTTATAAACCCATGTCATGAAAAATATTTTTAAATATAGCATGAAAACTTAATTTTTGTCACGACCCCAAAGGCTAGGATGTGAAATTATTCTAGTAGAACTCCTCTGTTCACTCTAGAGTGAGTAAAAATTGAGTAATAACCCATAAGTTGACAAAAAACAGTCAATAGATTTCGAATGGATTCTTTTTATAGAATAGTAGAGCCAAGTTAAATTTTATGGCACTTAAGGCTAGCGGGTGTATATGTTATGATGTTATGATGTTATATTACCAATGCATTGAGAATGAGTTTACAGACAACATAGTTTCAATAGGAGTTGTACTACAGTCACCAGTAAGTACTTATAGTGCATATGAGAAATTATGATGATACCATACGTTATGATGTTAATGTTAATGATTGCTTAATAATAATGAAGTGTTATGTTTTTTAAAAGTTGAATTAAAAAATGATCTCTGTAAGAAAATACGTATCAAAGTTTTTCTAAAAATATTGAGGAATCTGTATGGGATATGAATACTGATTTTTCTGCATAACATGCATTTCATATTTATCATTTATCAAGCATAATTGATCTCTGTGCACATTGGTTGTTAACTTACTGAGATTTTAAGAAATCTCACTACTTTTTCTTTCAGAATTCTAGAAGTTGTATCAGGACTAGACGAGGACAAACAGGATTGACCTATGGATCCAACTGATTGAGGAGGAGCTAGACCTCGATTGAACATTAGACCTTTTTTTATGTTCATAACTTTAACTCTATGTACTTTAGAGCATATGAGAGTTGATCTAACCTTGGAGACTTGTTATTTTAAGTTTATTGTAATATGGATATGTTACCTTTAAGTTCAAACTTATGATGGTTATTAATGCTATTGGTATGTTTGAGTTCATTCTGGTATAAGTTATATTTAGTTGCTCTTATTTCGTTGTGATTATTAAATGCTGCTAGTTGCATTTTAGGATGCATTGCATATTAACTGTCATGAACAGATGTATATAACTTTGTGTTGTATGTCTCAGTGCTTTAAGTCTATATTTCATCCCAAGTAAAATGTCACAAAAATTAATTTTATAATCTAACATTCGACATCAAATTAAGTCAATTTATATGTTTATTTTTATAGAATTTAATTGCGGCTAAATCATTTCTCCTTTTATAATGCTATAGTATGTATATATATTATATTATAATAAGTGACTATCTGATTGTGAATAGTAACTTTTGTTAATTTTTCTTCTTTTTTTTTTTTCGTTAAGCTCGTTAAGTCTTGTTTTACCTAAAGGCCATTAAGACCCTTGACCATTTGACGTGTAACTCCATTGTAGAATTTAATGAATGATCATATTTTACCAAAAGGTCCTTAAGACCCTTGACCATTTGACGTGTAGCTCCGTTGTAGAATTCTGTTTTACCAAAAGGCCTTTAATAGACCCGTGGCGCACATGAATTGACGTATCTTTTTTATGTCTTTTTTGTTCTAACAATACTCATTTTTCCTTTCTTTTTGTTTCAATTTTTTTAAATAAGAAAATTAAAATAACTTTACTTTTTAGAGGAGAAACTCTTTAGAGCATTTTCATTGTAAAATTCAATTTTAAGTAAATTTAGTTAATAAAATATTTAAAACACTCAATATATAATATTAATTATTAATTTAATTAGAATATAATTATTATTAATATTAATATTTAATATTATTAATTTGATTAGAATATAATTATTATTAATATTTTAATTAGTAGAATTATAAAATGTGATAAAAATAAAAATTATTAAATTAATAATATTTTTTTATTATATAAAAAGTAAATAGATAATCCAATATAGATGCAAACCAATGTTCATAATTTATTAAAATTTAGATTTTTTTATCTTTATTTTTTAGCTTTCTTTAATCTTATATTTTTTTTTCTAAACAAATAAACTATTAAATTTTTTATTATTTTAAATTTAAATCATTATGTCAGGTGGATCCTAATGCATTCGGATGTTTCCTAACACACGTGTGCGCACACACACACACATATATATATATATATATATATATATATATATATATATATATATATTTATATAATATATGATATGTCATTCTATAATTGGTTATGACACGAGGCATACGAAATGTCAACATTTTCTACTATTTATTTAGAAAAATGATATTTAAAATCCATTTGACAAGCTATTTTGACAACCACGATAAAATTTTTTTCTTTTTCCAGTTTTTACATTTTATTTTAAATAAAAATAACTTTTTATTAATATATATCAAATATGATTGGAAGGAAAAATAGAAAAAAAATATTTTTATTGATATCTTAAAAAAAAATAAAAAGGGAAGGACTTGATAATTTACACGTTCTGATTTTTTCTTTTCCCAAATGGCAAATACTGTTGCGTTCCGAGGCAACCCTAGCTCCTAGCAAATATCGGTGTTTCTCTTTGAGCCCCGGCTGTAACTCCATCAGCGCCACAGCAATGCCGAAGAAGCGAAAGCTCGACCCCAAATCGGCCGAGGCTTCCGGCCCCACGAAGCAGCAGCAGCAGCGAAAGCTTGAAAAAGACAAGCAGCCTTATTTTGTGACTGAACAATATATAGACGACGAAGACAGCGACGAATACGAAGAAGTCGAAGAAGAGGTAGAAGAAGAGGAGGAGGAGGAGGAGGAGGAGGAGGAAGAAGAAGAAGAAGAAGAGGGTGATGAAGAAGAAGAGGACGAAGAAGAAGACGGTGATGAGAATCCCTATAAACCCCAGAGTAAAGCGAAAACCTCCGTGAAGGGATCTGCACCTGTGACTTCTCGAGACGACAACGATGAGGACGATGAGCCCCTGCAGAAGGTTCTTGAACCGTTCAGCAAGGAGCAAATTATAAGTCTGCTCGTCGAAGCAGCGGATAGGCACCCTGAACTGGCGGATCGGATCCGAAAGGTCGCGGACGAAGAACCGGCACACCGCAAGATATTTGTCCACGGCCTTGGGTGGGACACCAACACGCTGACCCTCATGAACGTGTTCAGGCAGTACGGCGAGATCGAGGATTGCAAGGCTGTCTGCGACAAGATCTCTGGTAAGTCCAAGGGCTATGGCTTCGTCATCTTCAAGAGCCGCAGCGGGGCCCGTAAGGCCCTCAAGCAACCCCAGAAGAAGATCGGCCACCGCATGACCGCGTGCCAGCTGGCCTCGATTGGCCCAATCCCAACGGGGAGCGCCACCGGAGCGACTCCCACGCCGCCTGGCCCTCTATCGGAATATACGCAGAAGAAGATATACGTGAGCAATGTTGGGGCTGAGTTGGATATTCAGAAGCTGTTAATGTTCTTTGCCAAGTACGGAGAGATTGAGGAAGGGCCATTGGGTCTTGATAGGGCGACTGGGAAACCAAAGGGGTTTTGTTTATTCGTTTACAAGACTGCTGAGAGTGCGAAGAAGGCTCTGGAAGAGCCGCACAAAAATTTCGATGGCCATATATTACACTGCCAGAGGGCCATTGATGGTCCCAAGCCGAACAAGTCTCAGCAGCTTCAACAACATCCTCAGAACCAGCAAAATGCTCAGTTCCAGAGGAATGAGAACCCTGGTTTTATTGGCGGAGCTGCTGTGGCCGCAACGCCGGGTCACTTGATGGCTCCTCCTGCTGCAGCGGGAATTGGGTTTAATCAAGGGGCTGCGGCGGCTCAGGCGCTGAATCCTGCTCTTGGGCAGGCAATCACGGCCTTGCTTGCAACACGGGGTGCCGGATTTGGGCTGACTAGTCTGTTGGGGACTCTAGGATCCGCTGCAGCTGTAAACCCAGGTGTGCCCGCTGCGGGGCATGGGATACAGGGTGCGTATCAGAACCAGGCGAACATAAGCGCGGGACTGATTGGAGCGTATGCAAATCAAGGAGTTCAGGGTGGGTACCCGAACCAGCAGATTGGACAAAGCGGCTCTGGAAGAGGTCAGCATGGTGTCACGCAATATGGTACCATGACTCCTTACATGGGGCAATAGGTGTCCCTGAGGTATGACAGACTTTTTTTTTTTTTTTTTTCCTTACCTCTTTGACTTTTTGGGTTAGGTAATACACTAATTTTTGTTTTAGCTCTAACAAAGTACAAAATTTTGCAAAGGATAAAAGAAACTAGTTTATTGTTGCTTTTATGTAGTGATTTTGTTTATTTCTGTCTGAGTGGGCTGAAGTCAATTGGAATATACTGATTGTGCCATGCTTTTATATGGTATTTAGTGATTTTTTTCGTACCATGTAGTGTTCTTTAAGTATTTTATTTTTAGCAAACTGGTTGTGCTTTCTTTTAGTAAAAGAACGGTTCCAGGAAAAGAGAAAAATGACTGTTCTATGTGCTAGAGCATGCCATTCTTATGACGAACATAATTATGTGGAAAGACATGGGAAACCATCCAGGCTGATTTATTTGATAGATTGAGTAGATGTCATTGGTGACTCTTAATGTACTGTTTAATTTCCCCATTATTCAATAGTTAGAGTTGGATGAGCCATTTTATTTCTGAGTTTTCTATTGGTACTTTGCAATTGACGAGACTTCTGGAGATGTCTGCTTTTTCTGATTATCCGGGCTTGGTTTGTCTTCCCTCTCCTGCCACCAGTTTGGAATGTATTTAGCTGCACAAAATCATGGGATAAAGAGCAAGTGCTGGCTTACTAGTCTTAACCTTGGAGATGGAAGTCTTGTGTTGTTTCTTGACAGTGCAATAAGACTAAGCTTATGCTGTTTGCTGACTTTCTAAGGTCTAACCTTACAGGCATGCATCTTTCTGTATAAATACTGACAACATCTTGCCGCCCTACATTTGTTATTAATGTAATCTTACAGGTGTACTTACTAGCTGTCCTCCAACTTCCACGTTGCTTTTTTTTTTTTAATTTGTTTTAATTTTTCTTTGATTTCGATTTTTTATTTTATTTCAAAGTTAACATTAAAATCATTCTTTGGGTTTAATGATTATTTCTCTCTACGAGGGTTATGCATTCCATTTGAAAATTCACTTTTAGAAAATTTTTGAAGTGTTTTTATTTATTTGCTGCTATTATTTCTTTTAATTTTATAAGGTTGGTTTCTCTAGAAGGTTTTATCATCTTGTCTGACGAGTTTTCACTTTGCATGATCTTATTAATTGTTGAAACGCTTAATCCTTTCTAACTTTGTGTTCAATCTTTCTATAAAGGATTTGGTCCGAAAACCTTCGCATCTTGAAAAAAAATCTTTTTCATTCTATCTTATTCATTTTGCAGATCCCACTTAAGTGCACCAGTCTTTTAGTACTGGCCTGGTGATTCTTCTGAAGCTAATGGAGCTGATGCTAATGGCGTCTTTATATTATATGATGAAATGATACTGTTTGGAAACTACAATGACCAGAAACTTAAAACTGTCATTTGAGGTTTTGATTTTCTGTTCTTGTTTTAATCTCCATTTCGCTTTGCTCTGCTTTTAAATTATTGTAGTATTTTCACCTTCAATATATGGTTTAAACACTTTGGAAATATTTAAGGATTTTTAAATAACCATCTATCATACATGATAGAGTTTGGGAGTTTAAACAAATGCATCTGTTAAAATTTCGATTATCAATCAAATGATTGTTGTACAAATGTGCCATTTAAAATCTTGTTTAGTGATCAAATGATTGTTGTGTATTATGTTTATATATTTTAGTTGTTTAATTGATATTATGTATTTTATTGGTTTTGAATGATTTTCTTTTGCTGCATAAACATTTCACTAATCAAAAGTACTACAAACATATGCATAAAACTTATGGGGGGCTCATTGACCTCTTTCCATCGTTCAATTTGCTCTGGTATCTCTGTCACTATTTATGCATTTACAATTCTCTAGCAGCTACAATTTACCACTTCATGTGCCTGGAAGTTTGCCTCTCTGTATCCAACACAGCTGCCAGCCTGGGTTGCTTCTCATTCCAGCTCTTATGAAGTTTAGTCCTTCATTCAATCTTTCATTCTCCGGGATACAGTTATCATTAATGGAGTTAATCACTTCCTAAGCATCACCTTCAATGATAACTTGCTGTAGTCAACCCCTAGGGGTTGGCTCAAGTGGTAAAGGCCTTGGACTTAGGGGTATGCTCCCCCTGGGTCTAACATTCAAATCCCCTTGGATGCAAATAACTTCTAGGGGGCCATCAGACTGAGGAATTTTTCTCTTGAATTACCCGAGGTGCACTTGTGGGAAACTCCTTGCTAAATACCTGTGCACCCCCAGAATTAGTTGGGACGCTATTCTGGACACTCGGTGCTAAATTGCCAATTAAAAAAAAAAAATTTTAAAAAAAAAACTTCTTTTAGTCCCCTCTCCTTGAATTACCCGAGATGCACTTGCAGGAAACTCCTTGCGGAGGGCCCGTGCACCCTCAGGATTAGTTAGGACACTATTCTGAACACCCAGTGCCAAAAAAAAACTTCTTGTAGTCCCGTTTCCTTGAATTACCCGATGTGCACTTGCGGGAAACTCTTTGCCGAGGGCCTGTGTGCCCCTAAGATTAGTTGGGATTTTGTTTTCGGACACCTAGTGCCACAAAAAAAAAAAAAAAGGAATCTCCCTCATTTGGCTTATTACTCCCTTTCTATATATCCATGCCTTCTAAATTACCCCCCTGTGGTCCCTACACAGCAGCAACAGGGATGGTGGTTGTCTCACTACTGCATCAAATTTTATTTTCATCCACCTGATTTTGGAGGTCTTCGTTTTGCCCCAATATCCTTTTTTACTATCTTCCATCCCATCAAGTGTTCCATTTAGTCTTTCTTTGCTGCGCTAATCATTTCCATGATATTTGGTTTTTCCCCTTGTGGACAGTTCTGTTCCTATTGAAGAAAATGGTATCCATGATAATCACTGCATGTGAATAAAACTCCTGCTCTCTATTGTCTTCGATTCCCAAATTTGTTTTACGCTGTAAGATACATTTTATCCACTCATTGATTGGGAATGGAGCAAAAACAGCTGTATCCATGGGCCTTTCTTTCCACATCCCTCTAGTGTTTCTCACAGGCTCTCTTTGCCACACTAATCATTTCCATGATGTCTACTATTTTCCCCTTAGCTCCATTTCTATAGAACCAAATAGCATCCATGACAATCACTGCATGTAAAGAAAGACCTAATCATTTCCATTATGTCTGGTTTTTTCCCCATGTTGATAGCTCTGTTTCTATAGAGCCAAATAGCATTCCGTATAATCACTCAATGAAAAACTGCTGTGCTCCCTATTAGCCTCGATTCCCAAAGTTGTTTTATGGGAGGTTTGGATACAAAAAGCCTTTTAACTCATCCTCATCTAATCATTACAACTTTCCCAAATTTTCACACAAAATACAATAAACAATTCAACTTTTTTAAATCCCAAAACAATAATAATATTAAAAAAAATATTCTAACAATATTTTATTTAACTTTCAACTTTCATTGCAACTCATCTCATTTTAACTCACTATCCAAACCTCCCCCTAGACTGTAATATACATTTTATCCTCTCTTTGATTGGGAATTGAGCAAACACAGCTATATCCAAGGGCCATGATGATTCTTTTATATATATATATATATATATAGGTAAAAATAACTTGATTAGAAAGAATTAAATATGCATTGCCCAATTACACAAGGAGTATAGAAAAAGAAAACACCTAGTTACATTCAATGGTCCACATTGATTCTTTCTACATCACTCTAGTAAATTGGCATCCCAAGAATAAGTGCTCCAAGGTTTCTTGTTTGTTATTGCACAATGGGCATAAATTTTCATCCAGGTTCATTTCCTCCACCACCTGTGCTGTTTTTGCTCTCACTGTGATTGCACCCTTATCTTCCATAAAAGCAATCTTAATCTGTCTTTGTATTTTCGTCTTCCATATCCGGTTCCATTCTATCATCATCACTATCCTGCCGTGGAAGTCTTAGGTGTTGATCAACCTGATAAGCAGATTTAACACAGAATCTCCCATCACAGCTCGGATTGCAGATTGAATCATCCTCCTTTTCCAGGTCATTTAGCTTAGTGATGACGATTGCCCCTGCAGACGCTTCATCAAAGGTGTTATAAACTTTATCAATCTTCCATTGCCTTCATTCTTAGTCTATCTTCAGATCCTCTGCAAGGTTCTCAATGCCTCTATTTGGTTGTGGTTTAAACTCATGGACTTCCGGGAGCCAAGGTCCTCTCATACGTTGATGTTCCTACCATTTCTCACCCTGTAGCAGCACCCTTCAATAGATTGCGAGTTTGCATAATTTTTCTCCAGGTCCATGATTTTCTGTTCCAGCTTAGCATTCATCACAGATTTTCATCTCAATAAAATCTTTCGAACAGGTTAAATTTTCCCTTTCCTATGATTTTCTTGAGATTTAAAAGGGTGGTTTTATTGATGGTCTTCAACGCAGATGGACAGTTGACACAATTGCTTTCACTTGGGATTTGTTACGTTAAGTATTTGGTCTTCTATATGGGACTGTCTTTCATGATATGCTCAAGGTGATTTATACCGCTAGTGATTGAATTTTTCCAAGAAGGCATGGGTTTTGTGGTTTTCTTAGGGTTGTTTTTGCCCTTGTCCAAGCTTATTTTTTCAGTTATTAAGGGCATGTTTGATAAGTGAATGTCTATTTTTTAAGAATCAATTTTTGATGTGTATTATAATTGGTTTTTTGAAAGTGGTTCGGTGAATGAAAAGTTGTTTGGATAAAATATTTTTTAGGATGCATTTTTATTAAGTTTTGTGAAAGTGAGTAGGTTGAATTGAAGTGATTGAATTCTACTTTTGTGAGATGTTTAATTTTGGGTTTGTGTAATTTTTTTCCGAAAATTCTTTTTAAGTTATTTCAGTGAAACTTCGCCAAATGGTTAGTGACATTTTTTAAAAATAAAAGTTCATTTGTCTTTATAAGGTTTTTGGAGTGAAATGGAAAAAAATATAGTTCTAGCGAAGTATGAAAACTTTTTGAAACCAAACATATCCTAGGTTTTAAATTGTGGAGGAGAAAAAAAGCTCAATATATAACTAGACCAAACTACATGTTGAATCTCAAATCTCCTCTCATTCTTACAAAGCAAATTGCATTTCATATTGATTTGTTCCCCTGGGCTGGACCTATCGTGTTGCTAGGAAATGGCTATGCCTTTATCGGAGGCTTGCACCCTGAGAACAGAACTAGACCCCTTCCATCCATTAATCTGAATCTTATTGTATTAATGCACTGTAAGACTGGGCAAGGTTCTTCTTGACACCGCCCCCTTTTTGGCTTACCATAAGGCAAACCCATGCTGCCTTTGTATCTTGATGGTTCAGCCAAGTTCAGGTGGTGGACTACGAGGAACTGACGCCTAAGCCTTTGTTGCACCTACTTAATTCCATGCTTCTTGCCACAATGGACTTAATTTGCTAATTCTCCTAGAAGAACTTGGTGACTCCAACAGATGGAAGGGAAGACATATTAAACTTATGGTATGATGATTAATTTCTTGCCGATATGATTGGAAGACTGACCTTTAACATTTTAGTAAGACATGTAATCTTAGCTGCTCCATTGATGATCAGAGCTTTTTTCTTTGGGGGGAGGGGTGGGGATTGCATCTCTTTCGCTCTTTATCTCTGGCCCATGTGCTGCTTCTGATACTCATTTAGGGCAGCAGGCACATTGGTGGCTGGTCTTGGAAATGGAATAGCTTAATGTATTAGTTAAGCTTCCAAGGTTTTTCCGAAGAAAACATAGAGAGAGAGACATTGGTGGCTGGTCTTGGAAATGGAATAGCTTAATGTATTAGTTAAGCTTCCAAGGTTTTTCCGAAGAAAACATAGAGAGAGAGACATTGGTGGCTGGTCTTGGAAATGGAATAGCTTAATGTATTAGTTAAGCTTCCAAGGTTTTTCCGAAGAAAACATAGAGAGAGAGAGAGAGAGAGAGAGAGAGAGAGAGAGAGAGAGAGAGAGAGAGAGATTCATTCATTTTGAATATATAGTGCAATTTCTGATGAAACTTTGCACAAGAGAGATATGGTCTTGGGATTTTAACTAGCAATATTTATAGTATGTTTTACATGACTTCAGAATTGAAACATGAAAATTTTTAATTTTTTTTCTTATTACGAATGATTTAGAAAAGAGCAATGCTACACAACCTCCCAACCTCCGCACCCAACTTTTTTTCAAAATTTTTAATTTTTTTTTAGTTTATTCTTTTTAAATTAATTCAATTTTTCTATTCATTATTCATATATTAAATATTTGATAAAAGAAAAAAAATAATAAAAATTAAAAAAAAAAACGTGGTATGTGGAGGTTGTGTAGATTTTTTGCTCTTTCTAAAATCCTTTTGTCTACTTTGCTGTAGCTTGTAATTTTTTTTATAGAAATTGTGTTTCAAATTAGTTGGTATGCCAGTTAACAGTTATTATTGGGTTGGCAATTCTTTTAAATTATTCCAGTATCCTATCTTATTGATATGAACAAAGAAGCCTTGCTGGCTTAGGATTTGATTGGTGTGTTCCTTTCTTTGTATGGTAAATACACAAATTTTCAATTAAAGTCAACTTGTTACTATGTGAATCTTAGATGAAAAAAAAAAAAAGAATCCTTTCAAATTATGATAAACCAACAATTAGTCTACAACTATTTTGTCACTACTTAAAATGAAGTTTGACTATGTAAGACTGAAATTATTTTTTAATGAATGTTACAATTACATTAGTTGACTTAAAATAATTTGTAATGAAATGTTACAATTACATTAGTTGACTTAAAATAATTTGTAAAAGAGTTTTAAGTGTATCATTACCCATTATTTCTCTTGTAGTTGCCCTCTCTTATAAGATTCAACTACTGTTATTGTGCCATTTCATCTATTTTTCATTGAACGGTTAGATCTTAATCAGGGAATAAATTGAAATGTAGGTTCAAATTGGGGCCAAGTGACACTTTGGTAGTTTTGATGGTCTAATTGTAAAAAGGTGTGCTACTCATTACTCACCACGTTCACTTGGATGCTTCCATTGTTTTTCTTTTTATTTTTGCCTCATTTAGAAACTTGTATGGCTTTAATTCTCTGCATTTTTAAATTGCATTGACCAATTATTGATTCATTCTTTTTAATTCCTTTTTGTTTTTGGACCCGTCTTTCTTGGGTTGGAGATTAAGTTATAAATTTAGTTAACTTGAAGATGACGCATGCTCGTGAAATTCTGCTTTGTACTAGTTTTTCTCAGTATGCCATCAACTTACCGTTTGTGGATATAGTTATTTTCTACCTAGCCGCATATTTTACTTATGCAACTAGATTTCTTCCTGCCATTTGCATTTATGTTCCCATACCATCGGGCCCAAGAAATGTTGTTCCCCTCACATAATTTATATGACAAAACGCTTGCTAAAGAAATAGAAAGCAGTCTTACTAAAATAGAACTTATAACCCTAACGGATTGGCCAATTGGTGAAGGCCTTCTCGGTCTTGGGGTCTCATTCCTTTCAAGGTTCAAAGTTCAATATCTCATGGATGCAAACAATCCTTTAAGACTATATTCCTTGGTGAAAAGCCAATGATTTAACCAGTTTAGTATAGGGAAACTTCCGAACGTGCGGTGTATGGGATTGGGTTTTACTGTGCAGGAGTGGATCCAAAGGGCCTTACCTTGGAGAGGTTCCCCAAACTTGCCTCAACGAACTTATACCATCTTTATTGTTTGGTCGTATCCATATCTAAACCATGCAAATCCTAAAAATTGAAAGGATTTTATTAGGCATAGCGCAAGTGTACGAGGCGTGATCATGAAAAATGTCCACTTGATCTGGAAATATTTTGGAAAAAAGTTTTAAGAAAGGCTAATCAATAGTCTTTAGGACGACTAGCAGTAATATATCAAGAAAATGAACTTGGTAGCTCAAAATAAACAAAAATGATCTAATCTTATCTCACAAACCTGTGCTAAATTTATTTTTGGAACTCAAACACGGAAAATTAACGAAAACAAACAAGCAAAAGGAATGAAAAATAAAACTTATCTCGAGGAAGTTTCAATGGAAAATCTTAAAAAAAAAAAAAAATCATTTTCTAATCTGCTTATAAAACGGGTATAGTTAATAGTTATGATACTAGGTACATGGTGAGAAGTAACTGAATAAGAATAAGGTGCTGGTTATAAAAATTGAATAAAATATTATTAGAATATTATTTTTTAATATTATTATTATTTTAGAATTTGAAAAAGTTGAATTATTTATTACATTTTTGTGTGAAAATTTGAAAAAATTATAATGATGAGGTGAGAGAAGATGAAACACTTTTTATATCTAAAAGGTAAAAGCATCTTGTTCCCCTTGGCTTAGATAAACTTAAACCGGACGTCTTGGGTAAGACATTTATGGCAAGACTTCGTGATCATGTTTCTTATCTATTCACAGAACTTGTAGAAAGATGAAGCAAGGCAAAGAGTGAAAACAAATACATCTCAACAAGAATAAAAGGTAAAAGCCACATCTCCACCACCTGTGGCATTTCCATAGCTATACAATCTCACATTTCACTTATGAGGCACTAATATAATGATCTTCCTTTTATTAAGAGTATTAGTAGTTGACTCAACAAATTTTAGCTAAAATTTAGTTAGAAAATTTATTTTTACAAATTTTAGCTAGTCACTTTTTATAACACCAAATAATAGGCTCAACAAATCTTTCAATATTCTATTAAAATATTGATTTTGAACTTTTTATTATTTTAATTGTAATTGTAATTTGAATATGATTATATTAAATATTATGGTTGCATTAAAGTTTATTGTTGTTTTAAAATTTATGGTGCTTGTTTGTAATCAATCTTGGTAAACATATAAGCTAAAATTTTGTGTGCAAAGTAGGTTGAGATACAGTGAGTTATATGCTGCTGAAAAAACTGAAAATAATATCATCAACGTGTGGTCCAGTGAATTATAAAAACAAGCATAAGTTCATTAATATGAATCTCATTGAATTGCTTTAAAGTTCAAAGTGAGGGAGAGGAAAGGTAGATAATATTGGATTTTTCTTCAACTATTTCTTCTTGTGCGGGAGAGAAGGAGGCAGCAGGAAGTGAATATTTTAATCCAAAAATCATATTTGGTCAGCCCCTTCCACTCAATAAATTTGGCCATCTATATAGTTGATGATTAAATTTAATGTTCATTTGTTGAGCCTATTGTTGTACTTTATCTTACACTTTAACTATTCTTTGACTAAAATTTAACTTTGTTGAGTCCACTACTAGTACTCTAAGTTACTTTATTGAACTAGAGATAGTTTACAAAATGAATAATATTAGATACAGTTTTAAGATATGTAAGTCTCGTATATTTATTTTGAAAAAAATGTAGGTCTATCATTATATATATGTATATATATATATATATATAATCTTGTGAGTCTTATATTTAGGGAGTACACACGATAGTTGCATATCTTAAACAGAAAATATAATCTCTCACCAAAAAATAATAATAATAATAATAATTGATGGGAGCAATGCAGAGACATCGAGGTTCACTGCAAAACACCAAATGAGTCCAAAAATAAATGGTGAGTGCAGTGAAGGAAACTTTTATGTGGTATGTGGGTGAATATCTACACAAAAGTAAACTTTTACAACTCATGACTTTTTTTTTTTGTTTTAAAAGACTTGGTCGTGGTCCCGATCTTTCAAATTCAAAAAGGACCATTAGTAAAACTCGAGCTCAGGTGCTTGAGATAACAATAAAAAATAAATAAAAGAAAGTACTGTTCATAAACAATGTATAAACAATGCTTACTGCCTCTTTCCATGTATATGCATAACGGTGCAAACTCAAAAGAGTAATATTATTTCTACCGATAGAGAGATGCACAAGAAGATACATATAAGTTGGGAAAATGATATAGCTACCGAGAGTTGGGTCTTGATAAAAAAATATTTTTTTTTTTCTTTTTTAACTTACTGATTAAGAAAATATTTTTAATGATGTTGTGAATTTTTTTGTAAAAAAATTAAGAACATAAAAAAATTAGGAATGTCATTGATTCCCTGTTTCCCAACCACCACCGGTGGCTGCACTTGAGTTTTTATTTTATTTTTTTAATTTTTATAATTTTCGAAATTATGTTCTAATTATAAAAACTTATTTTCTATTTATTTTAAAGAGATTTGATTTTTTTTTTTTAAGAAATTAAGGTTATCATGTGGCACTTGTGATTGGGCTACTTATTTTTCGTTTGCGACGACGGATGGAAAAACTAAGAGAGGATTTTGTTCCTAAATAACTCATATCACATGACGTTTATTTTTAAAAAAAATCGCACAATGATTTAATCTTAAGTCAGTTGTAGCATGGGGTGGGTTAGACCAAATTCACCAAAAATATTCTCTGTACTTTCATAAATTGGTGACTAGGTGATATGATAGAAATACTAAATCAGAGTATAGAGGAAGCGATATTACCTCGAGAGGCACATCTTGGATCAAGTGCTATTGTTTCACAGACTTCTCATTGTTGCTGTTCATCCGTAATCATTCCCGTCAATGGTGGAGCATAATATGTGGTACAACTAAAGCAACACTCATGTATTCCACAACTTAAATATTGGGACTAAAAAGAACTATATTTTAAAGAAAGAGATTTTCTATTCATGTATAAAGTGTCTCATCCAAAGCAGGAAAGTTTTATATAAATAGCTTATCTAGGTGTAACCCCCAGCTAGCCTTTTAAGGTTAGCCATCAAGACTTATGAAGTGGCTGTTAAGCCACCTCATACCCCCTAGCCAAGGGAAGGGAAGGGGTGCCCATTATGGGCGCACCCATTTACTACATCTTAAACTCGCACATAGTGACAAGACCTCAGGTCTTCATATTTCAATATGTTCTCAATATTATTCATACTGGCAAATAGGTCGTAGACTACCAAACAAACATGTAAAAGAAAAATGAGAACACTATACCAAATCTCTTTGAGAGAAGATCGACATAGCAACATCTCTAAAAGTGTCTAGTTATGCCCCAATTCATTTGGTTACATCAAATTGTGCATCCCTAATTCCTCTCAAGTCAACACGACTCAAATCAATGTTCAATTTTCAGAAAACATGATGTACCCACAACTATGTCGTAACTTCTAAAAAACAACATTAACTTGCTGGTAATGATTACAAACACAATATTATTATGTTACCAAATAGTTTTCCATTTGCCCTTACGTCATTCAGTTTTAGTCATATTGCTTTCCTAGCAACGTCTTTTTAGATTGCATCATTTATTGTCATAGACAACATGTTAAAAAAGTAAATACTAACATCTCAACCTCGTGACATGGTCAAAGGAACTCATGCAATTTAGTTTACAAGCCTATTATTTTTTTAAATATTGTTTTGATTTTGTTTTCTTGCTTGGTTACTGGGGAAATGTAGGAAAGTGAGAGTTAAAGTAACTAAGTTCATCTGTTCATCACTTCATGTATAGCAATAACTTTTGGATATTTGGTAAGGTACCCAACCCATACATTTTTATGATTTAATGATGATTATTGTAATGTTGTAATTCATTTCACACAAAGTGTGTGTTACCAATTCTATCGCTTTCTAGTTGTATAGAAATTTGCAATTTCTTATAAAATTAACAAGTTATTTAGGATCCAACAAATACTTATTTTGGCATTGATTTCATGGTTTAAAATTTTTGTGATGTTCTACAATGTGGCTGTGGGGAATATGAGCTTGATGTTACAATCGGTTAGCTATTTAACTTTTGTAGTCACAATAAGGATCAGTTTGATATTTATATTTATTTTCAAATTATTTAGTTTCATTTCCTCGTCTTTTTTTTTCTTTTTTTTTTTCTCTTTAAGAGGAAAAATGAAATTTAGTGATGTCAAGTTTCATTTTTTTTTTTTTTGGTAAATGAGATGAGGAGGAAGTTTTTTTATATGAGTTTTTATATGTTGATATCCTTTAAGCTTTTTTCCCGTCCACATTTAAACCTTTTTTTAAAAAAATCTTGCTTAGTTTTGTGGTTTTAGTTGATTAATTTATTTGTTGTTCTTTTGCTTATTAGAGAAATATGGACAAGTCAAAACGTACAACTTATTCATTCTTTAAGGAAAAACATGCGACTCATTCAGAAGTTAATACACTTATAAATGGATCTTCATACTTAAGCAACTAATGAGAGTCCCTCTAAATATAAACGAGCTCAACATGAAGAAATGGACACCACTTCTTTGGAATGTGATCAAGGATTTACATTCACAAATATGAGAATTTTCAATTAACTTACAAGATGAATGTGTCATTAGGATTGTAAATGAACCAGTATGTTTGATAGCCCGTTTGATTAAACTAGAATTGAACTCGACTCGTAAAAATAAAATAAAATAAATTCGACCGTGAAAGCAGATACCCGCTCAATTGTAAATGACACATTTAGATATGTTGTCCTGCACTAAGGCTCATAAGAGCAATGAAACTGGCCTAACACCAAGAGTTTGAGTCAAAGAGAGCAAAGAGTGTTCTGGAGCTGGAACGAGCACCATGCAGAGTACCAGTTCTTGCCCTAAGATGAGCACCATGGGAGAAGTTTGAAGGTTGTACCCTGCACGAGTAGAGAGTAAGGGAAAAGTGCTTGGCCATGAGAAAGACAAATCATGTACGAGGTGAGCATGCGTTGCCCTGGAAAATAAGAATGTAGATTGATATGTTAACAAATAGTCATGAACTAATGCATAAATTGGAAGCTAAAAATAAAAATTGTATTTTGTAAAATGATAACAATGTTATTCCAATAACAAGGGGTGTAAAATTTTCGGTTCAGACGGGAAAAATTGATCGGACAAAATGTTTCAGTCTAAATTGGACCGGATTGAAAATTGGCTTGGTCGGTTTCAATCCTCCATTTGGGGGACCATATGGGTTTTGATCCGATCTCAGGACCTACGATTTTGGGAATGAACGATACCAAAATTGACCGAGCTATATTTATTTATTTTTTAAATATTTATATGTATAATATATGTTTCTATATAATAATTATATAAGTTAATCATGTAACTTTCATCTAATCTATTATTATTGACCATATAAAATGTTATATAATATATGCTATCAATTAATAATACATCATACATCATATGATAATTTATGTCATTATATGTAGATACATTCATATATACTCTACTCTTTATACTTAATTAAAGTAACTAGGCAATTTGTTTTTTAAATACCTAAAGTCTAAGTTAGTAAGTAGTAACTATCAACATCATAAATATAATTATAATGAAATATTTTTTTAATGAGTTAGTTACATAATCCACATTAATAATTCATTTAATTTTAATTTTGGTAATTTAAATAATTTTTTATTAATTTATTTGCAAAACAGAAAGATGAAAAAAAAATATAAAAAAATAATTGAACTAGACCGAATGGATGGACCGGACTGGATTGATAACAACTAGTTTGGTCTAGTCCACTAGGTGTGATTGGTTCAGGAAAATGATGCACCAATTTCACTCCATCCCCTGGACCGATTTACACCCCGACCAACAACTATTTTTTATTTTTATGAATTATTATGGCAACAACATCTCACATCAGGCAAGTTTCTCCCGAAGCAATGAAGCTCTCCTCAAGGTTCATCCAACAAAAGTGCTCGCCCTAGGGTCCCTCCCCCAAGCAATGAAATTTGCATTGAGGTTTATCCAGCTATGAGTGCTTGCCATAACGTTCCTCATCGAGCAATGAAGCTCACCCCGAGATTCCTCTAGTAATCTACATAAGACTGAATAATTGTTGCTCAGGATGACCGAGTAGTGGTAGTTCAGTTGAAACACTGCTTAAGATTTTTGAGAAGAGCGAGACAACAATCCCTGCTTAGGAAATACTGCTTGAGATTATTGAGCAGAGTTGGAGAATAACAATTGCTCAGGATGACCAAGCAATGCTAGTCTGATCAAAACACTACTCAGCATAATTGAGTAGAGCAACCCAACTACCCTTACTGCTCAAGATTACCGATCAGAACTGAAGGCTAAACGTTGTTTGAGATGAACAGGCAATGCCAATACGAATGAGACACTACTTAGAATAATCAAGCAGAGCAACCCAACAACCCTTAATCGTGATCATAGATCAAGGTTGGTCCGTGCAAAACACTGCTCAAGATTACTGAGGAATGCCACTCTAGACAAAACACAAGCTCAAGGTAACCAAGGATACCAACACAGCCACTAAGACTATTACTCTTCATGGTGTTTGCCCTAGGTTGCGAGCAGTCTTTGCTCTCCTCAACACTCTATGCACAATAATTCAATTATTGTTTTTTAATTTAAAAATGATTATTATTTATATATAAATTATTTGAAAAAATAATAATTATGTTCATCTTATTTTTTAAAATAATTCATAAAAATAAATAATAATCATTGGACTAATATTATTATTATTTTACAATCGGTACTCGCTCGGTAATTATTAAAGTTTTATAATTTAATAGAGGTTCTACTTATTAATTGTATAAATTCAATATTAGTTATTTATTTATTTATTTATTTAATTTATTAATTATTAAAGCTTATTTAAAAAAAAATCAAGCTCGAGCTCGACTCGAACTCGTTTGTGGGTCGAGCTCGACTCGAACTCGTTTGTGGGACGAGCTCGAGTTCGAGCTCGAGTTGAGAATTTTGCTTATCGAGTCGAGCTCGAACAAAGAAATAAAAAAAATTTCGAGCTCGGGCTCAAGCTCGAGCTCAAGTATTTTGAGTCGAGCCGAGCTCGGCAAGCCAAAAACCGGCTTGGCTCGGCTCGATTACAGCCCTATTTTTAAGTTTCAATTTATATATTAATTTATTATTAATCTTTGATTTATCGTGTTCACAAACAATGCATTTGAACCAGCACAGGCTCCTAAAATCTTTACTAAGTATTTTTTTAAAAACTTTACTAGTATATATATATATATAGATTTCTAAATAAAGATAAAGATGCAAAGATGGTTTGAGAGAGAGAGAGAGAGAAAGAAGTGGTCAATTTCTTTAATGGGCATTGACAATCCCAAACATCCAAACTGTCACACACCCACTGACACAGTGCCGTGTCCTAAACATTACCCCCCCTCATACGCCAACAATAATCTTCCAGAATTCATCTTCTTGCTAACGACCATTTACAATAATCCAAGTCCTACAAAACAGAGACAACCTTCGAATTCGTTGTCCAGGAATTAGAGAAATATGAAGCACTCGAGGGACACAAGTGGGTTTTCCAGTGACTCATTGGTCGTCTGCCCCTTCCCCTCCTCCATGCCCTTATTACTGCTTTGCTCCGATTTCCGGCCATTGTTGGGCTCTGTCGCAGCCGCTCTGACACGACCCGGAGACCGGATCGTTCTCCTGGCAGAAGGGCTCCTACCCATTACGGATCTATTCGCTCCATTATCGACACGGGTCGCTGGCGACCTGGACCGTCTCCCAGAACCTTCCCCGGTGGAGTCACGACGCTCAGTTGCAGTCAACCCGCGCCTAGACATCGTCACATGACCCGGTTCTCTTTCCTTAACCAGACGGACCGATCCGGAATTCGCCCGACCCGGTGACTGTTCGGATCTCCGGTTTGGCGACTTAGGTACCAGCCTCTCTCTCCTAGCCCCGAAGTCCCCACTATAAGCTCTGTTTCTCTGCAGCACTTTCGCCGGCGAAGATCTGTTCACTCTTTGGCGGACCTCTTCGTCTTCGTCTCTCCTCGTGGTAGTGGTTGACACGCTCTCGCTCTCGCTGTAAACCTTGGAAACCTCAGAGATCTCGTTGTCGGTAGCGGTATTTACCGGCGAGGGAAACTTATCGATCTTGCTCTTGTTGTCGTCGTCGTCTCCGTCATTATCTTTGACTTCGTTGAACACAGGCTTGGTAGGAGTAGATTGGAAACCTAGAGGTTGAGCAGGCTTGGGCTTCGGGGTTTCGGAGAGTACCTCCTTGATAGTTTCTTCCTCAGCTGAAGGAGGGGGTGCTCTACTCTCATTTGCATCAGATCTCGGTCTTGGAGGTTGAGTTCCCACCAAAGAATGTTGCTGCTTTAGTGAATCAGATGACTTTGCGGAGCTTACACAGCAACCCATTGAAGATTTTTTGACAAAAAACTGTTCGGAACAGCACCACCACCACCTAAGCCATTACTGGTTTGAGCTGAAGAATGGGACAGACAAATTTAACCCAGAAGTTGTAGGTAGAGAGACGACGACGACTACGTTGTCTTGTTTTCTGGGAGGGCCAGTTGGCAGTCTCATACTTAAATGAGAGAATGGATTAGTCACAGACTCACAGGGTCGATGAGCTTTATATTTATTTTCTCTGAATTTTGTTTTTCATAAAAAATTATGGGATTTTGATAAATGGGCTCGTGGTATGGGCCTCATCAATTTTCGCAGGGAGTGTTGACGGAAACGTCATGTTCTGCAACAGAGTCTGCATGTGAATTAACATAAGTAATAGAAATGTCCAATCAGTATGGGCGGTTGATGAAGGTCACCTCGTCTTATTTTGTTTGAAGGAACACGTGTGTGGGGTTCTTTGTATATTCTGTCAAAGTGAAGTATCTATCATTCTTTGAACTAAATATAACACTCCCAATTTAGTGTAGGGATCAGTGTGAAATCTGCAACAGCTATGATCGATCATAGACAGATCCAAAGATAAAAACAGCAAAACAGGCGCACATTATGGACTAGTCTTTGAAGGAGGCTCAGTGAGTCATAAATTGGGTGGATTCTGCAGTTGAACGTACATTCATTTTGGACCCCCAAGAGTAATGGATTGCAGTGAGGATTTGGAGCATTAACTAGAGTATCTGTACAATCATGACAACAACAACAAGTCATAGACTGTAGTAAATTGGAGATGACAGTAAAAGACAGAAGAAATACCATCTATCCTTCCTACACTGCACATAAAACACATCCCATAATCCACGCAAAGGAAAAAGGAAGAGAGAGAGAGAGAGAAAAAAAAATGGAGATGAAAATTGGATTAGGTTAGTCAAGATCTCTGTTTACTTGGGAATAATACCAAACGGTTGATGTGAAGGAGAGAAATTGGAAGTGGAGGTGGCTCAGTTTGCATCAATAATGGGTTTGGGGAATTATTCACCAGCCTTGAATGAAGACATTGACTCTTGGAGCAGAAAGAAATCACCAATAGAAAGAGCTGCCCCCAACACATGCTTTTAGTGAAGAAAGCAATAATGAAGCAGCCCCCATGTTTCATACCGGTGAGTGCTGCTAGATTTGCAGAAATATGGGAAGGAAAATGAACTTCAACATGCAAGTTTCACGTATCATAAAAATGAACTTTTTCATATGAATTTTACCTATTTTTCAATGGCATGCACGGGTCTTGGAAGCAACTCAAGACCCGTGCATGTACTACCTCCCACACTTCAAAATGCTTTTGTATATTTTTTTGCAGGAAAATAACAAAAACAAAAAGTAAGGAATCAGGAATGAAGATGATCACTCACTTTGGATTTTCCATACAGAGATGGAGTCGTATAAGATGAAATGGCTACCAAAATTATTGGAAGCAACGTCTCATTTTATAGTACTGTTATGGAAATGTTGGGGTATGCAATTTGATTTGAAATAATATATACTGTTATAGAAAAGTTAGGAAAAAGAATTTGTTCGTTTTTCAATATATAAATAGTATATACCGTTAGTATTTTTTATTTATTTATAACCAAATAAAATCTATTTATTTTCATTTTTATGTACAATAAAATAGGAGAAATGGTAGATCCACCGGAGATTTCTACTGACATTTTCATTTTGTTTAGAATTATTTTTTTATTTTTTTATTTAATGATTAATTAGGAAGTGTATTTTAATGAGTTTGTAATTTTTTTTAATTTTTAAAAATATTTAAATGGGTAAAAAATAGGAAAAACAATTAGACTATTAGGTAGAAAAAATATGTCGAAGTCTCGGTGGCCCTTGCACCACTCATATAATAATTCAGCAATTTTATGTACATATTTTAGAGATGTTCACAATGAGAAATTTTCTTGTACAACCATATATAGCAATTTTCAACAAGTTAAAAAAGAATAAATGATAACAACCTTATAAGGTCCTTATTTCAAACACGTACTATCAAGAAAAAAAAAAATGCTGAAAGTCTATATTCTATTATAATTTTTCAAGAAAACATATCAAAATTACATACCAAAATTACATGCAATAGCATCAACTTCATCTGTATTGACTATTGAGTGAAGGTTTGAAATCCACTACTAGATGTGGGTGCTTTTCTTCTATCCCTTGAGACCTCTCTACTGGATGTGAAGGCCAGAAATCCACAAAACCTCTCAAATTATCCTTCTGTATCACGTGAAAGATACATAAAGTTTGAAACTAAATTCAAACAAATCAAAATCTACTCAGGACGACGAACACACATATAAATAACAAACTAACAGCAAACTACTAAAGCATTCCACAACCATAATACTTTCTCTAAATCTCTTAGGGCGCCCCGCGGGGGGGTGGTGTAGGTGGGTTAAGGGCTAAATCTATTTTTTACATTGACAAATCACCTACACACATCACCTAGAGATCAGCAGATAAAAACATATTTTACACTAATACTTGCATCCAGCTAACTTTACTTCCAACATGAAATTAAAGCAGAAGTGGTGCAAAAAATTGAGGGCGCGCATTTGCTAGCATTTATGTTGAACGATCTATGTACTCTCATTTTAGGATAATTATTGTGCCATTTGCCAGCATGCACGCATTGACTTGACCTTCCTTGCACACATTACCGTGAGACTCCATTTAAGGAGAACGGAGGAAAAGACAAATTGTATTAAAAACAAGCTAGGTACGTTGGAAATCGAGTCTTGAAATGATACGTTTTTCCTTGAACACTATGCTTTTTTGGATGTCATGCGAGATTGCAAGAAAGCAAGGTAATGGAGTATTATTAGGCATGCACCTTGTGTGTAAATGTCTAAAGCTACAGTCATAAATTGTCTTGATCATTTGCCACATCTTGCTGTCTGCCTTCATTCGGCTAAAATATTAGAAAAGACATGCAGAAGACTATATCCCATAGATGCTAAATTTAATTCATTCACCTTTGATCTTTTTTACCATCCTGATCACTAGGCTTTTAGAGTAACCTACTAACCTACGTACCCCCACTCTTAGCATGATCTATATATATGTAGGCTCATCAACTACGTATAACATACCTGCTGATTGGATAAACAGTTAAAATACCTTCTGTTTGTATTCGCCTATCACTAGAAAACTAGCAGCAGCAATAACAACCACATCAACAACAACTAGCAGCAATAAATACAACCTTGAAAAATGACAATTATTTGATATCGTTAAAGAAAGAAAAACAACTACAATGCCAAAATGAAAAAAGAATGCATAAATCTCTTATTTTCATTGAAGATGAATATATTCTCTCTCATAAGGATCTAAATAATTCAGAATGAATGGAAATGGAGACTCACATTAGCCTCGGTTGAAGATGAAGCTAGATGATCATCTAAAAAAAATTTAAAATTAAGTTAGATAGATAATAAACTGAGTTAGATAGATATTTAAAAAAATATTTCACATTTCAAACTTACCTTTAAGGTCCATCGACTGTATGTATTCTTCTAACTCCCGAATATTAATTGGTTTGGTCCTTAACCAATTTTGGGTGCAAATGAGGGCTTCAATAGTTTATGGAGACAATGAACTTCTAAAAAAATCCAATATGCATCCTCCAATACTGAATGCGGACTTCGATGCAACAGTGAAAATGGCGGTGGCTAACACATCACATGCTACCTCAGCAAGGACAGAATAATTGGCGGCATTAGCTCTCCACCAATCTAAGATATCAAAATCAAAAGAGTCGTCTATACATATCTAAGACAAATACCTATCTGCTCCTATCTAACCTCCATAACACCTCGCTCTTTAAGGAATTTGGTGAACATAATCTTAAATTTAGTCGGAGTCAGTACCTGCTCATTACCAATATTTATATTAGAAGTGCTTGGTCTCCCTTGAGCCCCATTAGAACTCCTCCCACTAGCCACACAGAATGTGTTATACTGATCGATCAAGTGGCCTAAAAGGAGTTTAATACTATTCTCAATCTTATCCGTCAACTCATACCTTCTGCACTTTTGCAACCAGAAATTCATTGCCATCATTTTATATCGTGGATCAAGCACAAAAACTACATATAGTATCAAGTTGAACCTATTTGTACTATCCCAATACTTTTGATACTTGTTTATCATATTTATGCCCATAGTACTAGTGATAATATCATCACTCAAGCATATATCATTTAATGCATCTTCAATTGTGTAAAGTTGCTCAAAATATCCATTAGCCATCACATACAAAGAACTAGAAATACTCAATGTAACATCATAAAAAAGTTTCAACAACTCCACAAAAATCCGTGCATTTTTCCAATCATCATTAGTGGGGTTCAAGAATTATTCATCCATAAACACATATTGTTCAAAAGGCTTGTTTATATTTTTCAGCGGTACTCAACATCAAATATGTGGAGTTTCATCTAGTAGGAACATCCAAACAAATTATCATTCCACTGATTTTTTCCTTTACCATACAAGCCTTGAACTTGGCAAATCTTGATGGCGGGGATTTCACATCCCTAATGGTATTTCTAATATTTGATACAAAATCATAAACATCCTTCAAGCCATCCATAATAATCAGATTTAATATATGGGCAGCACATCGCATATGAAGAACTTCACCACCCATTATAGTACAATCATTGTCTTTTATTCTCTTCCTCATGTAATCAACAACAATATAATTTGAGGAGGCATTATCAACTGTGATGGTTAAAATTTTATCAACATCTTATTCATACAATCCTAAGTCTAACACTCTCCCAATAGTTTCGCCCTTGGGGTAAGGAATTTGGCAAAATTTAAGTATTTTTTTGTGCAATCTCCAATTGCAATCAATAAAATGTGTGGTAATGCACATGTAGTTCAGATTTTACACTGACGTCCAGGTATTGGTGGTAAGACAAATTCTTTGACCATCCAATAATTTCTTTAACTGTATATTCTCTTCGTTATATAGCTTAATACAATCCATTTTTATAGTAGCTCGGGATGGCACAGTAAATCAAGGCTTTAAATCAGCCACATATTCAATAAAATCATCATGCTCCATAAGCCTAAAAGACAATTCACACCTAATAAAATACTTAATGGTTGGCATCTTAAGTTTTTCTGCATCATACTTCACTAGACATTGTGGGCAATACACTCGTCCATTTGCATCCCTCTTAACACTAGAGAATTGACTTTTTTCAACTCCTTTAACTCTAAGAGGAGAAGTTTCACATGTATTCTGGAGGTCGTGTAACATGGATGAAGTGACATTCTTGTAGTAGCAACTGTATAGCTTAACACAATATTTGCACTGATTTTGGGTTATCGTGGTCAATAGGTTGCACTCTAGTAAAGTGTTCTCATACCACATATTGGTTTCTAAAGTATTTTTTTGGATGTCTTGGGTAAAGGTGGGACAGAATGGGTAGGGTGTTGTGTATATGTGGATGAAGAAGAGGTTGAAAGAATCCCGAACTCCTCTACATCCAATGGAATAGAAGAGGAGTAGCCAACCCCTTGAGTTGTACTGATATTACAACTGACAGAATCTTCTTCTATCTGTTAAAGTTACAACAAAACCAAATAAAAGCAAGAAATTAAAACACAATTATGATAAATTGACCACTACCATATATCGTCAAGAAAATGTATATTCCCAAGTGGAAGTCTTTGATTAAAACTATTTTAAACAACCCATGACACATGTTTGAACAGAATTTCCTTCTCAAAATTATACAAGGATAGAATGAATGTTTCAAAAATGAAAAAGCCACATCAATTAAAGTCATCAATTTCCAGTACAAACAAGGAATCTATAAAAATGTGTTGGGAATGTTAGGATTTAAACTAGTTTTTTCAATTTAGAGATTATAATCTATACCATTCAAAAACTAAAATACAAAAGCTCTCTTATTTATCACACTATAACTACAACCATACAACCATGCAATTGCTGTAATAATTCCCAATTAGATTTGAATGCATATTAATCTAATAAGAAAGGACTCAGCTCCTCAAAATTATTATTCATTTATGTACTAAATAATACAGTATATCATGATTAATACTGTTATGGGAAGATGCATGCAAGTTTTGATTAAGATTATTATTTTGCAAGGATTTGGAGCAGAAGGTTGCTTTTCAAACAAGTTCCAGATCAAACTGATGAGTTGGCAATTGACAAGGCCAGCAATAAAGGGTATGGCCCCCAGACTCTCTCTGCTTGGAAAGCTCTAACCAAATGACTCCCAGCTTTTGAAAAGTGTTTCACTTCACTTGGGTACCCTAAATATTGAGTCCCATTAATCCTTTCCATCTAACTCAAAAAGAGATTTTATTATTTTGATCATTATATATGTTTTTTAGACATTGATATATAGCTAGTGATCTTATAATCTCTCATGAATATCTTCATAACAAATATCATTGGCTTGATTACTGTTTGACTCGTTTACCATATACACCCAAAATCAGAAACCCAAAATAAATCACACTCAAAATCAGAAACTCAAAAACTAACCTTGATTTGTAGTGTTTCTGGGGATGACGGGATGAAGATGAGCTGGAGACGATGGGGCTGACGGTGGTGACAGGGATGACAACGACAACATGGTTGACGGGGACGACAGGGATGACAGAGGGAGGCTAGGGTTTCTACTTTCTGCAGATTGGTACAGAGAGAGATATATATATATATATATACCAAGATAGGGGTTATTTTAACCCAACGCCATTTTGGCACTGGGTTTGGATTTTAAAAAAAAAATCCAGGTTCCGGGTTTTAAACTCGGCTTGAATGGGTACCAGCCCGAGTTTGTTCCAAGTTGGAACCCGTTTATCTGGGTTTCGAACCAAGTTGGGAAAAAACCCGGCCCCGTTGCTTTTGGGGATATAATTTTCTTGAGTTGTTCACCTTCTTATGGGGGGTTTTAAAGCTTATTTCTCAAACCTTAGGTGGTAAAGAGCCTCCATTTTGTTCGTGTCAAGGGAATCTAGATGTTAAGCTAGATGTTGAAAATGAGTCCCACCTTCGGGTTTTTAGATCATGTTTGATTGTAATTGATTTGAAAATGTGATTGTGTCATGCATATTGTAAATCTCGTGTTGGTCAATGAGTGAGCATCATGTTCATTGTTTTTGGTGTTGGGATCGGAGTACTTCTTTCTTCATCGAGGCTAGGGCGTCTCAAAACTGGGAATGCCTCTCCCATGGTCATATTCATGTCCTTTTGGTCTTGAAGAAAACATATGGTTGCATGCACCAATCTTTATTTATGTTTTTAACCCCTAAACTTAACAAAATCTCAATTTAAATCATAAAATTATCATTGTAATCTTATTACTTTATTTATTAACTTTACGCCTAAGATTAGGTTAAATTAAGGTTTAGCCCCTTATAATTTTATATTAATTACGTACAATTTAGTCCCCAAATTTTTCGAAAATTATATTTTAGCCTCCAATTTTACCATTTCCCACTCAAATCA
Source organism: Carya cathayensis (assembly GCA_011037825.1). Lineage (NCBI taxonomy): Eukaryota > Viridiplantae > Streptophyta > Magnoliopsida > Fagales > Juglandaceae > Carya > Carya cathayensis. Next base: position 1,949,340 of record QGSO01000204.1, read on the forward strand.
CTTTACTTATAATTGACTTATTTATAAAAAAAAAATTTCATTAACATCTAATTTTAACACCTAAATACATGCTAAAACTCTAATTTACTCTAAATGTTTATATGTTGAGGATTAGAGGTTTAATGGATGACTTTTTTAGTTGGTTATATGAAATTTTTCTGAAAATGAGAGATGGAGGATGGAGGATTTGGTTTAAGCTTACCTAAGGAGGAAGAAGAGAGAAAATAAAAACAAAGGGGAAGAAACGTGTTCTTACGCATAGAGTGAGGATAAGAGCAAAAATGGTCTTGTTTTACTTGCTCTTTAGTCACATGGGGCATGTGTCCCCAACTAAGTAGCCTCTCCCATGTTCAGCTAGTCCTTATTGGTCTGCTGTCCAATGCAATCTAGAGGCTGCCATGTGGCATTTTAAAAATAAATTCTATATATTCTAATTAACCCTAATCTACTTCTCTTCTTTTTTCTTTTTTTTTTTTTTTTTTTTTTTTATCAAATTTGATTTTTAAAAGTTTTTGTCTTACACGATATCATGATTAGAAATCATTTACTCGAATTCGTTTCTGTTTTCTTTCAGTCTTCTCATTTTGCCTGAATGTAAAATGTGAGATTTACTAAAAATTATGTGTTTTTTACAAGCCCTCACATTTTCTTTAAATTCTCTATTACGATTAAAATGGAGTAATGAAGATGAAAAAGAAGATCAAACTTGTCCTATGGCTTTCCACTCTCTTCCATCTCTAAGCAGCCTAATTCGCCTCTTGCTGCTTGTTTCCTTTTTTTTTACCCTCTTGTCAACTTTAAGTCTTGTATTTTCATTCAATACCATTGTCTTGTCTCGTTAGTATTCACATCACCTCCCTTCCATTTTTTTTCCATGCTTTTATGTTGAGCCTTCTTGTAGATTTTTTTTTCAGCTTTAGTGTGAAATCTACGTACTATAAATGATGTTTTGCACCAGCTCTCATTTCTTTTCTAAACTCTGTGTCACACTAAAAATGAGGAGAAAAGAACAAGATCCAGCTTGTCCTCTTGCTGCTTGCATCCTTTTCTCCTTTCTCTATCGTCTGGTCAAGTTTTTGTTTCTGCATTCAAAGCCTGCCTGCCATGTCCCATCAGAATTTATGACATTTCACTTTTAGCTTTTGCAAATATATTTATTGTTGTGGGAGTCTCAGGCATTTTTTTTTTTAGGTTTTAGGTGTAAGATTTATTATACGAAAAAATCTTCATAATTTCTTATTATTTATACACACTTCATATTTTATATATATTTTTTAATTTTTATTATTTTATCTTTTATCAAATATTTAATATATAAATAATAAATAAAAGAATTAAATTAATTTAAAAAGAATAAATTCAAAAAAAATATTAAAAAATTAAAAAAAAGTGGAGTATTGGAAGGTTGTGTAGCATTCCTCTTATTATAGTGTTCCTCTATGCATAGTCATCTCATCTAGACGCTATGCAATCTATTGACATGGTATGATTTATAAAAAAAAGATAAAAAAAAAAAGCAAATGTGAAAAGTGGAGAAGAAAAGCGGATTGAAACCATTTATTGTGGTTTCCCGCTTTTGTTTCGTGGGTGGGTCAATGCAAGGCCATTGGTGTGGGTCAAGCCCGAGTGTCATTTGGGTCAGCTTGGTCACTGGTGAGCTTGGTTTGGGTCAGCTTCGTGGGCAAGCACTTCGAGCCAGCAACGTGGGTCAGTTTCGTAGGTCGGTCAGCTTATCGTGGGTCATCTTCGTTCCCATACCGTTGGCACCACCACGGCCACCTCTCAAGTTCTGGTTCTGATATGTTCTTCTAGAAATGTACTGTTGCCCTTTTGATTGTGTATCTATCTCATTATGCTTCAATAAACATGTGAGTGATTTGATTTGTTCTTGTTGAATTGAGGTAACTGGATATTTTGATAATTTTTGTTTGATTCTATTTATTTAAAGAAGTTTAGTCCACTGATGGTTTGATATATATAATCTTTCGTGGAAATTGCATGAGCATTGTATCGGAATATGGCTTTGTTTGATATATATGTGGCTCTGTTTGATATAATTTGATATATATGTGTCTCTGTTTCATGGGATTTGCATGAACATGGTAAAGATATATTTTGGAGCATTCATATGAGGATCAATATCTTTGTTTGAAAATGTTGTTTACAGTTCTAATTTATGCATGTGCATGCATTTTGAAGAGTTAAGATGATCCATCAAGCTGTCACCAACAAAATTAAGACATAGTACATAAGAGATCAAGGACAATATATATATATATATATGCATGCATTTATCTAACAAATGAAAAGGATCAAACAGAAGCTGGGGGTTTTCCTATCTTTCGGGAAGGAAATGTTGTGGCGGATTTTCTTGCTAAGAGGGGAGCTGGGAGTTTAAACAGAAGCTGGGTTGATGATAGTGATATGCCTGATCATCTTAGAGGGTTGCTTTGGATGGATAGACTTGGGCTTCCCTATCTTCGCATCTCTTAGGTTTGGTCTTGGGTGCTGGGGGTCTTTTGAGAAGGTTGGTTTTTTATTTAGCCAGTTGCGCAGGTCCTTTCTTTATGAGGTATGGTTTTGTTGCTGTTTTTTCTTTTTTCCTATGATGTGTGAGCTGTTTTGCAGGTTGTCTCCTTCTATTTGTTTTGTCCTTTTGGTCTTGTATGTTGTTGTTTTAGGTTGGTTTTGGTTTTTGATTCCTGGGTTTTGGTCTTTTTTATAACCCTCAGGTATCGGGTTGTAACCACTGTTTTCCTCCGCTATAAGTGAGGGCTTTTAATAAAATTGGGAAGGGGTCACTCATGGACAAGTGACTTCCTCTCTTCTGAAAAAAAAAAAAAAAAAAAAAAGAAAAGGGTCAAAGGTTCAGGAATCAGTGTCTTAATGTTTCTGGGGTACTAAAAGAAAAAGATGCAAGTTTCAGAAGGGAACTAGGGAATTACGTACATATATATGTATAGTTTTGCTGTTAGTAAGCTAGCAGCTCCCAAGGTATACTAAAAACCTGTCAATGATAATCAGCACCTGACGTAAGTAGTACTACTCGTGTTTGATCTTAGTTTGAAATGTTTTGACTACATTAATGCATGCATGGTATATATGATATATAATATTCCATAGTATGTACATGAATATGAATGGTTTCCATTGTCAATCGTCAATCTTGGCGACAATCTTGCATTTATGGTCATGTTCAATCAGAGAAAAAAAAATTGTGGAAGACTCCTTATTTCTCCTCAACAACTTGCATTTACTGCATGACCTATATAAATATATATATATATATATACACTGCATTGATCCACTAGTGAATATATATAATTACTTTATAAACAACGGTTGATTTAACATTTATAAGATAGAGATCAAATGTTAAATCAACTGTTGTTTTTAAAATAATTACATAAACACAATAAATTATAAATAGAATATAATTAGTAAGATTTGTCATGTTGTATAGTATATAGTATTTTTCTTATTTTATGGGCATGCTAGAATATTCATTTTCTTTATTTATTTATCATGTCATTCCTATAAAAATATTCCTTTTTTATTTGTATTTATTATGCGATTCCCAATTGCAACATGTGGATATAAAAGCGAACAACTTGTACACGATATGAGAATAGGGGAATAACACGCATCTCCCCCTTAACACTATCTAGCTCAAATCTAGGGGAGAGTTCGGTCCGGTCAGGTCCAGTCCGAGGAGGTTTTACAAACCGGACCAAACCTATTCGATCCAAGGTTTTCCCACCCTGGACCGGACCGAACTTCCTAAGGACCGGTCCGGTCCGGTTCCCTTCGGTCTGGTCCAGTCCGTTCGGTCCATCCTATGACTTTTTTTTTTTATCCAATGACATTTTGTTTAATACTTATGTAATTATATTGTGATATATTTAATATATATATATATACATATAGTATAGTATTATATATATATTAGTAATACGCTAATACTATTAGTCTATTAGTAATAATACTATAACTAATAACTATATGTAATGATAGTGATACTATATGTAATACTATATTAAATAATAGAAATAATATTATAATAGTAATACTCTTATTGCTAATACTCTATGTAGTTATAGTGATTTAATACTAACATATTACATATTAAGCTAACTATACTAATACTATTATAAATTTACAAATATATGATATATTATAATTTATACTATAACTTTATAATATGTTAATGCATTAATATATATACTAGTACGATATATTATTTTTTGATTGGTTATACAAGTGCTATATATTATAGTTAATAGTTATACATTAAAGAATATATTAATACATTGATACTAAATATATATAGTTATAGACTTATAATGATTTAGTTATTATGAATTTATGATTAGTATAACTATATAATTGTATTAGTATTAGACTATTAGTAATTCAATTTGGCTATATTATATTAGTAATATTAGTTATGTTGAATCAGTTAATTAGTATAACTATATTCTACATTATTAGTATTAATATAAATATTAGTATTAGTTATAACTATATAGCCTATATTAGAATTGAGAGTCTTAGACTATATAATAGACTAATAGTATTAGTACAACTATGTAAGTATATTGTATAGCTATATATTAGTTTTAATTATAGTGATTAGTATAATTATATAATAGTAGATTATTAGTATAACTATATATTAGTATTAGTTATACTATTATAGTGATTTAGTATATTATCATTTCTATATTATATTTATACTATAACTCTTATAATATATTAATATATACTAGTACTATATATTATAGTTATATATTAAAGAATATAATAATACATTCATACTAAATATATATAGTTATATTTCTAGTGATTTAGTTATTAACTTATTATGATTAGTATAACTATATAAATTATAATAGTATTAGACCATTAATATAGCTATATATTAGTAATATTAGTTATGGTGAATCAGTGCTTTAGTATAACTATATAAGTGTTAACTATAATGATTAGTATAACTATATAAATTATAGTATAGTGATAATTATATTAATTAAAATAAGTATAGTGATAATTAAATTATATTAATTATAGTGATAAATATACTATATAGCTATACATAGTATTAATTATAGTGATTAGTATAAGTATATAAATTATATAATAGTATATTAGTATTAATAGTAGACTATTAGTATAGGTCACTATAACTATTGTTGAAGTATTAGTTATAATGATTTAGTATAACTATATTAGTATAAGTATAACTACAGTCTATATTAGACTATTAATATTTTTTTATATCATATATAATTAATTATATACAACTATTATATAAATAATATTTTTTTTTAATTTCTATTCGGTCCGGTCCGGAATAGAAAACCCCTGGACCGGGACGGGAACGAACTCAGTCGGTCCGGACCAGCCGATACTCACCCCTACTCAAATCCCCTGAATTCAATATGTTATTTCATAATTAAAAAACTTATTGCAACTCAATGTTGAGCATCCTAATTATTATTATTATTTTTATGTTAGGACATCCCTCAAACTAGTCTACTAAACTTTCCAAATTACGTGCACGGTTACTTTGGACCAGTGTCTGCATGGTCACTAGCTTTCCTGCCATATCCAGATGGCAACAAAAATCCAAGCAACATTCAGGTGCTTTTTCAACTTTGTTCTTGTCTTTTAGTTATAAGTTAATTATATTTTAAGTAGTTTAATATGTTTTCATTTTTTTGTGTTAAGCAAAACGTTGGTTACCCATTTCAATATGAGATGGGACCTCCGAGGCCATTTATCGTTACAAGCTCCGCAACAAGCGCAAGAATTGGTGAAGAAGATAGACATGCTATTCTGAAAACTAAAGTGTAATGTACTTTCGCTAGAGTTGATGAAGAAATTCTTTTGGATAGACCAGATGAACAGAAAATTGACGATGGCACTCCAGGTACACCACAGGTAGTGCCATCGTTGAATGGTGATGATATCATTGAGGGGCCAAAGTCAGGGATAGAGTTCAATTCGTTTGAAGATTTGTTATGCTATTATAAGCATTATGCTAAAAATTGTGGGTTTGGGGTGATGATACAAAGGAGTGAGAGGTCAAATGATCAAAGTGTCAGATATGTCACCCTTAGTTGTGCACGAGGAGGGAAAGCCTGGAATAAGAGTTCCAATATCGCCAACCAACGTCAGAAGGGAAAGACTGACTGTAAGGCAAGGATTAATGCCTTAAGATTGGAGGGAAAGATGTGGTTGACAACAGTCCATAATACACATAATCATGGCCTCAGCCATAGAAATCCTGCTTCTTTCGATGTAACAGAGAAGTGAGGGAGACTGTTAAAAGAGTCCTAGACATAAACGATTTAGTTGGCATACAAATGAATAAGAGTTACAGATCTCTTGTCGTTGGCATTAATGGCTTCGAGAACTTCCCATTTTTGGAAAAGGATTGTCACAATTATATCGACAAAGCATGACATCTAAGCATTGGTGTGGGTGGTGCTGGAGCACTTCGAGATTATTTTCTGAGGATGCAGTGCAAGAATAACGGTTTTTTTGTGTTGATGGATTTAGACAATGACGGTAGGTTAAAGAATGTTTTTTGGGTTGATCCACGCAGTCAAGTAGCCTACCAGTATTTGGTGATGTGGTGACATTCGACACCACATACTTGACAAATAGGTATGGGATGCCCTTTGCACCATTTGTTTGTGTAAACCACCACGGGTAGTCGATTCTTTGAGAGCTGGGTTGATTTCCAGTAAGGACACGGAGACCTTTACATGGCTATTCCAAACCTGGTTGCAGTGTATGGATAGTATAGCTCCAAAGGCTATTATTACCGATCAAAACAGAGTAATGAAAAATGCAATTGCTAGTCTTTCTAGAAACTCGACATAGATTATGCCTGTGGAAAATACTGAAGAAAGTCCTTGAGAAGCTTGGGTCATATGTAGCTTACAGAAGTTGGCTGAAAACTCAACTGATGAAATGTGTGTACGACACACAAACTATTGAGGATTTCGAGAAATGTTGGGTCAGGTTTATTGACACATACGACTTACATGAGAATGCGTCATTGAAAAGTTTATAAGCAGAGCGTGAGCATTAGGTACCGGTTTTCCTAAAGGAGCACTTTTGGATTGGAATGAATACAACCGAGTGCAACGAGAGTATGAACGCTTTTTTATGGTTATGTCCATTCAAAGAAAAACTTGAAGGAGTTTGTTGACCAGTTTGATAATGAGCTGAAGAAGAAAATTAATAATGAAAATCAGGCGAAATTTCAGTCATTTAGTGGTACCATTCCATGTGTATCTAGATCTCCAATTGAAAAGAAATTTCAAGAGTTGTACACCAATACTAAATTTAAGGAAGTTCAACAAGAAGTAATTGATATGCTTGATTTGGATCCATCTCTACTGACGTCAGATGGTATAATGAAGAGTTATTCGGTAGAAGATGAAGTTCGTATTCAGAAGTTCACAAAACTAGTTACATATTTAGTAGATTTTAATGTGGATGACTATAATACAAAATGTTCGTATGGGTTATTTCAGATGAGGGGGATACTGTGTAGGCATATTTTGGCGGTCTTCAAATGTAACGGTATAAAATCATTGCCAGACTGGTATATTTTAGACTGATAGAAAAAGGACATAAGAGGAGATACACGTTAATCCGAAGTAGCTACGACGTAGGGGATTATAGGCCAAATGGTAATAGATATTCAATTCTTTGGAATATGTGTTACGGGATGATAACTTATGCAGTGGATTCTAATGAGCAATTTGAAGATGCAAAGAAGAGAATACATGAGATGACTGAATTGTATCGTTAGAACCAACGCCCCTTATCTTTGACCCAAACAGGTTCGAAGGCGATGAATATTTTAGTCTAGTTCCTTAAATAGTTCTTTATAACTTCTAAAGAGGAATTGCAATTTATTTACTTAAATGATGTCCCATATAACAATTCTTTGCCCCAAATAGATTTGGAACCTATGACACTGGATGCAACTATTGTTGGTAGCTCACAACAAGTTAAGGGCTCAATTATTGTCAACGGAAAAGGAAGACCCCCATATTTGAGAAAAGCATCCAGGATGGAGATAGACATGCGGAAGGTTATAGTCAAACAAAAGAAAGCACAAGTGGGAGGAAAGCACAAACAGGTGCATGTTTTAACATTAAGAGAATTAAAAATTATTTTAATGTTCATGTGTGTTAGATTTATAAAGTTTAACTTAGAAAAATGAGTATTTTTACTTTTTACTTTATTATTAGCGAGATAAAGAAGATAAAGTATCCATGGGCACATGCAGAAATTTATTTAGCCCATCAGAGACCCCCATCTCCAATGTTAGAAATGTGCATGTATATTACATATTAATTTTATTTCAAGAGAAAGTGGGCTGATTTTATATGTTACGATATTTTGTGCACTGCTGGCATTGATAAATCTTGATTTTTAATGTTAATTTTTTAATGCTAACTAGATTGTGGCAGGCGGCTCAACTATTGACATTAGTAGAACCTAGTTCCGAGACAATACAGTATTTAGGAGTCAAGAAACTGTAATATTTGTTGCTATTTTCGTATTTTCATAGGATTATACAATTTCATTTAATATTTGCATCATATTCATTACAGATGCAATTTGGGTTGGATGGATCACAACTAGAGTGTATGGATGGGACACAACCAAATCCAACAATGATATTGTTCAATTTTTGAACACTGAATATTTTTTGTGTATTGGCTGTAATTCCTGGGCAAATTACTGCGTATCTGGTGTATTGAATGTAATTAGATAGATTCTGGGTTCTTTTGAATGTTTTCATGGTCTATGATTTCTTTCTACCAAATGAGAGTTGTTGTGAGGGGTTGTAATGATTTTGTAAGATATTTTGTGTATTGAATGAATTCCTGGGAAATTTCCAGGTTGAAATTGTAAAGGATGCATTGGGTACATATGAATACGTTATGTTATTTTATGTGCTATTATAGTTTTCTGGACACGTTCATGTGATTGTTATGTGCTTGATTTGGATAAAGGCTTGATTGTTATGTGCATGGGATTGTTATATGCATGGGAGATAAAGGCATCAGTTGTTATAGTATGGGAAATGAAGGCATGAATGATATGTGCTCAGATAAAGGCATCAGGTCTATAATTCATGGGTGCCTATTTCATGGTTTATACGGTCATATTTCCCCCACAAATAATTCATGACCTCTTTGGTTGTGCACGATCATATTTCCTAGGCAAATAATTCATGACCTCTTGCACTGAAAACACTTCCCATCCTGTAATCCAGAAGCTTGAGTCAATGAATATAGATAACGGGCTCAGCCCTTCAAGTCAGATTACATCGGTAATCAGAACACGAAGACTACTACACATGATATTTATTTACAATGAAACAAAGAAACAACTTCTATTTCAAAGTACATCCACCATCAGAACACATGAAATAACAATACAAATATAGCTTCCCAGTTCATAGTAACTTAAAATACATACTTTAATAACTTAAGACACTAGTCTGAAATCACTTAGACGGCAGAAAGTAACATGAAACAATGACAATGGCAACAACCAAGACAGCTAGAGTAGTGTACGTTTCTGCCTGTTTTCAGCTTCTTGCTTCCAAACCTCCTCAAGTATATTGGATAACATCTTCTTGATTGCATTAGCTCATTTTCGGAACTCAATCTCCTGATACTCGATTGTGTCGAGAATTCCTTTTGAGCTCTTCCTCCTTCTTTAATAGTTCATTTTTATTTCTTGAAGTTCTTGCTCTATGTCCAAAGTACTATCCGCCCACTTGAAGAAATTGCAATATGGTAAGCCTTGCTCATTTTACACATTTAAAAAATGTTAGATGTACTTACAGATAAATGTGGGACTATGATTACATGTATTGAAACATTTTACCTCATTGTTGTACTTTGGACTGCCTAAGAATGACAGTCCTGGATTTTTGGGAATATTTGAGCATCTCGGTGTGGCCTCAACCTCACAGAAGCAGAATGGTTGACTCAAAATACATTTACCAATAGATGACGAAGACATTGATGACGAAGACATTCTAACATGAACAAAAAAAAAAGAAATTTATGAAACAAAGACAATATCATGTAAGTAATATCACTTCAATATAATTTAAATATAGTCAAATCTATCCAAGTGAGCATAACAGAAAAAAGAAATTTATGAAGCAAAGACAATATCATACAAGTAATATCACTTCAATCTCATTTAAACATATTCAAATCTATCCAAGTGAGCTTAAACAGAAAAAAGAAATTTATGAAACAAAGACAATATTATGCAAGTAATATCACTTCAATATGATTTAAACATATTCAAATCTATCCAAGTGAGCATAACATAAAAGAGAAATTTATGAAACAAAGGCAATATCATGCAAGTAATATCACTTCAATCTCATTTAAACATATTCAAATCCATCCAAGTAAGCTTAAATAGAAAAACGAAATTTATGAAACAAAGAATATCATGCTAGTAATATCACTTCAATATGATTTAAACATATTCAAATCTATCCAAGTGAGCTTAAACAACAAAAAGAAATTTATAAAACAAAGACAATATCATGCAAATAATATCACTTTAATCTCATTTAAACATATTCAACTCTATGTGAGTAAGCTTAAACAGAACAAAGAAATTTATGAAACAAAGACAATATCATGCAAATAATATCACTTCAAACTCATTTAAACATATTCAACTCTATGTGAGTAAGCTTAAACAGAACAAAGAAATTTATGAAACAAAGACAATATCATGCAAATAATATCACTTCAATCTCATTTAAACATATTCAAATCTATCCAAGTGAGCTTAAACAGAAAAAAGAAATTTATGAAACAAAGACAATATCATGCAAATAATATTACTTCAATCTCCTTTAAACATATTCAACTCTATGTGAGTGAGCTTAAAAAAAAATAAAATTATGAAACAAATACAATATCATGCAAGTAATATTACTTCAATATGATTTAAACATATTCAAATCTATCCAAGTGAGCATAACAGAAAAAAGAAATATATGAAACAAAGACAATATCATGCAAGTAATATTACTTCAATCTCATTTAAATATATTCAAATCTATCCAAGTGAGCTTAAACAGAAAAAAGAAATTTATGAAACAAAGACAATATCATGCAAGTAATATCACTTCAATATGGTTTAAACATATTCAAATCTATCAAAGTGAGCTTAAATAGGACAAAGAAATATTATGAAACAAAGACAATATCATGCAAATAATATCGCTTCAATCTCATTTAAACATATTCAACTCTATCCAAGTGAGCTTAAACTGAACAAAGAAATTTATGAAACAAAGACAATATCATGCAAATAATATCACTTCAATCTCATTTATACATATTCAACTCTATCTAAGTGAGCTTAAATAGAACAATCCAACCATAATCGAAATTAACCTAGGAATTAACAAACCAAAGAGAAGAAAAAATATAACTCAACTTCGGTTGGGCACTTTGAACTACATTCATTCTCAATTCTGCATAATTAAACCTACAAACGAAACAATCAAAGAATCAGATTCTAACACCAAAATAAATAAAATCTTTCCCCACATATCAAAGGGGGAGCTTACCTAGCTTGAGTGGGGTCACTGGCCAATTGCCCAGTGCCCAAACTTGAAGTCCAAAAGTTGAGGTTTTAGGGTTAGGGTTAGGGTTAGGGTTTTGGGAGTTATAGTTAGGGATAGGGTTTTGGGAGTCAGGGTTAGGGTTTCAACGATTTTGAGGAGGAAGGAAGGAGAACAAACTTTCACAGACAAAAATCGAGGAGGCAAAAAATTTGACGAAACTTGTGAAATCGAAAACTGTAAGGAGCACCCAGACTTGCGAAAGACAAAACTAAGGAGGAACTTGCGAAATCGACAAATCCAAAGGAGAACCTAGACTTGCAAAAGAGAAAACCGAGGAGGAACTTGCGAAATCGAGAAAGATGAAGGAGAACCCAGACTTGCGAAAGAGAAAACCGAGGAACTTGTGAAATCTTGGATCTGCGAAAGAGAATATGTCTGCGAAATGAGAAAGAAAACAAGGAGGAAGCACCATTCCAACTCAGAGGAAGGAAGCAAGTAAATCTTTGTGGGGTTCGAAGGGTTAGGGTTAAGGTTGATTGAGAAGATTAGAGGAGAGATGAGACGAAAGGTTAGGGTAGATGGAGAAGATGAGGGGAGACGAAAGGGATGAAGTGCTTGGGCAGAAGTGAGGTTGTGAGCATTTCTTTTTGTAATTGTGGGAATATACCATTTCATGAAATGAACTGTTTCATTTTCATGAAGGGTGGGCTACATTTTCATGAAATGAACCATTTCATTAAAATGCATTGAATGAAATGGATAGCTGCTATTTATGCCACATCACCATGATTGCGCCGCCACTCCCCATCGCTACTGCAAATGGCATTTTCCTTTATTATAAGTGTGCTTTTGTACAAGGCCATATGCCTTCTCTAATCTTTCTATTTCTCTAAACATTAGGGAGAGAAGAGGAAGAAGAAGATTCAACTTGTCATCTAGCCTTCCAGTCTCTTTCATTTATGAACTCCTATTGCTAATTGCCTTTTTTTTTTCCATTCTCTACTCTTGTCACTTTTAATGCCCATTTTGTAGACTACAATAAAACACAAACTATCTAAGTGTTTTTTTATGAACAGAACATTTGTGTATCCAAATGATTATTGGAATGAATCTCATCTCAACCCAATTGGTCTCTCATTATCTCAACACTGTTCATTAAGATGACCATTCCTTGACCCAACACACAGAGACACAGTCCCAAGCCTCAGCCAAGAATGGCTCCTCTCTCATCCGATGTTGCCCTAAGAAATCCTCTTTCTACTTTCATGATAGAATTGTCAAACCGAAAATCAGACACACAAAAATCAAAACGACACAAACCTATAACTGAAACCAAATCCAAGAATCCCATAAATCAAAATCCATGAGGATGACACTAGAAACCAAAGAAACCCACAACCCTGAACTTTCTCAAAACCATGATCTCAAATAACCCATAATCCCTAACTTTGCATAAAGAATCGAATGTTTTCCCAGGTTCAAGGATATAGATATCTCTAGAGACGAGTTTGCAAGCATGATAAAGGTTCAAGCTGAGTTCTTGACATGCAAGGCCCACATATCCATCTCTCCTCCTCCATTACGATTTTTCAAGAAAAGTGCCTCAAATTTTCTCGAGCTCACTCTGTCCTTGTGTGTCTCTATCACTCGCCTCTAGTTATGTATGTGGGAAGGGGGGATGGTAGTTGATTCAAAATAGTGCATGTAGGTTATTGAAACGAGTAGTTTTATGTGCAGACGGAGAAGGGTGTTTGTATTAGTGAGACGGGGCGTTTTGGCGTGTGTTGTGAATAAATAGAACAAAGCATTTTGTATAATTCGAACACTAGTGGTAATGAGGTGCATTTCATATAAGTAGAGTATAAGTAGTGGAAGGTAGAAATAAATGGTATGAAAATTCTTGTAGATGAATTACAGTGGAGGTAGGATTTGCCTCGAATAAAAGCTAGAGTTTTCCTCCAAGATTTTCATTCTTGGATTTCTTGATTTCTTGTTCTTGGTTCTTGCTTGTATTCTCTTTTCTATTCTTGAAGGTAGAAGGTCCCTAACAGTGGTATCAGAGAGGCGATCCTCTCAAGATGGCAGAAGGAACACATGCATTAAAGGCATAATAGGGCAGTAGGAAGCAATTCAGAAATAGTTAAATGGCCATTAACAAACAATTCATGCACTTATAGAAAGTTTAGATCAAATACATGATATGATGAGAAGTTTAGTTGAATACCATCATGTCCCTCCTCATGGGAAGGATATGCAAAAATCTCGCATGGTTCTTCAAGAGGATATATGCCTAGAGGAGTGAGGTTGGATTTTCCCTCATTTTGATGGTAACAACCCTGCAGGGTGGATTTTTAAAACAATCCAATACTTTGATTTTCATCAAAGACTAGCTAATCATAGACTTTTAATGGCCTCTTATTACATTGAGGAGGAAGCCCTTATACGGTATCAAGATGCTATTGATATAGGTTAGCTTGTAGGGTAGGACTCGTTTGTTAAGACTTTGCAAGTCAAGTTTGGCCCAATTGCATACAATGATCCCATAGAGACTTTGATCCGTTTGAAATAGGCTAACACGATGGCTACTTATAAGACAGTTTGAAAGTTTTTCCAATCAATTAAAGGGACTCTCAAAGAAGCATAAGTTAATTTGATTTTTGAGTGGTCTCAAGGATGAGATCCAGGTGCCCATAGGATGCTCATTTCATTAATTTGAGTGTTGCCTTTGGATTAGCTAAAATCCAAAAGGAGTATATGTGGAGTACAAGAAGAACTATAAAGGCAGATGTAAGTAGTGGGAAGTACAACATTTTGGAGGTAGTGAAGATGCTGGTAGAAAATTTTAGAAGAATAATGGGTCTAGCAAAAATATATAATCTTTGCAAATGGATGAAAAGATGAGGAAGAGTTTGTCTTACCACTGCAATGAGAATTGGAATCCAAGTCATGTTTTCAAGAATTTGAAAATATATTTTTTGCAAGTGGAAGATGGTGAAGTAGAGGAGTCACAACAGAAAGATGAATTAGAAGGGACAATTGTTAGAGAGGAAGAGTCTAAGATATTGGATGAGAAATTGCAACTTTCTATACATGCAATTTCAGGTTCACCTAGTGCTAATACTATGAGGGTGAAATGTGTAATTGGACAGCAACCTATAGTAATTATTGTGCATTCAAGAAGTACTCATAACTTCTTGAATTCAGGTGTAACACAATTAGCAGAATTAAAGATTGAGGATGGTATTACCTTGCAAGTTATAGTTTCAAATGGGAGAAAATTACTGAGCCAAGGCAAATGTGAGAATACTGTACTAAAGCTTCAAAGGAAAAAATTTCCAATTTCTTTCCATGTGTTAACACTAGGAGGGAGTGATGTAGTATTAGGTGTGCAGGGGTTGAAAATGCTTGGGCCTATCATGTGGGAGTTCCTCAAAATGACAATGCAGTTTTAGATTTGTGGTAGAAAATTAATGTTGCATGGTTTATGTGTGGGAGAAACTTCAATAGAAGAAGGAAGTTGTTTCTTTAAACCTTCTTCTATAGAAAAAGAGGTTGGTTTCTGCAGTCGGTGAATGATGTATGCAGTGATGAGGTATTAAATTGTCAGTAGGAAGTTTGTGAGTTGTCGTTGGAGTTTTAGAAGGTGTTTGAAGAGCCCAATGGATTATCACCTTCAAGAGAATTTGATCATAAAATCATTCTCAAATAAGGAACTCAGCCTATTTTAGTTACGCCGTACAAGTATCCTTACTACAAAAAGTGACAATGAAAAAAAAGTTAAGCACATGTTAGCGTCTGTAGTAATCAGACAAAGCAACATTCCCTTTTCATCACTTGTCCTTTTAGTTAGGAAGGTTCATGGCAGTTGGAAAATGTGCATAGACTATAAAGCTTTAAGTTAGAAAACTATCAAAGATAAGTTTCCAATTCCAATCATAGATGAGCTCTTGGATGAATTTTGAGGGGCTAAAATTTTCTCAAAACTCGACCTTAGATCAGGCTATTACCAGATAAGGGTGAGGACAAAATATGTGCATAAGATAGCCTTAAGGATAGATGAGTGCTATTACAAGTTTTTAGTATGCCTTTTGATCTCATTGATGCTCCAAGAACCTTCCAATGGCTGATGAATTAAGTGTTAAAGCTCTTGTTAAGAAGATTTGTTATAGTTTTTCGATGACATCTTGGTGTATTGCAGAAATTTTGAAGAGCATCTAATGCATTTGAAATAGGTGTTGAGTATCTTGAAGAACCACAATCCCTTTGCAAAGAGATCAAAATGCAAGTTTGTAGTTAAGGAGGTTGATTATCTGGGTCATTTAATCTCTAAAGAGATGGTCAAGATAGATCCAACATAGATCTCATCAATGCTAGAATGGTCATTGCCTTGTTCTTTGAAATCACTGAGGGTTTTTTAGGACTTACTGGATATTACAGAAAGTCCATTTGAGGGTATGGATCCATAGCAGTACCATTAACAGCCTTGTTGAAAAAGAATTCATTTCAATAGAATGTTAAAACTACTACAACTTTTGAAACACTAAAGAGAGTTGTGACATAGCCTCCTATCCTCAAGCTTCCAAATCTTTCAAGAAGCTTTACAATAGAATGTGATGCAAGTGGATTGGGTCTTGGATCAATGTTGTTGCAAGATAGGCAACCCATTGAATTCTACAATAAAGCATTAAAAGGTAAACTTTTATTATTATCAACATGTGGAAGGAACTGTTGGAGTTGGTGAGTGCAATGCATAAGTGGAGACCATATATTCTTAGGCAAGCATTCAAGGTGAAAACTAATCAGCAAGCATTAAGGTTTCAATTGGAACAGAAGGTGTGTACTAAGGTCCAGCAAAAATGGATTACAAAATTAATGGTATATGATTGTTCCATTGAGTATAAGAAATGAAAGGAAAATAAAGTTGTTAATGCATTGTCAAGGAAGCAAGAAGAGGAAGAAGTAGCAGCATTGGCAATCATTTGATTTCCCACCTACGTGTGGATTGAGGAGCTTAAACAAAGATACTCTTTATGTCCAAAAATTGAGATAAGGGTGCTGATGAACATTGAAGCCTCCTAGAGTTAGTTTTGATGCTGAAAGAGAAGGGGACAATGGATGACTTGATTACTTTTTTCTTAATTGCATGGGGCCTATGGTTTAAGATAAACAAAATGATTCATGAAAAAACATATTATGAACCAAGACATGTGATTGCTCATGCATTGTCTTTGCAGAAATTTCACAAGGAGTTGGTGACTATATCTAGCTCAAACTTGAAGACACATTGTAGTTGGAAGCCTCCTCCTCATGGTTTCCTCAACCTTAATGTTGATGGAGTCATGTTCTTTAATCAACATAAAGCAAGGGTGGGGGTCATACTCAGGGATGACAAAGGTGATGTTGTTATGGCAGTCAGTAAAGCTGAAAGTGAAGTTACTGATCCTAAAACAATTGAACTCTTAGCTATGTTCAAAGGACTTCAATTTTGCATGCATACCGATCTCTCAGAAAATTCTTGAAAGCAATTGCTTGGTGATGATCAAAGAATTACAAACAACAATTGGAACTTCATTTTCAAGACTACGGAATCTGATCAAAGAAACTCAAAGTCTATTGAGTTTATTTAGCGTGTGCAAAATTCAACATATTCACAGATTAGGTAATGAGGTAGCCCATTGATTGGCTCGTTATGCTTGGAATGTGGATGACATTGTAATGTGAGGTGCTAATGTTCCACAACCTCTTTCCCAAGTTGTTTGGGTTGATAAGAGTTCTTTGTAATTCTTCTATTGTTAATGCATTCTGATTTCATATTTAAAAAAAAAAAAATTATCTTGGTCCCTATGGTAATTGCCATTCTTTTTATTTATATATTGTTCATATTAAGTAAACTAAATTTTAAAATTTTGTCTCTCAGATAATTCTTGAAATCAATTGCTTAGTGATGATTAAAGAATTGCAAACAGCAGCTAGCACTTCTTTTTCAAGGCTAGAGAATCTGCTCAAAGAAACTCAAAGTCTAATGAGTTATTTAGTGTGTGCAAAACTCAACATATTCACAGGTTAAGTAATGACGCAGCCCAAAGATTGGCTCGTTATGCTTGGAATGTGAATGACATTGTAATATGTAGTGCTAATGTTCCACAACCTATTTCCCAAGTTGTTTGGGTTGATAAGAATTCTTTGTAATTCTTCTATTATTAATACATTTCAATTTCATATAAAATAAAAATAAAATTAAAAAATAAAAATAAAAAACTTATCTTGGTCCCTATGGTAACTGCCATTCTTTTTATTTCTATATTGTTCATATTATGTAAATTAAATTTTAAAATTTTATGTTGATCTTTCTCGTACATAATTTTTGGATAGAGAAGTTTTTATTTTTAGGAGAATTGATCTGAAAAATATTATAGACCATTAAGCACATTTAAAACATAGAAGAGTATATGATAAATATTTTAATTTGAACTCATCATTAATATTCTCTGCATATTTTGGATATATTTTAAACCATGTTTTTAATTTGTATATTTGCATAAACTTTATAAAGGCAAATTTTAATTAAAACATCATATGAACGGCTTGTTCATGTGATTTTTGTTTAATCCCTCTTTTCTTTAGGTTCTGAATTTAGTTTTTGTTTCTTTCTTTTACTCAGTTATTATTATTATTTTTGTAATGATATTCCTAAAAAATTTTGACTGAAGTATTTATTTAAGCCTAAAATAGTTGGCCCCTCCAAACTTAAAGTTATGGCTTTATCCATGATGCTTTCTTAAACAATGTTGTCATTGAGTATTTGAAGAAGCAAGAAAGCTTGCCAAAAAGCATTATAGCCCACATTGCCCAAAACTCCATGCCCACCTAAACATCAAAACTACCAAGCTCAATTCAACATAAAAATGACCCCAAAACTTCAACTTGTAAATTCCGATTCATTACATCAACAGTTATAGAGAGACAAAGAGACAAGCAAATAGATAAACATGGGTAGAAGAAAGTTTCCAAATCCAAAACTATATCTTGAAGAACCGGAGGCAAACCAAGACAAAGGAGAAAATGAGAGACAAAATAACCAAGAACCCACTCTAGAAACCAACACCCTTTCTTTGGAACTAGACGAGACACAGTTACAAAGGAAAGGGGAACAAGATCCAGTGGATAAAGTAGAAAGACCTAAGCAAAAGGAGATAATGGGACCGAATCATGCATAATACGTTGGACAAGTGTCAGGGCCCAACTAAATGGAACAGTAAGGCATTGGTACTTCAAGGGACCAAACCTCCAAAAACAATTTGAACTTTGAATCTCCAAATTTCCATTGACGATAAATTGGCTACAAATAAATAATAGGACTCTTAACTAACTCTTGTTAAACGTGGCCCTACAAACAAGCAACTGATATTACTGCTATTTCTTCTAAGGACTCAAGCAACAAAGCCCATTACCCAATGACTCCATTTAGCCAACATGGCGCATGACACACTGAACATAAGCAAATAATAAGACACGTGCAGATCAATCCAGCAGTAGGTATTTATCCACGTGGCTTAAGCACTTGACAAACCCCCTCTCTTCAAGTACCTTGTTCATAAGGGTCCCGAATCTATTTTTGAAATCCCTAATTTCTTCCCATGAAGCTTCTTTCTCTCCATGTTCCATTTGACTAGCAACTCATTGGTAGCCATCCTCCCTTGTCGCTTGAGTCTTCTTGCCAAAATCTTCTCTGGTTTAAGTATGAGTGAGCCATCGACGTTGGTTGGAGGTAGTGTGGGTTGTGGGATTGAAGAGGAGCCAAGACTCTTCTTAAGGCAAGAGACGTGGAAGATGGAGTGTAGTTTTGCCTTAGTCAACAGCTGTGGACAGTAGGCAATAGACCCAAGCTTCTCCAAAATATGGAAGGGTCCATAGAATTGGGGCACTGGCTTTTGGTTCTGACAAGCAGCGAGGAACAACCGTCAATAAGGCTTCAATTGGAAGTACACCCATTCTCCCACCTTGAAGCTCTTTTCAGATCTCTTTAAATCTTCAAATATTTTCATTCGTTCATATGATTCATGCAAGTGGTCTTTCAAAATTTCTTAGGATTTCAACTCATTCCTTTAGATTGTCCTCCACAGCTTGCACTAAAGTGGTTCCAGGTGTATATTGAAGGATTCAGGGAGGAGAAATCCATAGATAGCTTTGAAAGGGATGGTTTTGGTGGTCAAATGCTCACATGTATTTTACCAATATTTGGCAAGTGCAAGCCACTTACTCCAGTCCTGTGGCTTTTACAGAGGTAACCTTCTAAAACTTGATTAACAATCTCTGTTTGCCCATCCAATTGAGGATGGTATGTTGATTTAAGTTTAATTAAGTTTGTTGTAATCGAAAGAACTTAGACCAAAAATGAGAGATGAAAACCGAATCCCTGTCACTTACAATGGATCTTGGGTTACCATGTCGCTTGAAAATGTTGCGCATGAAATGTTTGACTACTGTGCTGGCAGTATAGGGATGACTTAGCGCCATGAAATGGGCGTATTTTTTCAGTTGGAAAACCATGACTATAACAACATTTTTGCCTTAGGAAGTGGGTAGACCTTCAATAAAGTCCATACTAAGGTTTGTCCAGGTTGAAAGGACATTGGAAAGGGTTGGAGAAGACCTGCAGGGTGTTGGTGCTCAAACTTGTTCCTTTGAAAAACCTCGCATTCCCGGATGTACTGCCTCATTGTAGTTTTTATATTAGTCCAATAAAAAAAATATTCCTTAATCTTGCCAATGTTTTATGGTAACCTAAGTTTCCTGTTAATGGTTGATCATGCATTTTCTGTAGGGAAAGCTAGCGGAGTTGAGTAGAGGTCCCTAGATGCAGCTTGCCTTTGTAAAGCACCACTTCCTACCACAATGTGTGCCTCCCATCGTGGATCAATCCTTCTTGCAACTATTGGTGGAGCATCTTGAGTTGTGGGTCTTGGAGGTAAGCATTTTTACTAGATTGAGCCATGGGATCTTTGGTTGTGAGAGTAAGATAGCATAAGTTGACTCTTGGGGTGGTTGTAACTTGATAAGGCATCTACAGCCTTATTTTCCCTTTCGTCCTTGTATTCTATTAAGAATTCATACCTGACAAGCTTAGAAATCCATTTTTATTGTACTGGAGTGCCTACTCTTTGTTCCACCAAATATTTAAGAACTTATTAGATTCTGAATCTCTATCCTAGTAGGTATGCCCGCCATTGTTTTACTGCTAACAGCAGGGCAATAAGTCCTTGCCTAAAAAGAGCCAAGGGGCACCCCCCCTACATAAGAAAAGCACATATACCTTTGCTAGAAGTGTCACACTCAATAACAAATATTTTAGTGAAATTAGGTAGACTCAAAACAGGGGGTGTGGTGAGGGCTTGCTTGAATTAATTGAAAGTTTGGGTAGCCTTATCATCCTAATAAAATGGATCTTTTCATAAAAGGTTGGTAAAAGGGGCAGCAATGGTGCCATAACCTTTTATGAACTTCCGATAATGCCCCATGAGACCTAAAAAACCTTGAAGGGCACGAAGGGAGGTAGGGAGAGTCCATTTCAACATGCATGAAATTTTTTAGGGATTGGCTTTCACTCCTTCCCTAGAGTTAAGATGACCTAGGTGATTTCATGGCTCCTAAAATGAAACTTGGACATCTTAGCATATAACTGGTGGTGTTGTAGTAGGTTAAGCACAATTTCTATATGAGAAATATGGTCACTCATGCATTTACTATAAACTAGGATATCGTGTAAAAAAAAAAAGAGACACATTTCTCAAGTAGAGAAGGAAAATTTCATTCATTAAACTTTGAAAGGTTGAGGGTACATTGGTAAGGACAAAGGGCATTACCAAAAATCCGTAGTGACCTTAGTGGGTACCTTGCGCACAAGGAGTACCGAAAATGAGTAAGGGCTTTGACCTAGATGAATGATCCCACAGTCCAGCATATCCTTAACAAGCCTCTTGATCTCCTCCTTTTGACAGTAAGGATGGTGATAGGGTTTACATTGAAGGGGTTGCACCTTCCACAAGTGTTATCTTGTGATCTTGGCTCTGGTGTAGAGGTAACCCTTTAGGCTCCTGAAAATGAGTGCTAAAGTTAGAAATCAAGGGCTGCACCTCTTGGAGGACTTCTGAGGAGAAAGGTGTTGTTGTTGCCTCCATTAATTGTAAAACTAACCCTTTGGAAGTCCCTTTAGATTGTAAGGAAAAACTCTTGGCATCTTTTATTGTGAGGTCCAAAGGCTTAAGTCCTTGGAGCTGAATTACCTTTCAGTGTCAAGTAAACTTTATAGTGAGTTTAGTAAAATCCCAAAAAATCGATCCCAACAAATAGAGCCAATTCACACTTAAGACAATGTCACATCCTGCTAAGGGTAGCGAGTATAGATATGCTTAAAAAGAGTAACCTTGTAATTCAAAAGAGACTACTTGTCAATAGCCTAAACATGGTACCCGCTCCTCATTTGCCACCATTACCGTTAGGCTGTGACTCCCATTAGTGTAAAGATTTGCCCTTGATCTTGTCATATTCAAATCAACAAAGTTGTGTGTGTTTCCCGTATTAATTAGGGCAACCACTGATTGGTTTTCTATTACGCCCCACAATTGCATAGTTTGAGAAGATAGTGTGCCCGAAATAGCATGGAGTGAGATACCTAGCAATTCTACTTCCTCGATGGGCTCTTGGACTTCTCCCATCTTAGGTTCATTGGAAACATTCAAAAACACTTTCTCTTCTCCTTCCAATTATATTCCTTCCAACAAAAATAGTTTAAGTGCTTAGTACCTCTGCTTTGGGACCCATTTATCATCACAATAATAGCAAAGGCCACGATCACGCCTTTCTTTCATTTGGACAAAAGTGATACGCTGAACAATGAGGTTGGTTTTGGGGCTAGTGTTTGGGTTTGGCCCTGGTGGGTGGTTCTAGGTTTGTGGCCCCAATAGGCATAAGGGGGTGTAGTTGGCGTGGGTGCTGGAAGTCTAGGAAAACTGTTTCTAGAAGGGAATTGTGTGATTAGAGTTGGTTGGGGTAAGTTTGGTGGCTTTTAGTGCTTGAACCTGCGCAACACCTCTTCCTCATATAATCTGGCTAGCCTAAAAGCAGTAGGTATAGTTGTGGAATGGAACATAGTGACCATGATTAGGATGTCGTCCCTTAATCCGCTAAGGAATGTGCTAATCTGAAAATTCTCTAGGAGGCCTGGGATGCAGTTCAATAAGATTTCAAATTTTGGTTTCTAATATTCCTTCATTGTTGGCATTTGACTCAATTTAGTAAAGTCTACCACTGGATCATCAAAGGGTGTAGGTCCAAAATATATTTGCAAATCTTGCACAAAATTAGGCCAAGTGGAAATGGGATGTGAATCCAATACCACTGGTACATAGTTAAAGCCTTGCCCTCCATGTGGAATGAGGCTAATTGAGTCTTGTGATGGTATGGGGTATTGTAATATGCAAAGAACTACTCGGCGTAAAAAAACCTCCTATTTTTGCTCCCTTCAAGGACTAAGAGAGTTGTGGCCATCTAATAAGTGTGTGAAAGTGCACTCTAATTCCTTATTATTAGGTTAAAATGCTAAAATGTGAATAGAAATAATAGAAATTAATGTGTATTCTTGAATTGAGTTTCTATTTATTTTGAGATACTCTTAAGCAAATTTTTATGTTTAATTTCAAAGTTTATAAAAGAGCACTTCAAAGCCCAGTCAAATTCAAAGGAGAACTTTTATGGGATTTTAGAGCAATTTGGATCAAGGAAAAAAAAAAGAAAAAAATTACAAAAGGAAACTGCAAAAAGTCTAAGCCCGAAATTCGCTAGAAAAGAACTTACACATATTTTAATATTTTAATCCTAACAACATTCCACTCACATATCGGATTGATGAGATTCTTGATACGTTGGAAAGCTATCTTAAAGGGATATGAATTTGTCTCTAATAAGGATTTCCAAATTCAAACTCCTGAAGCACTTTTGTGGCTGCGAAGTTGAGTCATAAAATTCAGGCGATTTTTTTATGCTGGAATTATGAAGACATTATGGTTTCTTTCCTACCCTATATAAGCATATCATTAGCACAAAATGGAAAGAGAGGAGAGGCACAAGAGGCAGATTTGAATAGAGGAGAAAATCACTTCCATGGCCGCCGTTTGTTTTACTTTTCTCTGGAGATTTTTATTGTCCATTATATTTATGGATAACTAAATTCTTAAATAAAGCTAGGGATGAAATTGCACATTAAATGGTATTTTTAATTTGTGGATTTGATTTTCAATTACTAAAACTCTTTTATTTTATCTTTCTCAATTCATTGTTGATGTTTTCTTCTCCGAATAATCATAGAATTTATTCTGTTTATGGATTCAGTTATGTTTTTTCTATTGCATGGATTAGTTCTTTGATTATGTTTGGATTAATTATTTATCTATATTGATTTAGTTCTTTACTGCAATATCGCACTCTGAGTATATTGTTGTCGTTGGATTTTCTCAATAGTGATGATAATTTACGTATTTTAAAAGTGATGAATGATTTTTCAAAGGGTTGCATTTGGTTTCACTTTGGTTTATAAATATATACCTTCCGATTGGAAATTTCGGGAATTGAGTTATTCAATGAAGTAAGAATAATTAAAATATTAGATTTGTGCAAGGGATTTTCAACGTTTTACTGTTAGTCAAATTTGAGTATTTTTTTCGTTAGTCACTTTGCTTCACTTTAATTTGTATTTAAAATTAATATTTATTCTCCATTAATAATTTAATATTTTTCTTTAGTTTTTTTGTTCATTTTGCTATTCTTTTAATTTGTCTCACTGTGGAATCGACATCCTAAAGTTGTGCTACAACTACCGCATTATTCTTTGGGCATAATCAAATTTTGGCACCTTTGCCGTGAATACGATAGAAGAATTGTTAGATAGTTTTTCTTTTTAGTAGTTTGTAAAAGCGGTAACTTTGTTCCCTCTTTTAGCTTGCTGTATCTTTATTTTATTTTCTTTTTCGTTTTGTAGCTTTTTTTAGTGTTGTGTTTTTCTCTACCTTGCATGCACAGGTATAGAGATGCCTTGGGTCGGTTTGTTTGTAGACCTGTGTTAGAGTTAGAGTCATAGTCTAATTTTTCTAATAATTTGTTTGATAAACCATCTAGTCCCAAAAAAATGAGTGTGCACGAAGATCAACCTAGGACTCTACATGAGTACCTTTGCCCTACACGCATAGCAACACCATCATACATTATATTTCCACCAAATATTCCTCCAATGGATTTCAAACTAGGTATGATACGACTTCTCCCTAATTTTCATGATTTAGAGAGTGAAAATCCATATGTTCGTATTAGGGAGTTTGAAAATATTGTTTTTACATTTTATGGTCAACCTGGCACTGTCAATGTTGTTCGACTTAAGTTCTTTCATTTCTCACTAAAGGATAAGTCAAAGAGTTAGATGTATTCATTGAGACTACGGTCGATTGGATCATGGGCTGAGATACCCCAATTATTTTTTCAATAAATAATTTCCTCATCATAAGACTAATGTTTTGAAAAGGCAAATCTCAACTTTTACACAAAAGGATAGTGAGACTTTCTATCAAGCATGGAATGTTTTAAAGAGTTACTTAACTTGTGTCTCCATCATGGTTATAAAAGCTGGCGTCTAGTTAGCTATTTTTATAAAGGTCTCACTCCTAGAGAACGTCAATTTTTTGAAATGATGTGTAATTGTGAGTTTTTGCAAAAGGACCTGGATGAGGCAATAGAGTATTTGAATGAACTTGCAGAAAAAGGTCACAGTTGGACAGAACCAAATGCTTTTGACAGTACCAATCGAGCACGCTCTAATCAAACTCATTCTAGTGGAGGCATCTATCATCTCAAAGAAGAAAATAACTTGAAGGCAATGATGGAGGGCCCAACTAGAGAGTTAGAGGCATCGAAGATGGAGGAAAGTATGAGTATGGCAGCTCGCATTATTCCCCAAGTTGATGCATCTAAACCTTGTTTTATTTATCAAGGAGTAGATCATCTTGCACAAGATTGCCTAACACTTGCTGAGATGAGAGTATTGTGTGAGCAATATTGCAATTCTCTTGGCATGTATAAAAAGCCATTTTCACCCTACTCAGATACATACAATTTTGGTTGGAGAAATCTCTCAAACTTTAGCTAGAAGTCTGAAAACCAGCCACCTGCACAACTCCCTAGATCATATCCTGCACCATATCATGCATCTTCTTCTTCTAGGAACTCCTTAGAAGATACTTTACATAATTTTATTAAGGCACATGGTAAAACTAATCAAAAGTTTGAATCTTTGATTACGCAGGTTGTTAAAAAAAAAAAGAGATAAAGAGCCATGTATCCAAGATGATGAGCTACTTGAGTGTGAATGAGCGTAGTAAGTTCCCTTCTCAACCTCAATCCACACCCCAAAGTCAACATATGGCGCAAGGAAATTTGAAAGAGGTCAATACCATTGTGACAAGAATTGGTAAGTTCTTAAACATCCCAACAACTGATAAGGCAGAGAATGTTGAAGAGGAACAAAGCAATGATAGTACCGAGTTCTCCAAAGAAGCCAATGTAATCAAGAGCCTAGTTTAGGTACCATTTCCTCAAGCTTTAAAATTTGATATGCGAACTTTGGATTCTAGTAATGAAATCTTGGAGAACCTTAGGCAGGTAAAGATTAACCTTCCTCTTTTGCATGCTATTAAACAAGTTCCTGCTTATATAAAAGTTTTTAAAGATTTGTGTACAGTTAAGAGGAAGCACCATGTTAAGAATATAGCATTTCTGACAGAGTAAGTTAGTGCTTTAATTGAGCAACGAATTCCTCCTAAGTACAAGGATTCTGATTGTCCAACGATTGCATGTAATATTGGGAATCATGAGTTTGGGCAAGCCTTGCTAGATTTAGGAACTAGTGTTAATTTGATGCCTTATTCCATTTATTTGCAACTTGGTTTGGATGAAATTAAGCCTACTTCTATTGTGCTGTAATTGGCTGATCATTCAGTTAAGAAACTGAGAGGAATAGTTGATGATGTTTTGATCCAAATTGATAAGTTTTATTATCTTATTGATTTCTTAATTTTGGACACTCAGTCGGTTGTTGAGTCTAACTCTAAGGTTCCTCTCATATTAGGTAGACATTTCCTTGCTACGACTAATACACTTATAAATTGCATAAATAGGTTGACGAAACTATCTTTTGGAAACATGACCATGGAGATTAACATTTTCCATATTGAGAAACAGCCAATAGATAACGAGTGCTACCAAACGTACTTGATTGATGCACTCATAGACTAACGAGTTCACACAACTCATGATTTTGATCCCCTTAAATATTCCCTTACTAATTTTGAGTTTGATACTTTTAGTGATTCATCTGATATTGTTGATATGTGTGCTTTTTTTTTATAAAACTCAAGATTATGGAACACGGGCATGGCAACCAAAATTTGGGGAGTTGCCTAAGAAATGTGAAAAACAGATTCCTTCAAGTATGGAAGCACCAAGAGTGAAATTGAAACTTTTGCTTAAGTCTAAAATCTATAAGGTTAAAATGAAAATGTTCCATGATAAAAATATTTTTAGGAAGATATTTAAATCTAATGACCGAATACATTTATATGATGATTCTAGACTTTATAATCACCTAGAAAAATTTCGGTCTAAGTGGACTATTCCCTTTGTAGTGAAACATGCTTTTGAAAATGGAGCGGTAGAAATAAAGAATACTAAAAATGGTCAGATCTTTAAAGTAAATGGTCAACGCATTAAAGTATTAATTGATAGGCAAGTTCCAGAAGTTGAAGACATTCTACTTGTGGATCCGATCTATCAACCTTGACCACATCACTTAGGTATGTTTTTCTTTATTTGTTTTGATTGTTTTGTTTTATTTTTGTTTTCTCTTATTTTCCTTCTTTTCCTTTTTGTTTTCTGTTGTTTTCTTTGTTTTTGTTTGTATGATAGTTTCATTTCATCATTTCAGGTTACCATCTTTGGTGCATAGCGAGCTACCCTCGTCACTCATCAGATGTATTCTACCATTTTTAATTACTTCCCATTTAATTTTGATTCTTAAACATTGAGGACAATGTTTCATTTAAGTTGGGGGTGGTGGTGCAAATTCAGTATTTAAAATGTGTCAATTTTTTACATCACACATGCATCCTTTTCACATGTGTACTCATTCTCATTCATAGCCATCTTTGTGAATTTATCAAACCCACTATAATCATTTTTATTGAAGAATTCACAGAACCCCTAGTGTACTCATCCAAGTTTTGTGGTAAGATGGTGGTTTGACACATGTAACTACATAACTTTTTCGCTTAAGTATTCATGTGAGTTTGGAGAGGATTGAAAACCTACAAATGCAGTAAATTGTGATAAATGTTCATTGTTCTGTTGAATTAGGCACTTCTTTTGATAATATCATTATATGGTTTGTGGTAAGATGGTGGATATATTTAGGATATGACGAATGTCAACTTAGGGTCAACGTTTGATCCTTTCAAGCTAACCATTTCCATCAGACCCCTAGTAGCCAACTTTGAGACAACAAACACATGTAGCTTTTTCTTTTCATATGCTCACATCATCCATACCTCTCCACATTGGAGTATAGTTTATATACTGATTTTTCTACCATTTTTACTTCCAATTGTATACTAGGTGTGGAATTTACATTTTTTTTCTTTTTTTTTTCATTTTCAATTAAAAGAAAAAGAAGAAGAAAAAATGAGAAGAGTACAAGTTGCAAAGTATTCAATTGAGTGAGCTTCAAATGTACCAAAAAAAAAAACAAAAAAAAAAAAGAAGAAAGTCAAGGTTGGGTAGAAATGGCAAGAATACTAAAGTGGTGTGTATTTGTTCATCAAATTATTGGAAAAAAAAAAAAAAGAGAAGAGGAAGAATAAGGAAAAACATTATTATTCAATGATCTAAAAAGTTGGAGAGTATATAAAGTAAGAAGTGTGGTCTATTGAGATATTTAATAAGATTTTCTTTGTATATACTTGAAAGTTTTTGAGTCATTTTCATTTTTTCTTTTCATATAACCCCGAACCCAAACTATGTTACAACCTTTTGTATTGACCATTCTGATCCTAAGTAAGTTTTTGGAAAGAGTGGTGGAAGTCTTATTTGTTAGTGTTCCTATCATAATATCAATGTTTGCTTGTTGTTTATACATAGTTGCCTAATTCCCCAAGAGAGTGTGTGTACACCCATTGTCAACTCTATAGAGAGAAGCCTTGCATGAAACACTTTTATACCCTTGAGTTATGGAGTTGAACCTTTCACTTGAGATGTCCTTGATGTTGCATGTGTCAGGGTCTCTGGTTAGATGGATATAGTTTGGAACATACATACTCTGTGGATTTTTATAGGTGGACTACTTGTGATAGGGTTATTGCATTTCCAAAATTGCTTTGACATGTGAATCTTGAAAGTGTGACTTGGTGGCCTTTGTGTGTGATTTTCTTTGGTCTCTTTCGTTGTTTTAGTATGAAAATTGCTAGGAGCTAGCAATAATTAAGTTGGGTGGGTGTGATAAGTGTGTGAAAGTGCACTCTAAATACCCTATTATTGGATTAAAATACTAAAATGTGAATAGAAATAATAGAAATTAATGTGTATTCATGAATTGAGTTTCTATTTACTTTGAGATACTCCTAAACAAATTTTTATGTTTAATTTCAGAATTTATAAGAGAACAAGCAAAGCCCATTTAAGTTTAAAGGAGGATTTTCATGGGATTTGAGAGCAATTTGGATCAAGAAAAATAAGAAAAAAATCACAAAAGGAAACTGTAAGAAGTCCAAGTCCAAAATTCGTTAGGAGACATCGTGGACATATTTTAATATTTTAATCATAACTTTACACTCACATATCAGATTGATGCGATTCTTGATGCGTTGGAAATATATCTTAAAGGGATATAAATTTTTCACTAATAAGGATTTCCAAATTCAAACTTCTGAAGCACGTACATGGCTGCCAAGATGAGTCATAAAATTCAGTCCATTTTTTTATGCTGTAATTATGAAGACATTAGGATTTCTTTCTTATCCTATATAAGCAAATCATTAGCACGAAATGGAAGGGGAGGAGAGGCACAAGATGCAAATTTGAATAGAGGAGAAAATCACTTCCATGGCCGGCGTTTGCTTTATTTTTCTCTGAAGATTTTTATTGTCAATTATATGAGGTAACTAAATTCTCAAGTAGAGGTAAGGATGAACTTGCACATTAGATGGTATTTTTTATTTATGTATTTGATTTTCAATTAATAAAACTCTTTTGTTTTATTATTCTCAATTCATTGTTGATGTTTTCTTCTCCAAATAATCATAAAATTTATTCTGTTTATGTATTAGTCATGCTTTTTCTATTGAATGGATTAGTTCTTTGATTATGTTTGGATCAATTATTTATCTATATTGATTTAGTTGTTTGCTGCAATATCGCTCCCTGAGTATACTATTGTCGTTAGATTTTCTCAATATTGATAATAATTTAAGTATTTTAAAAGTAGTGAATAATTTTTCGAAGGGTTACATTTGGTTTCACTTTGGTTTATAAATATATACCTTCCGATTGAGAATTTCAGGAATTTAGTTATTCAATTAATTAAGAATAATTAAAATACCATATTTTCGTAAGGAATTCTCGACGCTTTACTGTTCGTCAAATTTAAGTACTTTTTCTGTTAGTCACTTTACTTCACTTTAATTTGTATTTAAAATTAATCTTTATTCTCTATTAACATTTAATATTTTTTTTAGTTTATTTATTCTTTTTACTATTTTTTTAATTTGTCTCACTTTGAAATCGACATTCCAAAGTTGTATTACAGCTGCCAAGTTATTTTTTGGGGGTAATCACCATCGACGAGAGAAAAATATGTATTGCTGTTTGGTGAAGCCTGGCCACCCTTCATGCTGCCACTGCTTCTCAGTTTTAGGCTTAGAGAGGAGGAAGGAGAGATTTGGTATGGTACTACAGCCTGGGATGAGAATTGATTTGGAGAGAGCTTCATGGAAGAAGAGGAGAGTTGCGAGGTGAAACAGATGAAGAGCTCGCTAGTGCTACTGCCGTTTGTGCTTGTCGTGCGATGGGGTCTCTCTGACTCCATTCTTTATCTTTTTTTTTTTTTTTTTTTTTTTTTTAGTATTTGTTCAATTTGTGTGAGTCATTGACGGTGGAAAAGGTGAGACTTTGAGTTAGGATAGTCAAAATAAACTGGAGAAGATCTTTGTGTGGAGAAGATCTTTGTGTATGGCCGGTATGTTTTGGGGGTCGTAGAGGTATAGACTGTAGAGAGAGTGAGGGTGATGAAATGCCCATGGTCCTTCGCAAAATTTAACCCAAGGATCGTAGGGTCAGGCTCTTTGTTCTTCTTTGCATCAGTTTCCTCCAGTCTGCACAACACCAAATGATACCCTTCCCCCAAGATCACTTAGTCTCATCTTTACTTAATGGCCCAGAAGCCTTATTCGTGCTCTTGATTTGAACATGGTTTAAACATTAATGGCCCTCTGAATTTCTTCAACATGTACGTCTTGTTTATTGCTGACGAAAATGGCTTCAAGGGAGAAGAATGGCTTTGGTGGGAGAAGAAGCAGGCTTCTGGGTAGAAGAGGAAAGAGTGTAGGGAGAAGGGAAAAGGGAGAGGAGGTTTAACTGGATGCACACCCACCATAAGTACCATAAGTCTACTATGTGTTGGGTTTTTACTGGTAGGTGTAAATGAGAAATATGCACCCGATCGTTTTGAAGGTTTTCCTTTATAATAATTTGTGGGATTATAAGATTACATGGATAAATGAGAAATACCATCTGCTTTGCCTGCCTGAAATTGTCAGGCATGGAGCATGCGGGCTAACCAATTTGCAGGCTCCACTAGGGGCTGTAGATTTGAGTTAATCCTTAAGGCATATGAGCCAACACAAGCAACTACAAAGAAGTAGATCTAATGCTCATTGCTCTGTAATGGGCTCCAGTTATAACATTTCACTTGCTGATTCTTTATAGCTTATAGCAATCAAGAAATTGGATGGTAAAGTTTTAGGTAGCAAACTGAGGAAGAGGTTTTTTGAGCTAATTCTTAGTATCCCAAAGCTTTGCCATGCCAATATTGTGGCGCTTGTGAATTACTAGCATGGCCAACGACTCCTTTTGTATGAGTATCGCAGAAATAGGACACCTCATGATGCACTGCATGTGGCGGATGAGACTCACAAGAGACTTTCCTGGAAAACACGAATCCAAGTTGTTGGGCCCAATTATATTTAATAGGCAAAGAAGTAGTGGTACTCACATGCAACTAAAGGCCAGAGCCAAGCGAGGCCGGCGAGACTGATGGCAGTCAATTAAAGGACCAAATCACGTTAAGCGCATCCTGTGAATTCAAATGTAAAAGTCAAGTACTGTATCATATAATATTGGGATCAGTCCGCAAAGATATATTTTAAGAAGACATAATTAACATGGAAATCTAACAAACCATATCACAATAAGATTCGGATTTGTGAAGATGAATCTAAGCTAGATATCTGCTTTGAATATGCGTCATTAACAGCTGAATCGCACAAAAGACAATAATATACCAAAATTAGACAATCAGAGTCGTACCTATGGAGAAGTCTTACTATATTGAGCCAACCTAACCTCTATAAATAACCGACCATGTACGCGTCAGAAATGAGTTTATCTCTTAGTTATAGAAATAGCACAACCTATCACGGATTTAGGCATCAGAGCATCCCCACTAGGTACCCTGAGTCCTTTCTAGTTACAAGTTGTTAGGACACGCTGTAGACTGGCTGAAAATTGCATAAACACAAGTCGCACTCGGAGCTACAAGAGCCCTAGAATAAGTTGAACATCTTACTCAAAAAAGTACCTAACTAAAAAAATGCTCATGTTAGGGTTGGAGGCCGTGAGAAACAGGCTTCTTTTACTGATGACCTTGGGGATCTCTAAAAGGGTTCAAACCTTGATTGTGGATAACATAATAGTGTGAGGAGATCCTTTACTGCCAATCCTCAGCTTGTTGATAGCTTGAAGTATGTGAATCAGATTGTGGTTTGGCTCCTTTATTATCATATAGTTCAAGAAGTCAGGTATTTGGGGTGGATGATGATAGCCAAATCCTGATGCTTTGGACTACTACAAATAATTTGTTTCAAATTAATGTCAGAGATCAATATTTATGACTTGGAAGGCGCACTTACCGCGTGCTATTAATGTCACATATTAATCAATTATAAATCAAAATGTGGCAATTTTCATCCACGACAATTTCAAAAATCCAAAAGTTATTAAAAAGGGTTCAAATAGTCTATAAAATAAGAAAAGAAACACAATTCAATAAGAAGAAAAACTTAGAGCTTAGAGTGAGGTTTTTTTGTAATTATTGAATTTAATAGCTGTGTTTTACTGAACTTTTTTACTTATTTATAAAAATATTCTGGACTACTTTTTAATAATTCTTAATTATTTTTTAAACTATATTTTTAATAACGGGATGATGTGCATGCATGACACTTTAATCCAGATGTTGGCTTCTAATTATTGACACATGGTATTATTATGATCATGTGGTAAGTGCGCTGTTAGAAATTTTAACAGTAGTTGATGGAAGGAATTAATTGTAAATTCTGGAAAAACCACACAATTTGAAAACTCAGGATCTTTTCATAAATGAGATGAGATAAAATTTGTAAATTGAATAAAATATTATTAGAACATATGTTTTTAATATTATTTTGATTTTAAGATTTGAAAAAGTTGAATTGTTTATTTTATTTTATGTGAAAATTTATTAAATTATAATGATTAGTGAGATTAGATAAAAATAATTATGAAAATAAACGAGTGGAGCTGAAGAATATGAAATTGCTTTATTGCATTGAATTTTTTTAAGAATGTAAAATAGTGACCTCGCAATTCTCTTTCTATATCATACAACATCATGGCACATTGTTTCCCCTCAAACTCATTCAACTCTAAAATCTAAATGCAAGGGCTTTTGTGCAAAACTCATGAGTTCCCTCTCTAGTGTACAAAATCAAATGTTTTCATTGTACATGTTTTAAAAGCACCTTGAGTTTTCAATGTTGTTTTGCATTCCAATTTAGCATTGAATTGAAAACCTTTGTGCTTATCTAGAGCTAGCTATAGTCACTCTATGGTCTCTAGGGAGAAGCCTCCTCTTAACATGATTTAAACTTGTGTTCAGCATTGAATTATCCATGTCCTCAAATGTTCAAGATTTATCGTTCTAAACTTTTTGTTTGGGGCTTTTCTTGACTTGGGCTTGATTATACAAATGGTTTGGGGGAAAACCATCTGCTTTGCCTGCCTGAAATTGTCGGGCATGACGCATGTGGGCTAACCAATTTGCAGGCTCCATTAGGGGCTGTAGATTTGAGTTAATCCATATGGCATATGAGCCAACACAAGCAACTACAACAAAGAAGTAGATCTAATGCTCATTGCTCTATAATGGGCTCCAGTTGTACCAACAAGTAATATGCATATATGGGATGATAACTTTTCTGGGTTTTATGTTAAGAAAATATTTTCATAAAGCTGCTGGGAAAAGACTTGAGAAAGGCCATGAGCCGGGTAAAGCTTTTCATAAATCAAACCCCAATTGTTAGATCCCCAATGCACATGGTCGGTCCTATCGTCAGTGCTCACTTTGCTGATGTTTTCTAGTAACAAAAAGAGCCACATGACATGGCCATCATTGGATTCGATGAGCACCATGCTCCGAACGCGGGATGTCGAAACAGTCAAACGTTTCTTTTACCGTCCGAAGTTCGGGACAAGGACTGTGAAGTCAAATCAAAGAGCCGCTCCCCAGATACGGGCAAACGCTTTCCCTCTCTCTCTAAACTCTCTCCCTTCTCTCAAAACTACCCCCAAAACTCCGTAGCGCTCGGCTCCCCACCCCCCCCCCCCCCCTTCTCTTTTGTTTTTTTCATTTTTGTTTTAATTTCATGTTCTAGGCAAATCAGGGAGGAGTGCCTATCAGGTCTTTCCAGCAGCCAACCCCCACAAGGATATTGACCAGCCGCTGATCTTCAAGACCATCGAATACAGTGCCAAACGGAGTGGAGTGTAGCCCACACGCGTGGGACCAAGTCTCAGATCGCACTAGAGCATGGCTCTCACACGCCACAGGGGAGCCACCTGTCGACTCAAAACTTAACTTTTCTAGAACTTCAGACTCCGGAATATCATAGACTGACCGTCGGCTCTCCTCCAAGAGCGATTTTGCTTTGCACACACCACTGCCTATGTTGTTTTTTGTCCATCTGTTCCAAAGTTGTTTTTGGTTTTGTTCTTTTATCCTTGTTTTAATCGAGCGGGGTGATAAGTTGTTTGATCGGTCACAATTTGAGGCTAGTGCTAGTCGAGAGTGGTAGACGATGTTATAGCCGGTGAACATACAACCGATCTCTATAGTGGATGTTGTTGTGGTCCGTACGTGAGTTGGGTACTCGTGCTGTTCTTGGGCTCGTGATGTCGATGCCTGCAGTGGGTGTGCCGTCGGGGCTCATGCCGGTGCTTGTGGTTCTGTTATTTTTGTTATTGTTTCGTAGTGTAGTTTTATTAGTAATATTGTAGTAATAGGCTATTGGATTTAGTGTCCATAGCAGTATTGTCTCATACTCTGCCTCCTTAGGAAGATGGAGGGGCATTTCCACTCTGTTTATACAGAGTACTCTCTTTCTCTTCGGAGAGTTTTAAAAGTTAAGACAACGTCCGCCACTTTATATGCGGAGATGCTCCAAAGCAGATGTGTAGGTTTGCTTATAATATGGTTTTTCCTATATTGATAAGTCATAATCGTAACTTAAGTATGATGAATCAATTCACTATTTTTTTTAAAAAAAATCAAAGAGCTGCTTATGTCACGTATGCACGTAAAGCACTACTAGATCAGTGTGAAGTGTGATAATAGTTTTCTAATGTAGTGATAAGGATCCCTCCACCTCAACATATTCAAGCAGCTGCATTCGTATTTGTCTTATTATATATAACTTAAATAATAAAATGTATATTTTTTTATTAGTTTAAATTATTGACACAAATGATAATTTTATGTGATATTAAAAAAGTGATCGCTCAAATCTTAATTCTACATTTTTAATCCAAATTTTTTATTTAAATATCAAAACATTTTTCCAGAAGAAGTTTTCATAATCACCTAGAGTTCCGTACCTACAAAGGCATCTCAGAGTTTTTTCCCTCCAAAATATTTTCAATTGCCTGTTACTTTTATTTTGTTTTATCAACGACATTTAAGAATACTTATAATAATTTGTGTCCTATTTTTTAAAATACATCATTAAAATTTATTTTTTTTATTTTACATATTAATTTTTACAATATGTCATCCATCAATTTATTTATTTTTTTCTCTATATTATTTAAATATTATATTATTTAATAGTTTGTTGGAGAAAAAATATAAGAAGAGAGAAACTATTATGGGAGACAAAGGAGAGAGAAATAATAATAAATTTTTTAGATGAATGACAGTAATCTTTGCATGTAGATGATTTACTGTAGTTAAATGTAAAATAGAAATAAAGTAAATGATCCATTGGAATGGACTTTTGGCCATTCTTTTTTATATTTTAAAGAAAAATATATTTTACAAGAAAATGCTTTAATTAAGTTTTAAGAAAGAAATTTAGAAAGTGGAAAGATTCGTTGGCAAATACTCTATTATAACAATCATAGCACTTGAAAATAATTTAAAAGAAATGGACAATGGATTCAAAAAGCAATCATACCTATATAACACATGTCGTAAGATAAAGATATTTTTACAATTGGTATTACTTTTATAATATATTTTATAAAAATACTCATCATCTTAATATATTATTTTGTAATTGTAAAAAATTATGTATGTTTATCATTTTTCTTAATTTATATTTTGGTTAAAAGTCACAATAGGTGATGATGCATTGAAATTGACAAATGAAAATTTTTCGATGAAAATTTTAATATTCTTAATTTCCATATTCTTGAAAAGGAAAAATAAGAGGAGATATCTGCTTCAAACAAAAGAGAGGTTACGAGACCATTGGCATGGGCGAAGCATTGACCAACCACACATGTCGGTCGCATCGGTGGTCAAACAATCGGGAAGGTGGATCAATGGAAGCTAG
The DNA here is from genome assembly GCA_011037825.1 of Carya cathayensis. NCBI lineage: Eukaryota > Viridiplantae > Streptophyta > Magnoliopsida > Fagales > Juglandaceae > Carya > Carya cathayensis. The sequence goes on from QGSO01000204.1 coordinate 1,986,225, forward strand.
ACCAATCGGTGGTGGTAATTGTGGGTGGATGGACCACGGCAAATCCAGAGGTTTAACCTCCTGTAAAAAGGGTGAGAAAAAAATATGAAAATGGAAGAAAGCCATTTTTTTTTTTTTTCAAATAAAAAAGAAGGCTGAAAAAACATGGCAACAATTAGCCAATAGGGTTTTGGAACTACAAAATAAGGTCAAAGGAGTTTAAAAACCACAATGGCAGGTGATGCTTAACTGCTGCCACACACATCAGACATAGTAGGACAATTTTTGATTAAAAAAAAAATAATAATGTTATATACTACACTCTCATCATAATTTTATTATATTATATAAAATATGATATATTTATCAAAATATTTAATAAAAAATTATTAAAAAATAATAAATATTTCATTTCTTATATAATGAAATGAAAACTTGTTATATTGAATTTTCTCTCATGAATAAAATCGTTTGCACGCAATTCGATTTGGAAATCCATATTCCCATCGTAATTCTCACCGGCAAGCTAAGGTACGAAATTAACAGCCATGTTATTGCATTGAATGCCATATTAAATAAAGGTGGGTACTCCTAGGCACATCAGCCAATTCCTAAAGTGATGGCTTTCAATCTCCCGCGCGCAGCAGATAGGGAAGATCCCGATCCATTTTGGGACCTCATTCTCATATCTCAACCACACAAATTAGAGAGAAATACTAGGTGTATACATTTTATAAAAATAAATTTATAAATTGATATAATTTGATGTAATATATAAAATTGTAAAACTCTTTTTTATTATAATAAATTTAACGTCTGACATCAAATCATATCAATTTATAACTGATTTTGTAATATCTCTGTATAAAACTGTCTATTTATGTTGTATTAAGTCTATTTATATAAGCTGTCAATGAAGAACTGATTGGAGAAATTGCAAGAGTAGTGTGAATTGAAAATTCCTTTCTTCTAGGGTTAACCATGATATTAGTCTTAGAGATTGTACAACCATAAATAACTTCTATATTCTTTTTCAATATACTGCTATATAACTGTATTTGTTCTGTACAAAGAAAAATGTTTTTTCTGTACAAAGAAAAATGAATAAGAAAAAACATTTTTCTATCATGGTATCAGAGCGAGATTCTAGGATTTCCGCTACAATTGAACTCTCACCAGAAAAAATTTAGAACTGATTGAAGATATTGAGGACTCAACTGAGGTGGTGCAGCACTGCTCCATCTTGGATGAATTAACCAACAAAATGACGAAAATCTTGACCAAGAATCAGACTCAAGTTCCCACTCCTAATTACGATTAATCTACCGCACATATCGGCATTAAGTTGGATGGCACCAACTGTAACAGCCCGCTAAAATTATCAGTTTTGGATTCTTTCCCGACAGCAATCACATCTCTCTCGTCTTAACCCTCTATCTTTAGTTATTTATGTTTAACATAGTTGATTTGGTTGGCTGTAGACTGTGTAGTTAGTGTTTGTGGAGTTCGCTGCGTAGTTGTGAAACGAAGTGTGGTTGTGAAGTGTTAGGCTTGATTTTGTAGTTTTGTGGACTGTGCTGTGAAGTATAGGCGTGAGATGGATGCCGTAGATGTGATACGGCGGGTTGTGTGAAGAGAATACGCGTGTAGCGTATTCTGTGTAATGCAGCGACGCGCCGCGCGACATGCGCTGTAGTGATGTGGGTCGTAGAAGGAAGGGAGTACGCATGTAGTGTACTCCGTGTGGTATGGCGATGCATCGTGTGATGTGCATCGTGTTGATGAGTGTTGTAGCGAAGGAAGTACGCGTAGCGCGTACTCCGTGTCGCGTAGCGATGCACCGTGAGACGTGTATCGCAGTGATGGGTTTTGTAGTGTGAATGGAAGAGAGTTCACGTGAGTGTACTCTGTACTAAGTCGTGATACACCGGATGGCGTGTCACGAAGGGTTGAATGGCGTAGCAGAGAAGTGTGGAGCGTATGGTGTAATGTTGGGAAACTGTATGACAGTGTCCCGAAGCAGTGATGATATGGATTATAGTCCGGGATGACTGGTGTCATCTTGTGGTTGACTATGGCTAAGAGTATATGGATTGAGAAATGAGTTGTTTGTTTGGTTGTTATTGATAATTTTAATGAACTTGTTTTAGTGCAAAGGCTTTCTGAAGTCAATTTATCTCTTCCGAGTATAGTGAAACCTCAAGTTGGCCGTGGTGTTGCAAGTGCTTACAATATGGCAATTGAGTTCAGAAGTGAAAATCTTAAGGACTTGAGTGTTCCTCTTCCAGCTGTTGTGCAGTTCCTCGTGTCTCGCGCTCTATTCTCATAGAACGCGACGATCGAGGTAAGTTAGCCTCTAACTTACTATCAGTTTATTGTGTATGTGTGATGGGTAAGAGAACTACAATTTATGTATGTATGTTATCGTATATGCCATGTCATGCTATGTCATTACATGTTTATCTGTTACGTATGATTTAATCTCTCATGAATAATTATCTGTTATATAATCTTTTCTGTCATACAATGATGTATGTTATAAGTATGCCATGTTAAGTATGCCATATGATACATGTATGCCATGAAATGTTTATGATTAAATCATATTATGCCATTTACAAGTATACGCCATGTTAGAAAAGTATATGATATTAAATAATATCACATGCATTAAGAAAGATAAGACATGTTATGTTATAATAATGCGTGGGGCCACAACAACTGTGGAGTACGTATTATATTTATGTTATTTATAATGCGTGGGGCCACAACAACTGTGGAGTACGTATTATATTTTATGTTATTTATAATGCGTGGGGCCACAACAACTGTGGAGTACGTATTATATTTTATGTTACTTATAATGCGTGGGGCCACAACAACTGTGGAGTACGTATTATATTTATGTTACTTATAATGCGTGGGGCCACAACAACTGTGGAGTACGTATTATATTTATGTTATGTTATTTATAATGCGTGGGGCCACAACAACTGTGGAGTACGTATTATATTTTATGTTATGTTACTTATAATGCGTGGGGCCACAACAACTGTGGAGTACGTATTATATTTATGTTACTTATAATGCGTGGGGCCACAACAACTGTGGAGTACGTATTATATTTATGTTATGTTACTTATAATGCGTGGGGCCACAACAACTGTGGAGTACGTATTATATTTATGTTATGTTATTTATAATGCGTGGGGCCACAACAACTGTGGAGTACGTATTATATCTTATGTTATGTTACTTATAATGCGTGGGGCCACAACAACTGTGGAGTACGTATTATATTTATGTTACTTATAATGCGTGGGGCCACAACAACTGTGGAGTACGTATTATATTTATGTTATGTTACTTATAATGCGTGGGGCCACAACAACTGTGGAGTACGTATTATATTTATGTTATGTTATTTATAATGCGTGGGGCCACAACAACTGTGGAGTACGTATTATATCTTATGTTATGTTACTTATAATGCGTGGGGCCACAACAACTGTGGAGTACGTATTATATTTATGTTACTTATAATGCGTGGGGCCACAACAACTGTGGAGTACGTATTATATTTATGTTATGTTACTTATAATGCGTGGGGCCACAACAACTGTGGAGTACGTATTATATTTATGTTATGTTATTTATAATGCGTGGGGCCACAACAACTGTGGAGTACGTATTATATCTTATGTTATGTTACTTATAATGCGTGGGGCCACAACAACTGTGGAGTACGTATTATATTTATGTTACTTATAATGCGTGGGGCCACAACAACTGTGGAGTACGTATTATATTTATGTTATGTTACTTATAATGCGTGGGGCCACAACAACTGTGGAGTACGTATTATATTTATGTTACTTATAATGCGTGGGGCCACAACAACTGTGGAGTACGTATTATATTTTATGTTACATGAAGTATGGGGCCACAACAACTGTGGAGCATACACTACATGAGACACAGCAATTGTGACATGTAGAATACGTGGGGCCACAACAACTGTGGAGTACGTATTATATTTTATGTTATGTGAATTCATGGGGCCACAACAACTGTGGAGCATGAAGTATGGGGCCACAACAACTGTGGAGCATACACTACATGAGACACAGCAATTGTGACATGTAGAATACGTGGGGCCACAACAACTGTGGAGTACGTATTATGTTTTATGTTACTTGAATACGTGGGGCCACAACAACTGTGGAGTACGTATTAATGCACGTTATTAATCAAGACAATTAAATAAGATTCCAAGTTTATGTTAAGTCAAGTTTCAGATCAAGTTCATGTTATGTTATGCTCACGTACATGTTATGTTCATGTTCATGTTATGTTCCAAGTTCATGTTCACATCATGTTATGTTCACGTTTATGATACGTTCAAGCTCACGTTCATGTTATGTTATGTTCATGTCCATGTTATGTTTCACGTTCATGTTATGTTGATTGTTCATGTTATGTTTTAAGCTTAAGTTCATGCCATGTTAAGTCAAGTTCAGTTCACGCTTAAGTTCTGGTTAAGTCATGCTATATGTCAAGTTATACTATGTTTATGTATGACTATAATTATGCATTTATGCTTTTACTGCCATGCATGCATTTTTAACCTGTGTATAAGTTTTATGTTAACTTACTGAGATTTGTAATCAAATCTCACTGTGGTAGTCCCAACTACCATTCCCCCCGAATGGTAGATCTTGTTACAGGACCCAAAGGAGAATTGGAATCTGACCAACTGAATACGGTCGACTAGGCCACGGTGCGATGTTGATGATGGTATAGTATTTAACTTAGGTTAATACTTGTACTTTTGGAGTTGTATCTCAAGTATTCTTTTGATCACAACCATTTTAGACTAGTGTGGTGATCACGGCTTTTTAGTATGCCTTTATGTATGAATTATGTTTCAAGTATTTGGGATATATTTAGTTGGTGCATAGTATTGCTAAAGAAAAAGATTATCCGCTGCGAATATTGCATAATGTTAGATGCATGTTAGGAACATTGCATCTTATATGTCATGAACGGGGGCAGGTAACCTTGTGTTGCATGTCTCGACGCTTCAAATGTCCGTTCAATCCCAAGCGGAATTTGGGGGCGTCACAGGTGGTATCAGAGCAATACGTCTCTGGGTTGTAAATCCACATGTCCTTAGGAAATGCACCAAATACTAGGCTTGAGATTTTAGTCTTCATTAGGCTTGAATTTCTTCGAGATCATGTGCAGAAAAGCGATATAGTAATAGAGTTCACAAACACACATGATCAGTTAGCAGATATTTTCGCAAAACCTTTACCAGAAGATAGATTATATATGATTAGAAGAGAAATAGGTATGAAGCATGTTACGAATATCTCTTAAAGGATAAAACCAGAGTTCATAAATATAAAGAGATATTTTTTTTAATAAAATGCTTCTACATAAACTTGAGGTTCTTAGCCTCATGTTGGAGACGCTCACTCTCTTCATACAATATCATATCATCCCTATTCATGGGAGCTGGCAAGCGGAATGAAGAATCCAGTAGAGTTTTCAGCTGTTTATTCTGCTGCCGAAGGATTCCTTCCCTGGTGTGAGACTCTTGAACAATTCGTTGAAGTACAACAATTTGTTCTTTAAGCCTTTCAACCTCTTGGTTTTTGGCTTGTACCCGCTGGGAAAAAGCAATTATAGAAGATGAGTAGCGAGTCCCAAGACTCACCAAGTCGTAGACAGCATCGGAGTCTGACTTATTAGCCATACTAGTATTTTCTTGCTGCAGCATGGCACCTATGGCAGCTGCAGAAAGGACAGGAGGTTGAGGTGCTGAATACCTCATGGATGGATCTAGGGAAATGTTAGAAGATTGAGCCATTGAGAAAAGAACTGAAAACTTAAGGCGAGAATGTTGAAGGAATGCAGAGGAGTTATAGAGATGAGAATAAGTTTTGATGCATATTGGATTGAGTTGAAGACTGACTTTATAGAGATAACATAAAGAAGAAGACAAACTAGTTTCTCTTCAAATCTTATTTAGTCAAAAGAAATACAAGATATGCTGGACACGCTTTGTCAAAAGTTTCTTACTAAGCCAGCTAGATTAACAGTAGTTTGTCCCTATTTCTCTAGAAAACGATGAACCTCTGCTGTTATCTGCCGATGTTGACCCTGTATCTGAATCCTTTCTCGTTCCAGCTCTTCTATTCGTGGTTGCAGATCATGAGCATACCAATCTGCAAATTTCTTCAACTCTTGGTTTTCTTGCTGTAGCCTTTTATTTTCTCTATCCTTATTAGCAAGCTTCTGTTGTAACTCAGATATTTGGATGTTAAGATGATCAATCTCACTTACCCTCGCCAGTAACCTCCGAGACATGATCGTAACAGAGGCAGCATATTGACTACTGAGCTTCCATGATTCTGTAATAATCTCAGAATCAGTCCTACTAGAAGAACAGTTCGCTGCTCCTATCGTAGTATTGACGACCTCAGGAGAGAAGATTGATGGTTGATGCGTCAAGGGTTCCTGATTCAAGTCTGGAACATTAGTGGAAGAGTTTTGCCCAGCCATTATTTTGTTATGGAAAAACAAAACACAGGTCAAGAAGCGATGTTTTTTCTTTCCGATGGATGAAGATGATCCTGTTTCTTTATAGAAACTCAAAGCCTTCAATCACGGTTGTCATCAACATCAGGCGTTTGTTCAAATCACTAGCCGTATTAAATTCATAGAGTAGGCCCCGAGACTTTGCAGCACTTGTCGGGTCACGGACGGTTCTTTTTTTTTCAAACTATCTACAGTGTTTTAAGCGTGTTTTATGTTTGTACTTGCGTCGATTTCGAGGACGAAATCTTTTTTTTAGGAGGGGAGGATGTAACAGCCCGCTAGAAATTCAATGGTGGAATTTCTATAGACATTAGAAATCTCGTGAAAACCCCATAAGTTTTTACGAATCGGCTAATCGCATAAGTTCTAGTATGTCAACATAATTAGTTTTATCACTCACTATGGTGCCAGAAATGTGATTTTATTTGTTTGAGGTAGTTAGAAGTGTCAGATTACGTTATAGTTTACGCCACTAGACTCAGTTGAATATTTAGGATTTTTCAGTACTAAGTTTATTATGCACTTTTTCGGAGTGAATAGTAACCTCGATAAGCGTACTAAGTGCAGTGGTTTCAAAATCACAGTGTGAAATGTCCAAATTAGGTTAGAGAAGTTTTATTTGGACACTTGGCAAGATCTTAACCACACATAATGAATAGTATTAGATACTTGGCACAAAGAGAAACCATTAGATGGATTTGTGAAGGAAATCAATGTGTGAGATCATGCCACCTAAGCAAAACAGTTTTTTTTCATCTGATCAACCAAATTGAGTTAGATGAAGAGGGTTTCAACCCTAGTAAAACCCTAAATGGTTGGAATCCTTTTGAAACCCCAAAAACTTGGTTGAAACCGAAACCCTAAACGGTTTCCCCAAACCCTAAAGTTGGCATTCAAACCCTTTTTGATCCAATTTCTAGTATTGTGTTTAATCACTTGATTAAATCACTTTCACATGCTATTAATTTCTCAAATTCCTATTATGACATCTTTATCCAACATTTTAAACCTTAGAAATTTGATTGGGCCAAGAAAAATTGGATTTGGGCTTGATAGCATCTCAAACCCTAACCAAACCCCCTTTAAACCCCAAATTGAAGCCCACTTGGTTGAGGCCCACTAAGGCCCACTAAAGCCCACGAATTTTGGCCACCTTGGCATAGCTTCTTGGAGAAATTTCCTCCCCCACTTGGCAGACCATTCATTGCATCAAGTTGCACTCATTAATATGGAGGAACCCACCCCATCAAGTCCCATGTCTCATAGCCTTTGTAAGTTGTCTTTTGCCCCCCACTATCCTCTACATTATGTCACATGTCTACACCTCCACTCAATGATCATTAAGGTCCAAATATTCTCCCTACAGAAGTCTTGAGTCGTGCAAGACACACTTACTTCACTTTAATCATTTCTTCACCCCGTTCTTAGAGAGAAACCCAAAAGAGCTCTCTCGGGCAGATTTCTGGGTCTTTTTGCGTGGAGTTTTTCGACCCTTTGTAAGTATTTTCACACGATGACTCCTTCATAAAAGTTGTTCCTCTTTGAGTCTAGTTTCCGTAGATGTATTTTTCGTATCATTCCATGGTCATTTGGTCGGTCAAAAGTATTTTTAACCATGGAAAGGTCATTCTGGGCGTGAATCTGGAGAGTGTGTTATGTTTTGGAGTTTTTGACCAAGCTAATGGATATATCTTGGTCCGAAAATTTTATGGAGTGTTCTTAGAATGTGTTTAAGAGTTTTCATTGAGGTTTTGTTGCATGAATAAAGATTTTGATGATAGATTTTATTAGATCTAGAAACATGAAAACTGGAAGTGACAAAACAGTTTTTATTTGGATAAAGTTTGAATATTTTGAGGTTTGATCTTACTCTAAAGGCTTTGATATTTTTATATGATGATCCTAAGTCTCTTATTTTCATGTTAGGATGTTATTTTGGAGATATTTAGTATTAGTTTCAAAGATATGATTTTTCTATGCAAGAGAATTTCGGTTAGGCCTAAGATTTGATGTTTTTAGGTTAGATCCATGTTTTATTGGGTTTTAGCCATGTGATTTTAATTTTGATGGTTGGATATTCTTTAGGACACGTTTTTAAACCATGTGATACTTTATTTCAAAGATCTCACCTTCTTAAGCCATTGATCAAGAGATTTATCAAAGCTAGTTAAGAAAAAGTTTCTGTTTTTGGACTAAGTGTAAAATCAAAAACTCCAAGTGTTATTTTTGTGATTTTGGTGACTTTAGTTTGATGATTTAAAGCATGGTTTATCTGAGGATGATGTTATGAATATGTTAGAAGTAAGATTAGATTTTTTGGAATTCTTGGAGATGTTTTGATTTAAGGACAAAGCTTGTGATTCAAGTGTTTTGATCTTTTTACAAAAAAGTTTGGTGTTGATTATTAGCTTTTTCTAAATGGATGTTTCAAGTATGGTTTTAAACTTAGGATTGGAAGATGTTTGTTGTAAAATTTTGGTTTAAGCATGAGTTTTGAAGTTGGAAGGAATTGTAACAAAAATCAAGAGAAATGGCCTATGGATGTTTCGGCCATAGTGTGTTTTCCATAGTGTTGTTTTGTTTTAAATTTTTTTCTGAGTTGATATTTGAGTTTAGAACAAAATTTACATGAGGAATGTAAATTTTGGAAATTTTTGGAGTTAGGATATGAAATCCTTAAGTTATGGGTAAAATGGTCGTTTTCCCACATGTAGAGGGTAAAATGATAATTTTACTCTAAGATAACTTGTTTCCATGTTTCTAATTGTTAGTAATTAAATTTCTAACTTTTAGAATGACCTTTTACAGTTTCTCGTATATCGCACTTTATTCTCGTAGAACGTGACAATCGAGGTAAGTTAGCCTCTAACTTACTATCAGTTTATTGTGTATGTGTGATGGGTAAGAGAACTACAATTTATGTATGTATGTTATCGTATATGCCATGTCATGCTATGTCATTACATGTTTATCTGCTACGTATGATTTAATCTCTCATGAATAATTATCTGTTACATAATCTTTTCTATCATACAATGATGTATGTTATAAGTATGCCATGTTAAGTATGCCATGAAATGTTATGATTAAATCATATTGTGTCATTTACAAGTATACGCCATGTTAGAAAAGTATATGATATTAATTAATATCTCATGCATTAAGAAAGATAAGACATGTTATGTTACGTATAATACGTGGGGCCACAACAACTGTGGAGTACGTATTATATTTTATGTTACGTGAATACGTGGGGCCACAACAACTGTGGAGTACGTATTATATTTAATGTTACGTATATACGTGGGGCCACAACAACTGTGGAGTACGTATTATATTTTTATGTTACGTGTATACGTGGGGCCACAACAACTGTGGAGTACGTATTATTTTTTATGTTACGTGTATACGTGGGGCCACAACAACTGTGGAGTACGTATTATATTTTATGTTACGTGTATACGTGGGGCCACAACAACTGTGGAGTACGTATTATATTTTATGTTACGTGTATACGTGGGGCCACAACAACTGTGGAGTACGTATTATATTTTATGTTACGTGTATACGTGGGGCCACAACAACTGTGGAGTACGTATTATATTTTATGTTACGTGTATACGTGGGGCCACAACAACTGTGGAGTACGTATTATATTTTATGTTACGTGTATACGTGGGGCCACAACAACTGTGGAGTACGTATTATATTTTATGTTACGTGTATACGTGGGGCCACAACAACTGTGGAGTACGTATTATATTTTATGTTACGTGTATACATGGGGCCACAACAACTGTGGAGCATGAAGTATGGGGCCACAACAACTGTGGAGCATACACTACGTGAGACACAGCAATTGTGACACGTAGAATACGTGGGGCCACAACAACTGTGGAGTACGTATTAAGTCAAGTTTCAGATCAAGTGCATGATAAGTCAAGTTTCAGATCAAGTTCATGTTTTGTTATGTACACGTACATGTTATGTTCATGATCAAGTTATGTTCCAAGTTCATGTTCACATCATGTTAAGTTCACGTTTACAGTATGTCTCAAGTTCACGTTTATGTCATGATATGTTCAAGTTTATGTTATTTTCAAGTTCATATTTATGTTATGCATGTTTACGTTCATGCTACATTTCAAGTCCATGTTATGTTTTAAACTCAAGTTCATGTCATGTTAAGTCAAGTTCAGTTCACGTTTAAGTTCTGGTTATGTCATGTTATATGTCAAGTTATGCTATGCTTATGTACGACTTTACTTATGCATTTATGCTTTTACTGCCATGCATGCATCTTTAACCTGTGTGTGAGTTTTATGTTAACTTACTGAGATTTGTAATCAAATCTCACTGTGGTAGTCCCAACTACCATTCCCCCCGAATGGTAGATCTTGTTACAGGACCCAAAGGAGAATTGGAATCTGACCAACTGAATACGGTCGACTAGGCCACGGTGCGATGTTGATGATGGTATAGTATTTAACTTAGGTTAATACTTGTACTTTTGGAGTTGTATCTCAAGTATTCTTTTGATCACAACCATTTTGGACTAGTGTGATGATCACGGCTTTTTAGTATGCCTTTATGTATGAATTATATTTCAAGTATTTGGGATATATTTAGTTTGGTGCATAGTATTGCTAAAGAAAAAGATTATCCGCCGTGAATATTGCATAATGCTAGATGCATGTTAGGAACATTGCATCTTATATGTCATGAACGGGGGCAGGTAACCTTGTGTTGCATGTCTCGACGCTTCAAATGTCCGTTCAATCCCAATCGGAATTTGGGGGCGTCACACCAACTATGCTTTATGGTCCCAAGTTTTTGAGATGTATATTTGTGGCAAAGATAAATTGGTATATATTAATGGAGACGTCCCACAGCCGCCACCCATAGACCCTACCTTCCAAAAATGGTGAATCGAAAACGCAATCGTGAAATGATGGCTGATCAACTCTATGGACCCACCTTTGATCATCAATTTTATTTGGTTTTCCAACTGCAAAAATGGTATGGGACTTTATTGCCACAACTTACTTTGATGGGACTAACACCTCTCAAGTGTATGATCTAAAAAACGAGTGACTAGAATGAGACAAGCCGGAGGATCAATTGAAAAATATTACATTGATCTTCAAGGCATGTAGAGAGAGATTGATTTTCGTCTTCCTAACCCAATGGAGTGTGTTGTAGATATACAGAAATAAAATTCAATTCAACAAGAAGATAGAGTCTATATATTTCTTAATAGATTGGATGGTCGGTTGGATAAGATTCGAAGTGATATGCTCCAACTACGATCGTTCCCTATGAAGCTTATGCTCATGTTTGAATGGAGGATATTAGGTAAGCAATGATGAGAACAGACACGGACACTACACCTGGTGTTGTTATGGCTTCAAAAGGAATCAAGATAGGGCCACATTAGACTCCTTAACTTCAAATGTTCAAACACGGATCTCCTACTATAGGCAATGGAAAATTAAATAGAACCTCTAGAGTAAAGGGACAATCGGAAGGAGGAGGTTGTACTCATTGGAGGAACATGAAACATACCCGTGACACTTGTTTTAAGCTACATGGGTACCCCAAATGGTGGATTGAACTCAAGGCATGAAAACAACGTGAAGCTACCTCCAATGAAGGCTCGGGTCGGGCTGCTTTGGTAGCTGTAGAACCAAAGCTATCTTTCATCTCACAAGTAGAACATTCCGTTGATCCTACTACTCTCAATGATTAAGGTAAATGTGGTTCCACATTGCTTGGTGCTAACCAAGGTGGCGACAACGGCTGGATAATTGATTCAAAGGCAACAGATCATATGACAAACACTCCAAGTGACTTTATTGTGATCACTTCACCAAGGCGCACAAGGATTGCTAATGCTAATGGAGTCACATATCCAGTTACAGGGGTTGGAACTGTTCCTTTATCACCCTCACTCTCTTTATCTAATACTTTACTATTCCCATCTCTCTCAAATAAATTGATATCTGTTGGCCAAGTTACTAAGGAATTGAATTGATACACTCATATTTCCTACCTTTTGTCTCTTCTAGGATATTCTCACCAAAGAGATCATTGGACGTGGTACTAAGAGGGGAGGGTTATACTATATGGATGACTTCAGTCCTGGTAAAGTTAATCATATGCATCCCACGAACAACATCAATGAGAGATAGACTTGGCTTTGACATTGTCGTTTGGTGCATCCGTCCTTCAGTTTATATTAAGTATTTATTTCCAGGTTTATTTTCAAGTTTACATGATTCAGACTTAAAATGTGATATATATGCATTTTAGCCAAGAGTCATCATGTTCCTTATCCAATAAGTTTGAATAAAAGTGATATTCCTGTTGCTTCAATTCACTCTGATGTTTGGGGACACTTTCCAATTACAACTTCTTGTGGTATTCGATGTATTGTGACATTTGTTGAGGATTGTACCTGCATGACTTGGCTATACTTATTGAAAAATAAAGATGATATGCTTGGGATTTTTCATTCTTTTCATGTAATGATTCATACTCAGTTTTTAGCTAAAATTCAGATTCTCCATTCTGACAATGGTGGTGAAAATGTCAACAAACAATTTAAAACTTACTTTGAAACTCATGGCATTTTCCATGCAACTTCTTGTACTAAAAAAACACAACAAAATGGGGTAGCCGAAGGTAAAAACAGGCACATTTTAGAAACAACCTATGCCTTATAGATTGGAGCTCATATGCCTAGTCGGTACTGGAGTGACGCAGTTGCTATTGCAATACATGTTTTGAATTGTATGCCTTCGAAAGTGTTGAATTTTAAGATCCCATTACAGGTTCTTTCTAACCATGTCTCCTTACCTACTGTGTTGTTAATTCCCCCATGTATCTTTGGATGTGTTGCCCTTGTTCATCTTCATAAGAATCAATGCACCAAGCTTGATCCATGCGCATTCAATGTATTTTCTTGGGGTATGCAACACATAAAAAAGGATACTGCTACCATGATCCTACAACTAAACACACCTATATTACTATGGATGTCACTTTCTTGGAATCAAAGTATTTCTTTTCTCCATTGGAATCCAATTCAGCCCTTTAGAGGGAGATCTAGGATGAAGAGCAGAATTGTCGGCATTGGCCAGGACAGGATAGTCCAGTATAAATAAGTGGAGAAAATGAGGTAAAGACTAGTGAGGAAGAGAATGAAAATAGAGCTAAAGCTGAAAACATTTAACGAGTTGAATCATCCAAGCCTGAATCCCTCCTCTCCTCAGTACCCGAAGACCCTTCTCCTGAGAATATTCTTAAGGTAAGTTCTACTACACCTTTACCTACAAACGACTTGGATACTTCAACTGGTTATCAGTTAACTTTCAAACATAATTGTGGCAAGCCACCAAATCGGTACTCTCCAGAATTTGAGGATACAAGATCGAGATACCCAATTGCCAATTATGTGTCCACTTAGCGACTAACAGAACCTTTCAAGACATTTGTGCATAATTTATCTTCATGCCATGTTCCAAGTGGAATATAAGAAGCATCAACATATTTGAAGTGGGTTCAAGATATAAAGGAAAAATTAAGGCTTTGAAGAATAATAATACATGGACTCTTGTCCCACTACCCAAAAGGAAGAAGACAATAGAATGCAAATGGATTTTCTCCATTAAACACAAAGTAGATGGATCCATCGAATGATACAAGGCGAGACTAGTAGGAAGGGATACACACAGACTATGGCGTGGATTATCAAGAAACGTTCTCACCAGTGGCAAAATTGAATACTGTCAGAGTCTTGTTGTCTCTTGCAGCAAATCTAGATTGGTTGTTACATCAGTTTGACGTAAAGAACTCATTTCTTCATGGCGATCTTGAAGAGTACGTGGAAGAGATCACTAAACTCTAGAAGTCATTGGCAACTGAATTTGAAATGAAAAATCTTAGAGGACTCAAGTATTTTTTGATAATTGAAGTGGCTAGATCAAAACAAGATATATTTCTTTCTCAAATGAAATATGTGCTGGATTTGTTATCAAAGTAGGATTATTGGATTGCAAGCCAACTGATACTCCTATTGTGCAGAATCATAAACTTGGAAAATGCTCAGATCAGGTGACAACTAATAAAGAGAGGTATAAAAAATTAGTTGGTAAGCTGATTTATTTATCTCATACTCATTTAGACATCGCCTATGCTGAGAGCCTAGTAAGTCAATTTATGCACTACCCCAATGAGGATTGTATGGATGCCGTAATTCGATTTTTTCGCTATTTAAAGTCCTCCCTTGGAAAATGGCTTATGTTCTCCAAGATTAACCACCTAAACATTGATGGTTATACAGATGCAGATTGGGTGGGGAACATTTCTGATAGGAAATCCACCTCCAACTACTTCACCTTTATAGGAGGCAATCTTGTTACATGAAGAAGCAAGAAGCAAATGGTAGTGACATTGTCCAGTGCTGAAGCCGAGTTTAGAGGAATGACCAAAGGTTTATGTGAACTTTTATGGATCAAAAGGTTGTTAACTGAGATTGGGTCTGCTCCTAACTCCAAGATGAACCACTTCTATGACAACAAGGTGGCCATTCACATTTCCCATAATTCAGTCTAAAATGATCGCACCAAACATGTGGAGGTGGATCGACATTTCATCAAACAGAACCTTGAAGTCAACATAGTTCGATTGCCATTTGTTAAACCTGAAGACCAACTGGCAAACATACAAAGATTGTTTCTAGCAAAATCTTCAACAACTCACTTGACAAGTTGGATATTAGAGATATATATGCACCAACTTGAGGGAGAGTGTTGGCATGAGCTGTCAATGAAGAATTGATTAGAGAAATTGCAGGAGTGGTGTGAATTGAAAATTCCTTCCTTCAAGGATCAACTGTGATATTAGCCTTAGAGATTGTACAGCCATAAATAACTTCTATATTCTTTCTCAATGTACTGCTATATAACTATATTTGTTTTCTACAAAGAAAAATGAATAAGAAAAAACTATTTTCTATTAAAGTCATGAGTATTCAATTATATAGATCAACACAAACACGACTTACTTAATTAAATGGGTAAGACCTAAAACAATGCATAATAAATAACGGGCAATGAGGCACGACCCACATAGCCAGTTTAATTTTTAATTAGAACTAACTCATTTCAACTTCTTTCAAGTAAACAAGTTCAATTAACTTGTATAGCCTATTTAACCTAATTAACATAATTTAATATCAAAATTAATATAAATTTTTTTAATTGATATGTTATAATTAATATCTCCACAAAATAAGACCACGTACTAACAAAAAAATATTAATAGATTTTAGATATTCATATTTAATAATATCAATATTATAATTCCAACAAATAACTGATATAAATATATAATTATAGTTTTTAATTAAAACTAATTTTATATCGTTTTTGTAGTGGATAGAAGCGTCACGTCACTCTCTCTATCTCTTGTTTCACCAAAAGTACGTGCCATGTTCAGACATTCATTCCTCTTGCCTAATTATGTAACTGTCCACGCAACCCCACCTCCAACCATACATAAAAAAGGCTTGACAACTTCATGACTTTGCTCTTCCACGCAAAGCTCTTTTCACATGCATACTCACTAGTTTTGCATGTTCATTTATCATAACTATCATTTGCTATCATTCAAAGCCAGCTCATGCATGCATTAATTTTATTTGGTTGCGTTTTGACACTTTTGTGGTTTATTTTTTCGTGCAATATCCCGACAAAATTATTCCGATTATGGTTAATATATAAAAAGAAAGTCTCTTTGCTGTAAAGTTATCTTCTCATTATTTATAAGTTGGATCTGAAGATGTCATTAGTTCAAGTGAAAGAAATAGGACGATGTAGATAGACACTACATCTATGGACTATGCATGCATGGCATCATTCTTTTTGTCAACAATGCTAGGAGAAGGCATGTTTTCCTTGATTGAACTCTTCTGCTTTAAATAGACTTTTACTGTTCATAATCTCCACATATTATATTTTTTATTTTTTATATATATTCTTCATAAATTAATTAAAATCTTTTACTGCTTATTATCCATACACCACACATTTGATAAGAAAAAAAAAATTAAAAAATTATATGTAGAGTATAGTGTAAGATGAGTAGAAATTTTCCTTTAGAGATTATTTGAATAATAAAATGAGATGTAATAGTTTTAAATGAAAATTGAAAGTTGAATAAAATATTGGTAGAATATTATTTTTTTAATATTATATTATTAATTTGAGATTTGAAAAAATTAATTAGGGATTTGAAAAAATTAAAATATTTATTATATTTTGTATAAAAATTTTAAAAAATTATAATAATAAGATAAAATAAATTAAATTAATATATTCCAATTCAAACACGCTCATATTTGATAAAGAACTTATACAAATCTATGACCAACGCACTAAAACCCAAAAAAAATAAAAATCTTAATTCCTTTTGTCGTCGTCGTTCGACGACCTAAGGGTTTGACACTACTTTTTATTAATATATATAATAAAGGCATAGACTCTGAAGCGGGCGAACACGGTTTGAAAAATACAAATGGCTTTTGTTTGTGCAAAGCATGTTCATTTTTGGTTTTATTTATTGAATTCGAAAAATATTTTAATTAAATTTTCTAATCCCGTTAAACTCCACGTTTAAGATGAAGTGAATTTTTAGATTTTAGTACTTATACTATTACTATTTGAAATATTTACATTACACATCCTTTATATAACATAATTTAATTTGTAAGATTCAATTTTTAAAATTTCATTTCATATTAAATTATATCACATGAATAATGTTTGGTATAATTTTTTTTTAATAAAATCTCTATTTAGAATAAAGTCACGTTACAAGAAGCTATTTATCATTCTGTTGAGACGATGAAACCTTCTTCTTTTTGTGGTTTCTAAGAATAGTTTAAGGATATAAGATATAACAGAGTGAAATGTCCCAACATTCATTCCAAACCAGTTAGTACAATACAAGAAAAAAAAACAAAAAAGAAAAATGAAATGAATCTAGTGTCAATTAATTGATCCCACCCATTTCCCATAAGGGGAAACTGCCTAAAGCAGTTTTGATACAGTTTGATAATCAGACTATAATATTATGACTGAAAGCTATAGTGAATGGATCTATGCTATATATCGCTGATTTGAACTGATTAAAAGAGACTTTCACTACCTTTTTCCACAATATTTAGTTAGAATAAACGATAACATAGAAAGATAGCAAGTAGAAGAAGTGTCGAATTGCCGATAGGCAATCACCAAGAACTGTTGAGGAGCATGAAGACCACACGCAACATTAGGTGAGTGGAGGTAGGTCAGATTTAAGAGATTGAAGGCCACTGAATCCAAAAATGTCGTGTGTGGTGGTGGTAGACTCTCTCTGGTGCAATGACACATGAGATCCACGCAATGTTTGAGCTGCTTGTAAGATGCACGTGCCATTCTTTTTCAACGATCTATTTTTACTATTCGAAAGATCGATGGCTTGGGAGTCTTGTAGTGCGGCATGTGGCGATCGTGGATTGCAGGAAAGTAATAGATCGGTTCTTTTCCGTGCCAAGGTCAAAAAACAAAGAAAAATTTGAAAAAAACACAATAAGACAATGTCAAAACTATTCAAACGATATGAGGGTGGCCACCCTCTAAACAGAGAAGGGAGAGAGAAGGTAAAATATTTGAGCATTAGGTAAAGAGCGTTTTCCTTAAAAAGAGAAGCGAAAGAAAAAGTCATAATTGATAAATGTGGGTAAATAGAGAAAGAAAACAAAAGGGAGCCTTTGGGAGGATGAAGAATACATTTTGAATCTCTAACGGTATCCGCTTTGACAAGGACAAGACATGGGAGGAGGAGGAAACTTCCTTTTATCAGCCGTGTGCATCTCATTGGTGCCTTAGGGACGAGTACAACCAGGAAATATTATCAAATTTAGAGTATAATTTAAATAATTAAATCTATATCCCCGTTTATTTAATTTCTCAAGTCAAGTAATGATTTAACGATAATCTCTCAAGTTGGAAGCCTCTAAACAGCACAATGACTCTTGGATTGGTTATCTCATAAGGGAGATTTTGCCTAATTTCATACTTTTTTATCTTTTGCCTATCTCACTCAAAATTTAATCCCACATTAGAATATCCATCTAAACTATATATAATAATAAATTAAATATTATTTATTTTCAACTCTTTTATTCCTTTTTAGACTTTTTTATTATATTTTACGGATCTATTGGTTATATTTTTTAATCACATAAATATATTTTGTTTTAATTTTTACAATTTATAACGCACACTTTTTCTATAATTTTATAATTGATAACATAACGGTTTTATTGCTCATTCTAAATTAATAATTATTTTTTCCTTATATTTTCAAAGCAAATCATTCGATATAGTGTGAGCACATATATGATCTTTGATTGGATTGAATGATGTGCTTGTTAGGATAATAAGATGGATTTACATGAAAGTTGAATAAAATATCATTAAAATATTAATTTTTAATACTATTATTGTTTGGGATTTGAAAAAGTTGAATTGATATTTGAAAAAATTGAATTCTTTATTATATTTTGTGTGAAAATTTGAAAAAATTATAATGATAAGATGAGATGATATGATTTCTCAATCCAAACAGCCTTAAATGTAGAAAAAGGAAGAATTTGTAGATGTCTTGAACAATTTGTAGAAAAAGGATGAGAAAAATAAAATAATTGTTAAGATATGCTGTCTATTGTCTAAGTTATTGTTCATCTTCATATATGTTGAGTTAGTGTAGTTAAAAGCTAAGAGCATTAGTAGTGGGCTCAACATTCTTTAGCTAAAATTTAGCTAAAAAATTCACTTTTACAAATTTTAGCTAGCCACTTTTTACAATACCAAATAATAGGCTCAACAAATCTTTCATTATTCTATTAAAATATTGAATTTGAACTTTTTGTATATTTTAATTCTAATTATAATTTGAATATCGTATGAGTTAGATATATTTTTTTAGTCTTATTTTTTTCCAACGGCTATATTTTTAACAGCTATATTTCTTCAACGGATATTTTTTTTAACGGCTAAATTTTTTCAACGGCTATATTTTTTAACAGTTATATTTTGTAACGGTTATAATTCTCCAACGGTTATATTTTTTCCAACGGCTATATTTTTTAACTGCTATAATTCTCCAACGGTTATATACTTTCACTATAAAACATATAATTTCCTCAACAAATATTTTACTCCCAAAAATAATGTTTAGCTAGTGAAGTTGGCTCAATAAATTTGGCTAGCCATTTGGTTGAAAGTCAAATTTACTGTAGCTTTGTTGAGTCCATTGTAGGATTTTTTTCACATTTTGACTATTCTTTAGCTATATTTTAGCTTTGTTGAACCCTCTACTAGTGCTCTAAGATGACTATGTAATACCTAATTCAATACAGATCACTTTTGGACTAGATTAGCCAAAATCTGATATTTCAAAGCACAAAAATGGCTACACCACTGCAAGCTCTCAGATCTTTGCTGCCATGGAAGTGATTGGTCATTCAAGGATTGAAGAAGGCATGGTAGCATAATCCAATGCACAAGACTTTTTAAAAACAGGGTATTCCTTTCCTTTTTTCCTTTTGGTCTGTTTCCCATATTTGGTTGATATATTTACCAAACATCATGGTGTTTTATCAGTAAAATGTCTTTATCAAACTCTTCTTCTAGAGCTAGCAAACTATCAATATTTTATGGAAAAATGAAGTACGTGACTAACATGTCTTTCTCATGACCCACGTCCTCAACTACAACCCATGCCAAAACAAAAACCATTCTTTATTAAAGAATCTCCCCTTAAATTAATTCATTCCTCTTTAACTAAAGTCATTTTCCAATTTTTAGATCCAGTACATATTAATAAATACTTTTATTATGTATTATCTAAAATTTGAAAAAAAACATTTTTTTATTTAAAACATTTACACTCTACAATCTTGTTATAAATTGATTTATAAAATTTATCTTTTAAATCAAATTATATTAAGTAAATAAAATACGTCTGGAAACGATTTTACAGTCCTGTTTGAAACTTAGACTAAGTCTAACATCCAAATACCTAACTCTCAAATTATTAAACTCATCTAAATTCAAAACCTCTTTACATATGGGAAAATGCTACTCTTACCAATGGTTTTTACCGCTTTGACTTTTTAATTTTTTTTAAATTTTTTATTTAATGATTAAGTAAGTGTTTTTCAATAATATTATGAATTTTTTTTATTTTTTTAAAAATATTTAAATGTATTAAAAAATAGATATAAAAAAATACAAAAAAAAAACCTTAAAAATACATTGGGGCTCCCAGCGGTGGGACTAGCACCGCACTTACACGTAGGACCCACAACTTTTTTTAAATTTAATATTTCTTTACACGCAGAATTTATAATTTTTTTCAACTTATCATAAATACATATAAATTTATCTTAATATTTAAATACATCTAAATTTATTTTAAATAAATTTTATAAAATTTATTATTATTTATAAAGAAATTAAGTGATTTCAATTACGCTCAAAATCAAATTGCACAAAAAAGAAATGTGCAGGGAGGGCCTGATTGCTTGGGCATATATGTAATTTCGTATTTCCCAAAACTAATAGAAAAGTCAGGGACCTGCACTGAGCGTTCAGAGTCTTCAGACTGCCTCTCCCTCCTTTGTCTCCTCCCCCCTGTCGTTTCTTTCATTCTTTCACTCATTCTCGTGGAACTGTGTTTGTTTTTGGTTGTTTCGGCCGGTCCGTGAGCTGTTTTTCCAACAGTGGAAATAAAACTGTTGAATCTCCGAAATCTTGTTCTACCGCTTGCTATTTACCCATCCGAATCCAAATTCCTCATCTTTTTTTGCCCTCTTCTTCAGCCAAGTTTAGTTAGTTCTACAAGTATAAGCAGTTTCCTCCGTCGCTGCAACAGACTCTGACATTTCTTGATCTTGTTGTTTTCTTTTTAGCTTCGGGACGTATTCAGATTTCTCAGCTTGCTTCCTGAAAAATGGCCAAGCGTGGATATAAGCTGCGTATCCCTCTTTATTTTTAGTTTTCAAGATTGTTTTTGTTTGTATTCACAGCTTGAGTCAGCTCTGAGTTTGAATTATATTCCTAGTTATAGGTTTCTTGCTGTCAGCATTTGAGTTTCTTTTGGAAATTCTGTTTTCAAATTTCAGCTGGAAAATCATTTTTTGGTGACCTGAACTTTTATGTTGTAGTTTCAATTTTTTCTTTTTTGGGGACTATGCTAACTTTCTGTTTTGGTTTTTTTTTTTTTTAGTTAATTGAAGGATTCGTTTAGGCTCTATTTGGTTGCTTACAAAAAGAAAATGGAGGCGAAGAAAGAGAGATATGGTGTTTTGAATTGATATTAACCTAGCTAAAAACTTACTTTACGTTTAGCTGTGCAGAGGATTTTGAATTCTCGGCCGTGGTTAAGTATTTTTCAGTTAATTTGCTCTATCTTCAATATTCTCAGCAATTAAAAAAGCATTAGAGTCTAAAACCGATAAAAATAGAAGAGGCATTCGATTCTAAACAAATCTCATCATAACCAATACTTTTAATAGATGATTTTTTTTAGTTCAAATTAACAAACAAAAGCATAAGGTGACGCGCTTTGTATGTTGGGCCGTGTGATTTCTTGACTATATTGAATACTAGAGGAATTTGTGGCTCATTCGGCCAGTGTGAACTGCGTGAATATTGGGAAGAAGGGCTGCCGTCTTTTTATCACTGGCGGGGATGACCATAAAGTTAATCTTTGGACGATCGGGAAACCCAATTCTGTAATGGTAAGAGTTCAAGTTCTGTTCCTCTGCATTACTCGTACTTAAGAAATTGCCTAGGTAAATTTGCTATCGCATTAGAGAGTCCTTTTGATGCAGATTGGGGTTCTAAAAAGTTCTTACCGGTGGAGAATTTAAGTGCATTACTACTTCAATTGTATGGCCCTGTATAGTGACCATTTCATGTCCAATTTTGGTTTTGATCTACATGTTCGCATTGTGGGCTGAGCAGAATGCATTAGATTGTTTTCAAACGTTGTGTATGGATTAATATGTTGAAATCACTATTTTATTTAACTGATTTTTGTACTAATTACCCTTCTTATACAGTCGTTTTCAACATTTGCTGGAACATTTCCTATTATGGCAAAATGACTTTTTTTTCCCTTTTGTGTGAATATGTGCAGAGCCTGTGTGGTCATACAAGTCCTGTTGAATCTGTAGCTTTTGATTTGGCAGAAGTTTTGGTGCTTGCAGGAGCTTCCAATGGCGTGATAAAGCTCTGGGATTTGGAGGAAGTAAAGAGTAAATCATTTCCTGGACCATTTTCTTATTTTTATTAAAATTGGAGTTCTTGGATTGAATGAATCATTACATTGCGCTCTTTATTCCAAATAACAACAAATTGTTAAAGCCTTATATAGATCGTATCACATACTTATCAAAAAATATAAATCATTATCATATACATGGCGGGTTTGACTTGATATAATTATCTTGAAGTGTTATTTTGAGTTCCCTTTCATTTCTTTCTGGGTTGGAATCAACAGACTTGCAGTGTTTAGTTGTTACGGGAATTGTAGGACTAGGTTGTGAGTAAATTCTAATCTGTTTGTTATTGTTATTGAAGTGTAGTGGTTCGAACTCTTACTGGACACAGATCCAACTGCACTGGTTTTGAATTTCATCCGTTTGGCGAGTTCTTTGCCTCCGGTTCCAGCGATACTAACCTAAAGATCTGGGATATTAGAAAGAAAGGATGCATCCACACATATAGGGGTCATACTCAAGGAATTAGTGCAATAAAATTCACACCTGATGGTCGATGGATGGTTTCAGGTGGATTGGATAATGTTGTAAAGGTATAATGGATCACACTTCTAGAGTGCAGCTTGCAGTATGATTTTTGTTTTTTCTTTCATGTCTAAACAGAAACTTCCTCTTACTACCGAACAGGTTTGGGACCTAACGGCTGGAAAGCTCTTACATGATTTTAAGTTCCATGAAGGACATATTCGATCCATAGATTTTCATCCCCTCGAGTTTCTCTTGGCCACTGGTGAGCATCTGACCCAAAGCTTGAATTTAAGACTTAAATTGACTGTATTAGAGGAAAAATGGCTCTACATGGTTAAGGAGTTTCTGAAATAGCCTTTAAGGCTCTCATTTGGATGTTGAGATGAAATAAAGTGAGATGCAAAATCTGTGAATGGTAGTGAAATGGTTTGAGTTAAGATATTTTATGGGATCTTGGAAAAGGAAAGAGAAAAAGTTGAATAAAAATATTGTAAAGTTAATGTTATTTTTGTTTTGAGATTTGAAAAAGTTGAATTATTTTTTGTGTTTTGTTTGGAAGTTTGGGAAAATTGTAATGATTAGATAAAAAAGTTGAATATTTGAAATTGAAAAGTGTTTGTGTTTGAGTGATGTTTGGATGTTGAGACAACACAAACAGGATGTAATTCTCTAATGGGATGAAAATTTTGTCCTGTGTTATTCTGCAACTGAAGGAATTTAACGTATGTAACTTTTTCTTTACTTTCTGTTTTTGGTTGGGGTGGGGAGTAGGATGGTTATGCTGTGAAAGCCACCTAGAATTGCTCTTAGTAACATATAATGTCAATAGGTAACATATTTTTTATTCCTTTCCCTTGCCTCCTGAAATCAGTTTTTTCTCACTTATTGTTTGCCTCCTGAAATCAGTTTCTTCTCACTTATTGTTTGTGTAGTAATTAGCATGCTGTTGTAACATGCAAATATTTTTGCAGGTTCAGCTGACGGAACTGTGAAATTCTGGGATCTTGAAAGCTTTGAACTGATTGGATCTACCAGACCTGAGGTATACAATGATGTGGGCCTTGTTTGGATATGAAAATATTTTGAGATTATTGTAATCATTGAGAAAATATTTTGTGAGAAAATATTTTGTGATTTTTTCATATGTTTGTTAGTAGTGGAACCTGTAAAATATATGTTTGTAAAGAGAGTTTTTTATAGGTTTTTTTAATGTTTGCGAAAGGGGTGTTGCCTGCGGTAAATATATTTTAGGAACAAATTTTTGTAGGACATGATTTTTAGGGCTTTAGTGAAAGTTGTTTTGGTTTTTATGTTTTCTTAAAACGAAAAATGAAGCTAATGAAGAGATGATTTTTATTCAGGCAATGGACAGTTTTTTGTGCTTATAACATTTTTTGGTGGAAAATGAAAAATTATTCTAAATAACTGAGAATATTTAGCAATACGAACATGCCCCATGTTCTCTAATCTGAAAAGGTGCTTTGTAATCCAAGTATTGTATTGGTCCATTCTTTTGCTGGGGTTACACTCGAATTTAAAAGACATAAACCAAGCCTCCCTTTTTGCTTTAATTTAATTAAAATCTATTCTTTGGTTTAGCTAGAAAAATCTCTGTATCTTCCCTTCTTAATTTGATGATTTTCTTATTGATAATAGTAGTTTAAGGATATAATCCTACTTGTCAATGAAAAATAAGTTAATCCTTTCCAGGCTATGGGAGTACGCTCAATTGCCTTTCATCCTGATGGGAGGACCCTGTTTTCAGGGGTGGAAGACAGTTTGAAGGTTTGGGTTGTCTACATCCCGAACTTTTGTGGGATCATATGAAGATGATTCATGATAATTATATATCCATGTTTGTGAATTGTAGGTTTACTCATGGGAGCCTGTAATATGTCATGATGCTGTTGATATGGGATGGTCAACACTTGGTGACTTATGCATTCATGATGGAAAACTTCTAGCTTGCTCATACTATCAGAATTCTGTTGGAGTTTGGGCAGCAGATATATCGGTATTCAACTTTTATCTTTTCCTGTAACTGGTTACTTTTTTCTAACTTTTGCTTTTGAAAATTTGATCTTTATAATTTTCTACAGATCTTGAAGTTAATTTGGACTATATTCTCTGTGACAGCTTATTGAACCATATTCCACTAATTCAATACCTGAACAAAATGACTCTACACAGAAAATTAACCTTAATTTCCACAGAAGCCATTCTTCAGAGAAAGTAGGAAGTGGTATCAGGTCAACTTCAGCTCTGCTGTGCTCTCCTGATTATGAGACACAAGGGATAAAGAACATATATATGGATTGTAAGTTGTTATTTGTTGTTTTTGAAACTACATAAATTTTTTTAACATGTATCTTATTTATACTGATGTTGATGATTCACTATAATCATCAGTTTTTAATACTCTTGTTAATTTCTGTTTGAGCATCAATTGTAAAAATTGTTCATATCCAAGCATGTGGTATCTTTGATTTGTCCAACATCTTATAAATGCAGATTTCTGACTTCAGTTTCATTAGAAGCTGCATGGCAGGGTTATCTATTTTGGTTTGGTTTTCTTATCCCCTCAATCAAGTATATAGAAAGAGAGAGGAAACAATAAAAAGAAAGAAAAGTTGAGTCAAAGAAAACTTCTCTCCTAGTTATGACTTCAATGACTTTGTTACTTTTTTTTTTTTTTGTGTGTTAGGTCTGTCTTTTTTGACAGATATTGGAATTGGCTTCCCTTTCCTCTAAAAACTTGTCTTCCTCTTTAGTTAGAGAGTTTATTCTAGATGCGTAGCATTTTATGTTGGTTGAGCTTACTTAATGGAGGTATGGACTTATTGTGATTGCATGTGACCTTGTCTAGGTAGACAACAGTATGCTGTTCACGCAAGTGTAAGGGAGGTGGTTATCAAAGAAATTTTGAGTCCATAGCACCCCAAAAATGCTTAAACATATGTCTTTTGCAGTAATGGGATACATACAAATGTAGCAAAAAGCCATTATACATATTATAGGACCACTTCATGGCTTTAGGTAAAATAGCATAGTGGTCCCCTCATGAACGAGTAGGTTAATGACCAACGCTCAAATCTGTTTTCCATGTATCATATCCATAGTTTTTCATGAAATAGAGGCAAAATATTTAACTTTTAATAATTTGTCAAATTGATGGATGGATGAGAAATCCTCCTTAATATTTGAAATCCAGAGAGTAGAGAAAACCTTGCTGCTTTGCAGCACATTATTGACTCCAGACCCAGTTACAAGCAGGGACAGAACCACGATTTTTTAATGGTGGCGCCAAAGCTTGCATGAGAAATATATTTAGATTTACAACTTAATTAAGATATTGAAAATAGAGCCCAATCCATTTAGTGTTAACAAAATAATAAATTTCTTTTATAAGTAGCGTTAACAAAATAGAAACAAAAGAAAACATAAAATGTTGTTTCTGAATACTAATTTACAGATCAATCACCTATCAAAACAAAATCCTACGTTCTTTTAAATCTTGAAAATCATCCATGATTGAATTTGCACAAGTTTCACAACTTTTTTGGTGAGATTTTTTATTTTTTTATTTTTTTAAGTTTCACAACTTCTCTTTAGATTTACAACGTTAAAGAGTCGTTTAGAAACTCATTTATTTTAAATGAAATGTTAATAGGAAATTTTAAAATCTACAGGAAAATTATTGACTTTCCAAAGCTAACAAATCAAACATATTTGGGATTACAGTAAAACAGATGAAGATTCATGAAGCTACAGGAAACATATTTTGTGAAACTTTTCTTAGTTTTTGTTGTGGAAATCATGATAAAATGCCTTGATAAAAAAAAAACTGAGATTGTTTTGCTTTAAATATGTTTGGAGTGAGTTCAAAAATTTTGAGAAAATTTTAAAAAACTTCCTGTTGCCAAAACATTACCCAAGTCATGGCTGCATTTGATTCTGAGATGTTTAGTTTTCTGTTGATGAAGATAGAAAGGATATGGGTTACCCAAATTAATCTGATGTGGAGGCATAGGAGATGGAGTGTGGTATATTGTAGATGAAGACTTCATTCGATTTTACTTTGACACACAAGCACTAATTCATAAGCTGACATATTTTGAACATATAGATATTTTGTGCATTTTTTCCCCTTTATTCTCGTCCTACTTCATTGAATGTGCTGTTTCCTCTTTATTATGAAGCTACTGGTGGAAAGCCTGTTGCCTACCCGAAAGTTGAGTCCTTCAATTCTCCAAAAGTGGCACCTCCATCAGATTCAAAGGAAATCTGTTGTCTGCCAACTCGGAAGCGAAGTCCTGCCATAGGGTTAAATGCAAGATCTATTGAAAAAGCACTTGATAAGACATTTGTTGTGCCTAGCATTGTGCCTAGGGACAGTTTGGGTGGAAGAGATGAGGCCAATTCTGGAAAAGAATCTATTGCCTTTGCAAGGACAAAACGTGGTATGTTGCTCAAACCAGCTCATGTACGGAGGCCATCAAATGGAAAATTGGATGTTGAGAGGCTGACAGAAACTGTTGAAACTGGATCTTTGAGCAAGGTCGCAAAAGATCTAGATGGTGAAATGAATTCAAATTTCCAACCCAAACTTGTATCAGAAGATGGATGTAAAGAATACTGTGAAGAAAAACAGTCTAATATTGAAGGTGTTGATGAGAAATTAGAAAAAATTGTGTCACCACAAAAACCCTCTACTAAGGAAAGCTGTAAGTATATCCCGATATTTCTTTTAATATAATATATCACTGTCTTCTTTTTGTAAAAAGGCAGTCTTTTGTGGATGTTATGAAACCACTTTGTGATGGTTGCAACAATTACCTTTCTGATCCAAGGCCTTGGTCTTGGGGTATCACTCCCTTCAAGGTCCAAGGTTCAACACCTCATGGGTGCAAACAATCATTTTGGGCCATATCCCCTGTTGAAAAGCCATTGATTTAACCAATTCCGTATAGGGAAACTTCTGAGGGTGCGGTGCATGGGACCAGGGTTTATTT
Source organism: Carya cathayensis (assembly GCA_011037825.1). NCBI lineage: Eukaryota > Viridiplantae > Streptophyta > Magnoliopsida > Fagales > Juglandaceae > Carya > Carya cathayensis. Next base: position 2,014,686 of record QGSO01000204.1, read on the forward strand.
TGCAGGGGTGGGTCCGAAGGGCATCTCTGGAGAGGTTCCCCTACATTAAAAAAGAAAAAAAAAAAGAAAGAAAGAAAAGAAAAGAAAAGAAAAAGAAAAAAAAGAAACTACCTTTATGATAGATGCATCTTTTCTACTTAATTTTTTTCTTGTATGACTATTCGTCACATTACGTAATTCCAGCATTGATGATATGCGAAACAGATTTATGGTTTGTAACTGTTAATAAGTAGTTTTCTTATTGTATTTCAGGTGATGAGTCCCTCAATTGCAGCAAAGGGCCAAGTTCTGTTAAAATTGTCAATGGAGGTTTGCCATTGCTCCCCAACTGTGTTGTTTTATAGAAAATGCAATTGGGATAGATCTTGACTCTTTAAAAAAATTCCATTTGGCAGTTGCAGTTGTACGAGGAAGGACCCGGTCTCTTGTTGAGAGGTTTGAAAGAAGAGACAGCGTGAATGGCAATGAAGATCAAGCATCTACAGGGTCTTGTGTGATACCTGAAACAGATATAACTCCCACCATACTGGTAAAAATTTTGCAGCTGTAATAGGGAAGCTTTTCTAGAGCATATCAGTACAGGCATATATCAATAGTGGCATCTCTACTACTTTTGCAGTTTCTGATTACATTCTAGGTCCCAATTAATATGACACATGAAAATGTGAACATTTTATAAACAATTTCAGAAAGTGTATTAAGAAGTGATCAGACATTGTCAAAGCTAGGACTTCGCTGCTATAAATAGAGAAGTATTTGAATTGGCCCTCAATCATTTTGCTTCATTAGGAAACCTCCCAGCTACTAATCCAAGTTTTCCATTTGATGGTTACTGTTTTTTCAACTGTTATACTATTGAGTGTAAAAATCAGTCCCTGTTTCCCCAAAATTTTCTTGTTCTGGAAACACTGTTATTTACTGTGTACCGCCTTGAAAATATTTTATATGAAAACGCAATGCAATGAGAGTTGTGGAAGTTTTCTCTCAACAAGTGGGAGACACCCAGCGTTATTGAAACAGTTAGTTCTAGATCAAATAAACTCATAGGGACACACCATAACTTTTGGATAAGCTAAAATATCCAATTATTGTTTCACATTGTTTTCTAATTAACAGAAAGGAGAACCTCAATCGTCTAGATGGAACTCGACTTCTGCAAGTGATAGAGATGCTACTGAAGGTCTCATGGAAACCCACGAAGTATTCCTAAGTACCCTTCGCTCCCGCTTAACAAAATTACAGGTACCCTTGGTTGAGCAGATTGAATAGCCATGCCATGCATCCCATTGATTTGCTAGTTGTTACCATGTTTACCATGCCACCTGAGAGATGCAAACCCATCCTCTGTATATTGCCGTTTGTAGTGATTGAAAAATCTTCTTGCTGGTAGAAAGATTAGGGAAAGACGTAAAGAAGAACCATTTTCTACCAAATGTTGTTCAAGGACCATACATTAAATTACATGATTTCTTTCTCAAGTTGTTTTGCAATGGAAGTCACGTTTTTCATAGTGTGGGCTTTCAGGTGGTGCGGCATTTCTGGGAGCGGAATGATATCAAAGGTGCTATTAATGCACTGAGGAAGTTGCCAGATCATTCTGTGGGTATTTATTGGAAGAGTTCGATTGTGCTGTGTTTTTTCACGCATATTTTGTTTATCTAACATTCATTTGATATTGTTGCAGGTGCAAGCAGATGTGACCAGTGTTCTCATGGAGAAAATGGAGATTCTCACCTTAGATCTATTTTCATGCTTTCTTCCTGTACTTTTGGGCTTGCTTGATAGCAAGGTAGAAAGGTACTTGTTTCATGCATAAGATGGTGAGCCAGATTCTAATGCCAGGGGCTGGAAGATTTTTGTGTTGGGATTCTATGTTGTCATATCGTAGTCCTCACAATCCATCACCCTACAACTAGAGCTGCGAATATTTTATATTACGTGGTTCTCTCACATGGTTCAGATTCACAAGAAGTATAATTTCTTGACCTTTTGACACTTTAATTTGTAGGGAAAGGAATTCAACCTTAGGAAAGAGAAAATGAGACTTAGGAGTTCTTGTATATAGTATTAATTATTGCTTGTAGAACTCCATATTCTTGATAGTTTAAAAATGTCAACGAAATAGGTATCCGAATGATATTTAGTGCTGTTTAATCTACCGCGTGCTAGATTCAGGAAGAGGTGGTAATTTCTCCTATTTCACTGGGTTTGACAGATAAGTTCTAATATATATATATATTCTTATGCCACTACTGTTATAGGCAGGCAAATATGTCATTGGAGATGCTATTGAAGCTTGTAGCTGTCTTTGGCTCAGTTATATGCTCAACTGTTTCAGCACCTCCTGCTGTTGGTGTTGATCTTCAGGCAGAGCAAAGGTTTCTTATTTTTATACTAATATGGGCATTTTGCTTTTACTTTCTTTGGTGGTTAAGGGTGATTGAGAATTATTTGGTGCGATGAAATGACTTTATCCAAAATTTAAACACAGACTAGCATGCTGTAAGCAGTGTTTTATCCAGCTGCAAAAGATTCGGAAAATTCTCCCAGCACTTGCAAGGTAAACGTGTGATCTTGAGTTTCACACTTTAAGAAGTATTATTTGCTCTGAATAGTGTATGCTAAAGTTTTCATTTTAGGCTTTTTCTTTGACGAGGTTTTCATTGGAGGATTTAGAATATTGTTTTCTGGACATGCCTCGTGCAATAATGCCCAAGCAAAGAATAAGGAAAGGGAGGGGGGAAGGTTGCATTGTTGACATGAAAAGCAAGGCAGAATAATAATAGGAATTGGTGGGGTTTTAGAAATGTGGCAATTAGAATTATCCCTGATATCTGAATGGCTGAAACCCAACCCCTGAGCTTAATTTTGAAAGAAGAAAACTTGAACAATTTGTAGTATAGTAATATTTGGAAAGCCGAGATAGGTAAATCCTGGTCCTTCTGCCTTCATCAGAATGGCATTCCTTAATACCTGTCCCTATATTGCGGATCTGTGTGACCCACAAGAGTTGATTGCCTAACTGAAATCCATAGCCGTGTTTCATGTTTGGGTAGCTTTTTGTTTCAAGTACATTGTGGCATGCTGAACCTCTAGTGATCATTCGCAAGTCCTGGGACACCATTGCATAGTTTTTTAACAAGTGGAATGCCCTATATGCCTGGGCAGTCTCTTTCCTTACAAATTTAATAAGAGACAAAATAGACAATCTTTTCTCTCGAATTTACTGCAGGAAGGGTGGTCTGCTGGCAAAATCTGCTCAGGAATTGAGTCTACTTCTTCAAGAATCATAATCGATGCTGCCATGCAAACAAATTTCTGCTGGCAAGAAAGGGCTGGCTCAACTGAAACCCTTTGGAGGGGACTGCATATAGGATGATACCATGGATCTCACATCTGAGTTATTGATTATCACATGAAGCAATTTTATTCTAATCTCTTAGCCTTAGTCTCATCATCCCTTGCCCTTTTTAGCAAAGAGCACTGCAACATCTTACTTGTTGCCATTTTAAGGGCTTGAAGACTTGGTAGTTGTCATTCCAATCTTGGTTAGTCTTCCGGCTGTGTATAATCCACAAATTTTGATTCCTTGATGTGGATAATATCATTTCTACCTTTGGTTCGATTGTATGTAATCATGTGCCAATTCCTAATTCATATGTATAATGCATTTAAATGTATTCACTGAAGTATATAAATATAATTTTCTCCTGCACAGCTGCAGTTCTTTACCTGGAAATGAAACTAAGACCAAGCTGTAAGGAAATTTTTAGAATTTAAGGTTGAAGCTGCCACATTCTTGGACTGTTCAACAATCTAGAGAGCATAACCATCCACATGTATACTATTTTTTTCCTTATTTTCTTGGACGGGGGCTAAAAGAGTTGAAATTGAACTGTTATTACTTGCATACATGATATTAGGACATTATTCAATCTAAGTATTAAGTTTGTTGGTTTATTTTATAGCATTATTCGAATAATTAATGATGCTGAAGGAAGTTGAGATCTATCACTCAACTATGTTTGGTGTTTGTTTAGAGAGTGACCTCTATCTGGTCTTGGCACAATCCAAGCCTTTTGTGCCCTCCAATGACAAAACTACACGTCAGCTTGTAACACTAAAAGAGAGTGAGGGCACTAAAGAGAAAGAGGACAAAACATTGAATTTTTTCTCTCTTCACTCTCCATAGGATTCAGTCGTCCAAATCACTCTTTTTTTTTAACCTTAAACTGGAGTGGTCCAAATCACTTTTAATTTAAGAGAAAATGCCCCTTCTCCTCCGTCGAAATCTGTCGTCCTTCTGCAATCGCACTGTACCGTTGAACAAGCATCGATAATCTCATCGTTTCATAGGTACTTTCTTCTTGCTTTACAATTTTCTGTTTGTTTGCCAAGAAATAGGAAAAAAAAAAAAAAAACGGTTGTAAAGCTAGATTCTATATCAAATTGGGTAAAAAGAGTTGAGTTTGAACGAGTTCTTTTTTCTCTATAAATTTTATCTATCTTACGTACATATATGCTTCTCTTCAAATGGGTTCTTTCACTAGAAACTAATTTCTAAATACATACTTATGTTTGAAAGAGTACCTCAGTAGAAGTAAGAGTTTGGTCATTTTGAGAATGATAATTAATTGATTTTTTAGTAAGTCTTTAATTCCTTTCTCCATTGTTTTATATCAATACATAGGAGAGTAAGTTGGTCGGTCCAAACCTGAAAAATCGACCGGACCGAATTCTAGACCATTTGGTCTCAGTCCCATAAATTATGGACTGAAACCATTCGATCTGGTCTCAGGTTCTATAAATTTTTGACCTGACTGGATTGAACCCCTATATATATTTTAAAAATATTTTTAATAATTTAATATATTATTTTTATATAATAATTATATAAGTTAATTATCATTGACTTATATAATTTTCATCTAATTTATTATCATTGACCATATAAAATATTTTTTTAATGAGTTAGTTACATAATCTACATTAATAATTCACTTAATTTTAATTTAGTAATTTAAATAATTTTTTATTAATTTATTTGAAAAAAAAGAAATAAAAAAATGGTCCAAATTGAATGGACCGATCGAACTGATAGCTATTGATCTGATCTGGTCCCTATACATGTTTGGTCCAATGTGGTTTGAGAAAAATGATGGATCAAAAATTTCGGTCCATCAACCCCCCCTCCGACCAAACCAGACCAATTTACACTCCTATCAATACTAGTTTTTGACATTTGGCAAATTTTGATTTTTCAGCTTGGATGCAAATAGAAGGGTTTAATATTTGAAGGAAAGGTGTTTACTTAATTGATGTAGTGTGATGACTTAAGATTAGCAGGAATTAACTTAAGGCTCATACATATCATAATGGGCTGTACTTAAATGGGAGTGATGGAAGGATAAAAATTGCACACATTTATTTTTTCCTCTCACAAGGCTGGTGCTGTCGTAGAGGTCACCAGTCTTGCCTTGGTGCATGTATCTTTCTTCTTCCATCTACGTGGGTTATCCTGCTGCTGGTGTTCACTATGGAAGATAGTATTGATGAGCTTTGTCAAAGGCTTTCTCTGTCAAAAATAGAACAAAAGGTATTATTGGTTGATGACTCCTTGTATGAGGATCCAAAAACTAGAGGTACAGGGTGTCTCATGGTTTCTGTGTTAATAGATAAGTATTGTAACAAGGAGGCCTTCAAGCAAAGCATGAAAAAGATTTGGTGTCCAGTGAAGAAGATATCTTTCAAAGAATTGGGAACCAACTTACTGTTAGTCAAGTTTGAAGATTGCATTGATAAGCAAAGAGTGCAAAGGGAAGGTCCGTGGTCCTTTGACAAAAATCTGGTGTTGATGAAAGAATTCGAGGGTGAAACTCAGACCAACAAAATTACCATATTAGATGTAGTATTTTGGTTAGATTGTATGATGTTCCTCTACATGCTATGAATGTAAAGGTGGCTAGACTCATTGGTGCAAGTATTGGCATGGTTGAGGAAGTTGATGTGGAGCAAAGGGAGGCTGCATGGGGTGAGTTCATTCGAATCAGGGTAAATATAGACATATCAAAGCTTATGATGAGAGGTAAGTACATTCATCTTGGTTCTCAGGGTTCATGTTGGGTATGTTTTGTCTATGAACACTAGCCAAATTTTTGTTATGTTTGTGGTAAACTGGGGCATAATCACAAAGATTGCAGTGTGTGGCAGACTAGCAAGCAACTTTTCTTTGAAGAAATTTTCCCAATTGGTCAGTGGATGAGCACTAGAGATGGAGGAGAAAAGGGGTAACACCACTATGATTAGAGGGATGATGGTGATTGGAGCTCACGACAATTAAGAACCAATAATCAAGCAACAAAATTGGTGCAACAATAGGCTGGAATTAAGGAAGAAACTGTCAAGGGAATCAATATAGAGCAAGTCAATAATGAGGATTATGGAATCTCACTAAATGAGAAGGTAGACATTACTGCTTCAAATATGGAAGTAGGGCATCAGGTTTGGAATGAGAAAGATCAGCATCAGTTAAGGGAGCCAATTATTGAGATAACACACAAGGTGACTAGTGCAATAAATATTGAGAAAGAGCCAGTAATGGAATATGCTGAAGCTATGGGAATAGATCCTAATGTGACAAGGCCTATGATGGATGAGAACATTAGTGGGCCTAGGGCAGTAAGGGGGACAGTAGTCATTGAGTTCCAAAAAGGAAGGTGTGGAGCAGGCCCAACAGTTGTGAAGAGAAGCAAAATACTATTTCTACTAAGAGATGGTCCAAGAGAAACAAGAAGACAGTTACTGAGGAAGTTAATGTTGTCGAGAATAGTCTATCTCAAAAGAGAAAGGAGGTAGAGGTGACAAGCATTGATAGTCAACAGATCAAACAAAGCAGAGAAAGGTGATGGTGAATGAACATGATAACCAACTTAAGATATCGGTGGAGGCTGATGTTCAGCCCCGCTAGACACCATAAAAATCATAAGTTGGAACTTCCGTGGGTTTGGGATCCCATGTGGAGTTAGAGCACTTCGTGATCTAGTCATGAAGGAAGAACCTGAGACCCTATTTTTACAAGAAACAAAGCTTATAGGAAAAAAGATAGAAAGATTGAAGTTTCAATTGGGTTATTTACCATGGTTGTTTGGTGGTGAACAAGGTGGGCCATAGTGGCTAAATAGACCTATTGACCGTGCTGCAGAAGTCAAACCAATCAGTACAAATATTCTCAATCACAAGTGCAAAATTCACAAACCTGAATCATTGTCCTAGAGTGTGGCAAAGGTTAGAGGCTTGATATTTGTTGGAGGAGATGAGATCCCTGGAGTAACGTCGGGCAGTCGGAAGACTGAACCCGCATTTCACCGTGACGCAGGTCGGGCCACCTTAAGGTTAGACCCACCTGTTGACCCTCAACGGGAAGGTAAGTAGGAGATGTTTGATCATGTAGCAAAAGTCAAACCGGTTAGTGTAAATAATCTCCAATTATGAGTGCAAAATTTGCAAACCTGAGCTATCTTGCTGGGGTACAACGAAGGTTTTGGGTACAGCGAAGGTTTGAGGCGTTACTCATCTGGCATCTCGTTTGATGGAAATGGAGTGTGGCGAGAGTCTAAGGCGTTATCCTTTTGGTATTTTGCTGCAGGAGATAGCGTCCTAGGAGTAATGTTGGGCAGTCGAAAGACTAAACCTGCACTTTACCAAAGGAGAGATCGGGATGCCTCAAGCAAAGCTCGCCTCTTTGATCCCCCCAGGGAGGTAAGTTGCTGGATAGTTGAGGAGCTAGTCTGCTCTTCATCATGATGGGGGTCCAAGTAAGTTGTCAAGCAGTCGAGAGGTTAGGCCGGCTCTCCTCCGTGAAAGAGGTCCGACCACTGAGGGGCTAGACTTGTGACTCTCATGGGGAATTAAGTGTCAGGCAGTTTGGGATTGAATCCTCTTCCACCCGTTGACATCACAAGGAAGGTAAGTGTTGAGCAGGCAGGTGCTGATCCCACTCTTCGTTGTGGTAGAGGTCGAGGTAAGTTACTGGGTAGCTGAGAGGCTGGACCCAATCTCCTCCATGAGGGAGGACTTGCCTATCAACCCTCACAGGGAGGTAAGTTTAGGGCTGAGCACCGACAGATCGGAGTCGGTATCTGGGTCGTCCGACTCCGACTCCGACTTTGTCGGAGGCCGAGTCCGACCTCCGACTCCGGCTCCGAAGGGTATATGCTCTGCTCCGGCTCCGGCTTTGACTTGTCGGAGCGGAGTCGGGATGGAGTCGGTGAGACCGTGGGAGGGCAGTGGGCACCGTGCGATGACCCGATCTGCGACGGCGTGGGGACTCGGGGCGACGGCCGACGGGGACTGCCGAGTGTTGACTGGGGCACCTGAAAGTTCAAAAAAACCAAAAAACAAATCAAAACCAAAACCATAACAGATAAAAGAGAAATCAAAGATTCAAAACAACTAAAACAGTCTACAGATTTCAAAGTTTCAAAGTTCAAACCCAACGAATCGAACGATTTCTGTTAGAGAGAGAGAGAGAGAGTGAGAGAGAGGAGATACCGGAGAAGCAACGATGCGTCGGAAGCTGGGGCTGGGCTGCGGCTGAGATCGTGGCGCCGTTTCGTGGCCGAATCGTGGGGGCTGAGCAAAGCTGAGACTGAGAGTAAACTGTAAAGTAGTAAACCCTAAAGCAAAGCTGAGACAAAGAGATGAGAGTGAGGGACCGGACTCGGGGGGAAATTATCTTGTTTGGCCTGAAGTAAACAGCACCGTTTACCTCCAAAACGGCGCCGTTTTGGAGTAATGAACTCTGTTTTTGTGACCAAAACAGAGTCCAACGACGCCGTTTGGACTCTGTTTTGGTATTTTCAGCCTTTTTTTTTTTTCTAAACCCTAAATCAAATATTAATTTTGTTTTAATACTATATATATTAATCTACTATTATATATAATATAACTATATATTATATCAGTATAACTATATATATTATATAAGTATAAATATATATAGTCTAATGACTCTAATACTATACAGTATATATATAGTTATATAGTATATTATATATATATAAACTATACTATAGATATAATATTATAATATATAAAATAAAATAAGATATTTGATATTAAAATAAGGTATAGTAACTTATAGTAAATTAGTAATGTAAATTAACTAAATAAAGTATAGTAACTTATATAGTAACTATATTATTATATAGTAACTTATAGTAAATTAGTAATGTCAATTAACTATATAAGGTATAGTTATATAAAACATATAAATATATATGATTAATGCATAAAAAATACATATTATAGTAACTATATACTATATAAGCCCTTAATATATATAGTATATATATAACTATATATTATATATTGACTTATAGTAAACTAGTAATGTAAAATATAAAATAAGCTATAGTAACTTATATAGTAACTTATAGTAACTTATATAGTAACTTATAGTAAATTAGTAATGTAAATTAACTATATAAGGTATAGTAACTTATAGTAACCTATAGTAAATTAGTAATGTAAATTAAGGCACTAGGTATGGTAACTTATATAGTAACTATATTAACTTATAATAACTTATAGTAAATTAGTAATGTAAATTAACTATATAAGGTATAGTAATTAGTAACTTATAGTGTAACTAATAACTATATTAACTTATAGTAACTTATAGTAAATTAGTAACGTAAACTAACTTATACTAACTATATTAACTTATATTAATCATTATAATGTTTATACATTATTATTTATTAGATGTTAATATATTGATAACACATATTTTTATAAAATATGCACAATATCAGAGTCGGAGTCGGAGTGGAAGTCGGAGTCGGAGTCAGAGTGGAAGTCGGAGTTCGTGTGTCGGAGGCGGATCGGAGCGGAGTCGGAGTCAGGACACCTCCACCTCCGACTCCGACTTCCAGGGGGAAAAAAACTACGACTCCGACTCCGATTCGTCGGAGTCGGAGCGGAGTCGAAGCCGGAGTCGGATTTCTGCTCAGCCCTAGGTAAGTTGCCGGGCAGTTAAGGACTGGACCCACTCCCACCTATTGACACCTACGGGGAAGGTAAGTGTTGGGCAACCAAAGGCTGGACTCGCTCTCCACCGTAGGAGGGATAAAGCATTCTTAAGGCGTAACCCACCCATTTGGATCCCATGGGGAGGTAAGTTGTTAGATAGTTAAGGATCTAGGTTCGCTCTTCACCGTGATGGGGATGGGGTCGGGTTAAGTTATCGAGCAGCCGAGAGGCCGAACCCGCTTTCCTCTGAGAAGGAGGTTCGGCCACCGGGGGGCTGGACCTGCCTCTTGACTCTGACGGGGAGTTAAGTCACCGGACAGTTTGGGACTGGAATAGCTCTCCTTCGTGAGGGAGGTCAGGTCACCAGGGGGCTGGACCTGCCTATCGACCCTCAAGGGGAGATAAGTTGCCAGGCAAATTAAGACTGGACCCGCTCCCGCTTGTTGACGCACACGAGGAAGGTAAGTGTCGAGTAGCCAAAGGCTAGACCCACTCTCCACCCAGGAGGGATAAAGCAACCTTAAGGCGTAACCCACCCATTGGGAAAACCGCGGGGAAGTAAGTAGGAGAGGCGCTTGACCGCGTGCATGAGAATGCCAAGGAGTTTATTCCAATGGAGAAATATTGAGACGTTTAAACGGTGTCTGAGTTGAGTTGTACACCTAGTGTTCCACGCTACAGGAATTAGTTATGTTAGTAAAAACAAAATCCACATGAGTTTTGGGGGAGATAAATCGGGGTGTTTAGTCATTGTAACCTATCCTTACTTAACTTAAATTGCCAGTTGTTGGTTGCAGTTTCTTCTCTTTCTTACTTTCCTTTTTCTTCTTTTTGTTTGTTGAGATGTACGCCTCTGAGATGCATGTTTGTCTTTTCATCTTTTTTATTTCTTTTTTTACCAAGGGAGACTCACTGAGGCCATGTGTAGATTGTGGTTGGGAGGAGGTGGCAGGCATCGTGGTGCATGGGTCTAAGCAGTGGTGAGGCTGTGTTGGGTTGGCCGAGCACGACGTTGGCTACTGGAGAATGGTGTTGGTTGCTCGCTTACACATGGTCGAGATGGTGGCAATCCGCTTGATGAAGGGAAAGTCATGTGGTGAGGAGAAGCTATTGGCCGGGGAAAAAGTCGTGCTAGGAGTGCAGTTGGTGAGGAGAAGCTATTCATAGTGAAGGGACTCTGTTGTTGACCAGCCATGGTGAGGGGCTTCCTGTCCAAGCAACGGGGGTGAGCAACGCTGTTGGTTGAGGAGCTTAACTTTTAGGCCAAGAACCACATAGTTGTACGCCCATGCGACTTGAGCTAGGAACTCGTGGTCGGGCAACTCCCCCCTGGGGATGTTTAGGCAACTTGGGCAAGGACCTATGGCAGAGGAGTAAGTGGTTGATGAGCATCTCATTGGGTTGCACAACAGGGAAACTTTCCCACTTGCTCGTTCGAGGGGGTGATTAAGCTACGGAGCATCCTGCCAGCGATAAGGATCATCGACGGTCATGGTGGAGGGTGGCATTGCCTGACAGCTTATGACAGCTGTGAGGAGGCCACTAGGTGTGTGCTACGCACACCCGCTATTGTTGTGCACCATGGTGCATGTGGACACTGTGACAGTGTTGGAAGACACTGGCGGTCCACATGGTGGTCGTCAGCTCCCCTTTCATGCCACGATTGGGTTAAGCAGAGAAGCTTTTGGCCATGTGCAGTTTCATGCACAAAGGCCACCTTTGCCTGCCATGGTGGTCAGGGACCACCTCAAGGGTGGCAAAAGATGTCAATTATTTAGGTGGTGATTGCCTACAGGGACATGGGGCTCACGGTAGTGCTATGTGCATTGGTGCACGTTTCGAGCGCTACGCATGTGGCCAAGGGCCACTATCCTTGGCTAAGGTGTTTGAGAACCATCCCTTGGGGGAGGGGGGGTAAACAAGGTTGGTGGGCCACTAGGTGGCTGCTGGAAGCCCTGCTGTGCCATGGCGGGGCTAGGCCGAGTGGTTTTCACCACATGCGAGAGTGCGAACTTGGTTCGCCTGGTGGAGCCACCTCCATGAGGGGGGTTGTCGGCGAGCACCTCAGTGGAATCAGACGACGCCGGCTGTCTATATGGTAGCTGCCAATGCCACCCCTAGGCCGTGGCACTTCTAGGTGCTCGGTGTGCACCCAATGTGTGTGCCATGCATGGGCGGGATATGCACGACACAGTGCACAGTGCTGTACCAAAAAAATGCAGTGTATGTGCACAGTGGCCCATTGAGTGTTTGTTATGTACTATTCACTTGTACAACACTAACCCACATACTCCCCTTCTTTTTGCACGGTGTACTCAAAGTGCATAGTACATTCACAACTTAAGTGGCAAGTAAATTGGGTTCCCAAATGGGCAAGGGAAGGTTCACTTGCCCATTCTCCGTAGGAGTATTTTTCATAAAAATAAAAGCTAAAAGATTGAGAAAACTTATCTAGAAAAACTTTATCTGCTCATTCAGTGATTTTAGCACATCGAAAAATCGTCCTTCTCCCACCTCTAGTGTAGAAAATTAATAGATCCTACAGACGGTGCCATCTGTTAACGCCTAAAATTGACACAACAGATGAGAATGGGAGAAATAGTCATTCCTGACCAACTACGACGATCTAGACCTCGATTGATATGGTGTGGAGCCCCCCGCAATGGTCCAGTGAGATTGTAACATGTCGGTGCGTACATCCATGGTGGTGAGCAGTAAATAAATGCAGAGAAAATAAATATAGGAAGACACACAAATTTACTTGGTTCGACATTAGGTCTACGTCCAAGGGGGTTCGAAGAAAGGAGGATCCACTATAATAAGCTTGTTTTATTGTTTTCCATGGTTTCTAATCCTCATTGTACAATAGATCTCGAAGGTTTGTCTTCTAGTGGAGATATAATCTCTGGAACTCATTTCTTGAGGTTGAAGAAACCCCCAAGAGAAGCCTAGCCCAAAAGTCCTTGAAATTGTTTTTGTCCATCCCTTTTATCTCCTACCCATTCCTTTATGTCCAATAACATTTTTTTTATGTCACATCACCCATTTTCCCTCTTAACACTTTGCACTATCTCAGCCCTTTGTCTCCTTCTGATGAGTCCCCCCATTAGGCTAGGCCTAAGAAATACCACAGGCCTGTTATATTTTATCCCTTTTACTAACTATTATTATTTTCTTATTCAAACCCATGAAAGAAACAAAATTCAAATAAATCCAAAAATTAATAATATTTTATTGAAGAGTCGTGTCTATGATTGGTGAAATCACTGTTTATATGAATAGTAACCTTACTATTCATCATGTGTTTGTCCATTTGTTGAACTATTTAGGTTGGATTTGGGTGTTGGAAATTATTGAGATATGTTGTGAATAATAGTGAAAAAGTAGGTAAAAATTAATAATAGAATATTGAATAGTAGTAAAAAGAAATGAATAGTATAAAAAAATAGGTGAAAAGTAATAATAAAGTAATGTATAGTATTTGAGTATATTGAGAAGTGTTGAGATACTTTCAGTACCTAATGTGAGAGAGAGAGAAGGGGGGGTGTGGGACTTGTATTGAAGCCACCAGCTAATTGACCTTTACGCTTCCATTCTCTGGATGTAGGCTTGAAATTACTTTGTCCATCTCTTAGTTGACTCATGCACGGTGTTGAAAACTATTGGAATAGGAACTATCAAATTCAAGATATTTGATCGGGGTTTGAGCACAAAAAACTAACCCCTATCATCTCAACTCAACAATCTCACTACAATTGACAAACTATCTCAACTCATCTTATCTCAACTCACTATCCAAATGAGGCCGAATATAAGACAAGTTCTAGACTTTAGTAAAAATTGTTTGTTAAGACTCAAAAACTGTTTGTTAATACTTAACTCAAATTATCTCATTACTATTCACAAATCATTTTACTATTATTAATAAAATTCTCACCTCATCTCATTCCCTAAATATTCCCTTAATCTTAATGAATAAATCTTAAGATCGAATGCATTGCAACTTTTATTTTGTATTTGGGTGTCAAATTAGAGCTTTTGTAGTTTGGAGATTATGTAGCAAAATAAGTGGTAGATAGGGATAGAGTATTATTTCCTCATAGATAAATTAAAAAAAAAGGAAGAAGAAGAAGAAGAAGCAGAAGAAGAAGATAAATACACTTTGCAGTCTCAACTTAACAAGGTTTTCGCATTTTGTACCCGACACATTGTATTATCAAATTATCAAATATTGATTCTTTGCACACATCATTTAGATCTAACTGTCAAGAATATGTAACGCCATCCATTTTCATCAATCTTAATAGTTAAAAATGAATCGTGTTTAATTCGTTGGTGTTTGGTGGTTGAAGGCTAGCTAGCATATTGTGTCATTAGTTTAAGAGGGTGCAATATATACATTTTTCATATACAATTATGTATTCCTCTTGGTCTACAGAAGTTGCAAATTGAAAGTGACTCTCTTTTAATGGTCAAAGAAATCTAAGATTCAATGAAACCAAGTTCCTTGTTGGGAGACTTTTAGGGAAAAAAAAAAAAAAGGCTATAGAGAAGCCAGAGCTTCTCTTACTAGAAGGTGCTTTTATTTTCTACTTCACTCATTGCTACCTTTCACTTGAGCTTGCATGTTGCTAATGATTTGTAAGAGGTAGCTTATCTCTTGCATAAGCTTGCCTCAGTTAAAAAAGTTACGATGGATATGGAATTGCTCATCTCTCAAACGAAAGCCTTATCATGGCAGGACCTTCATCTGTGGACAACTCCAGAAGCAGCAAAATCAACATTAGATAAAGTCCTAATTGGAAGGTTAGTAGCTGATGATAGACCTCTAAATAAATTTGCCATCCATTCATGCATAAAAGCTTCCTGGAAATTTGTTCAAAATTTCTTGATCGACAATATGGATATCAACAAATTCATCTTTACATTTAGAACTCCACAAGATAAACTTAGAGTTCTAAACCAAGGCTCCTAGAATTTTAAAAGCCATTTGATGATTTTAAAACAATGGTCTCTTGGTGCTACTACCATAGAGGAAATTAGTTTAAATGAAGCAAATTTCAACGTGCAACTGCATGGATTACCTCTAGATCATTTTAACATGGACAACGCAGTGGATATTGGAAAAGTGATAGGTAATCTTATTAAAGTTGAAGTGGACCCAATTTATGGATTGGCTTTCCAAAAATTCATCTACAATAAGGTGGAAATAGATGTTACAAAGCCATTGAAAAAAGGCTTTCCACTACTGAGGTTGGGGAACAAAGTAGTATGAGTTGCTTTCAAATATGAAAAATTGGCAGACTTCTGTTATGCTTGTGGTAGGCTTAGACACTCCCAAATATTTTGTGGATTTCCTCTTTCATCTCCAACAAAAATCAGATTTGGTCCATCTCTAGGAGCAGAATACAACCCCCCTCAAGGCATTTCTCAGTCACTTTAACAAGCAGAAGAATAAATGGGAAGAGAATTCAGACAAGAGGTAGTGGAAGAACCTCTATTTTCTAACTACAACATGCCAACTGAGTATATGGAAATAGAAGCTTGGAAAAATGCTGAGGAGATTAACGGCCAAGTAGGGAAAAGTCAAGAAAGTTCATCATAAAAAAAGAGCCTTCAATCTTATAGCTGCGAGGAAGACGGTTTTTTCCTGTATGAAAAGAGCCTGGAACTAAGGAATTATTTTCCATCCTCTTCTTTGCACAGGAAAAACGACACCATCAGCATGCACTCCGTCTCTCCTTCTCCGAATGCACAGTCTAACTACAGCAACCAGCCATCATTCATTACTCCACCTACCAGAGTAATTCCGTTCACTGTTATCTCAACCACTAATTCTGAAAGTCCATGTACTTACTGCAGCAACATCCCTCTTCTGACTCAAGAAGTAAGGTCAAAGCCTCCAATTGAATCTCAGTTACTGTACTCTATCAAACCTCTCCCATTCAAGTCTTTGTCAACCAGAAAAAATGCCCCTTGGAGAGCATAGTGGAAGCAAATTTATTCAGCAATGTAGGGGTATAAAGAACAACAACTCAAGCAAATTTCTGAGACTTCTTTGGCCCAAGTCGCAGCTTCCTCTCAGGCCCAGTCCAAACATTTAGCAGCTCGCCAACTCTTCATACATAGCCCAGAGATGCAGTCCAAAAATAAAGTCTTTATAGCTCCACTTCAATCCTACTATGGTAATAGCAACCAACTGGAGCCAACTCTGAAACAGATGAAGACCAGTCCATACCTCCCCAAAGCAATTGATCTTCTTAGTCCAAACGAGATGCAGGGCTTCTCTAATTTACATCAGAGACAACATGTTCAAGCACAGACAAATGTAATAATTTTACAAGAATCTACTGAAAAGGATCTAGTCTTGGAACAACCATGTGACATCCCTTTGCCTATAGTAGAGGAAGAAAACAATGCTAACAAGGTGCTTCATCTCTCTGAACCAGCTGCTTCTACGGTAGATAACACACTAGCTCTGGAAAAAAATCTTACTCCTCTCCAAGAATCATAGAAGCCACGATACCAGGAAATCGTTACATTAAGCACTGAGGAGGTAATCATCATTGAGCCCGATCCATCACAAGCAATTTCATCCCATGATCAGTTTAATCGTAATCTTCATGTGAAAAGGCAACAAAATCAGGAAGACCAAGAGGTCCCAAAATGCAAGTCTCAACGCTTGATTAAACTGGAGAAAATATAGTCAAATAAAATGGAATTCTGTGCAACTTAGTCTGAAGAAGCAAAAATGGCACTCACTTTGTTAGCTATGCAGTCAATTTCAGATGGTAAAAAAAAAAAGTCAAAAGGCAAGGAAAAAATGAACCCCTACTCCAGACCAGTAATTCAGTCCCAAATAAAAATTCAAGACAGCTCTTGAGGCAAGCTTAAACATGCCTCCAGAAGATCCATGAGGACATTGGCATGGAATTGCCGAGGGCTCGCTCGCCCCAAGGCGATTAGAAACTTAAGGGCTAACATAAGGTTATATAACCTGAATGTTGTCTTTTTTTCGGAAACCTTAGTGTTGGATGACCGAACCTTTTTTGTTGTAAATAGTCTAGGTTTCCAACATTTTGTGGATCTTCCTATTGTTTGTAAAAAAGAGGGTCTTTTGCTGCTTTAGTGTCTGGGTGTAGATGTGGAACCTGTAAATATTAATATAAATGTCATTTCAATTCTTGTTTACTTTGATCCTTTACATCATCTTTGGTTAATTACATATGTGTATAGTCCGGCTCAGAGGAATCAAAAAGAAAAATTCTGGTCTCACCTTGAATCTATGCACCAAGCATTTCTAGGTCCTTGGGCTTGCATGGGGGACCTCAATGATTTGTTAGATCAGTCTGAAAAATATGGGGGTCGGGTCGACCAGTTTATTTAAATCTGAATAAAGGGTTAAAAGCACTAATGGATTGCAATGAGCTCATTGATATTGGCTATTTGAGACCTAAATTCACATGGACTAATAGAAGACAAGGGGCTGCTCTTATTAGACAAAGGTTAGATAGAGTCATAGCAAATAAAAGGAATGGCGACTCCTTTTCCCATATGCATCTCTGCAACATCTAGCTTCTTCAACATCTGATCATCATCCCATTCTTCTCAACACCACGACCAATATTCGTAATGCTTCGTCATTCAAGTTTGAAGAATTCTGGACTCAAGAGCCTTTAAGTCACCTAATCATACAAGAAGCGTGGAGTACAAATTTCCAGGGAAACCCGGCTTTCATTCTCTGTAAGAAAATCAGCTCAACAAAAAAAGCACTCAAAGTTTGGAACGAAAATCACATCAGGCGCATTCAAAATAATATCCAGCAAACAAGATATTATTTGCTCTTTCAACAGGAGGAAAAAAGAAAATTATGTTGATTTACTGAATAAAGTAGGAAAAAAATTAGAAGGATGGAAGGCGAAACTTTTAGCACAAGCAGGGAGCACAATGTTGATTAAATCAGTGGCAAGCAATATTCCTTCCTATTACATGAACACTTTTCAACTTCAAAAATCAGTATGCAAGTCTCTTGACAAAAGCTTTCAAAAATTTTGGTGGGGTTTTTCGAAAGATAAAACGCACAATCTCACTCTGAAATCATGGAAGCCGATTTGCTTGCCAAAAAGAATCGATGGGCTGGACATCAGACTAATGGAGAATATGAATAAAGCCCTTTTAGCTAAGATGGGCTGGGAATTAAGTGGACCAAGAAGTGGATTATGGCACTCCATACTATCTTCTAAATATTTCAACAATACCATTTTCTGGGTGGCAACACCTAAATCTTTAGATTCTCCTATTTGGAAAGGTATTCTCAAGACTAAAGATCTTCTACTCAAAGGTAGGTGTTTCCAAATTTTTAATGGTCACATATTTGGTTTGACCCATGGATCCCAACTCTTAAATACTTCAAGCCAAAGCCAATTCAAAACATGGACTCCATAAAAGAAATTCTCAAGATCCCATTAGCCACAGTTGCTCAGGACAAAGATAAAGAGATATGGACACCCAACCACAATGGAAAATACTCGATTAAGTCAGCTTATCATGCGTGCGTCTATAAACTTCCAAGAATCAGTCCAACAGAATCAAAATTCCCTCTTCAAACCATTGTGGAGTCTCAAGATACATGATTGTCACAAACTATTGCTTTGGAAAATTCTTTGGAATATTTTACCAACAAAAGGAAAAATCAGTGAAAGAATTTCCAATATACAAATTTAGAATGTACCCTTTGCAACCAAGAAGAAGAGACAATACTTCATCTTTTTACGGAATGTCCAATTGTCAGAATTCTATGACAACAAAGTAGCTGGCCATTAAACATAATGAGACTGCCCATTCATTCAATATCAGATTAGATTGAAATGATTATCTATCCTAGTAAGTTCCTAGGATTATAGGGAAAAGAGAGTCATTAATTCCAACTCTTTGCAATTTTTTTGCTGGATCTATTATGGAAGATACAAAATGACATCGTTTACAATCAATCACTTTTCTCATTGGAACATGCAAAAAAAAAAAAAACAGTTATCCACAATTTATGATAGCTACAAAAAAGCCTGGACCGAAACTCATTGCACAACACCCCAATTCTGAAGTGGATCCCACCTCCTCTCGAAACTCAAAGTATCTCCTTTGGTGCTACGGTTAGAAATAATTTTTTAGTTGCTTCAGCTATTCGAAGAAACTATATAGGAGAAATTCAAGAGATACTAACAGAAAAATCAGCTCATCAATCCCTTTGGTAGCAGAAGCAAAAGCAATGTTGCTAGCAGTTCGAATGGCCAGCAATCTTAGCGAAATATCAATCAAAGGCAACGCCCAATCCATCTTATCAGCAATTGATTGCAAAGAATCTACTCTTTTCTTGTCAATCTCTCCAATCATTGCAGACATTCGTATTCTTTCAAAAGATCATCAAGATTGGATATTTACTAAAATCCATCGATCTCATAATCGATGTGCGCACTCCGTGGCGCAATGGGCAGCAACAAACCAAGTATTTGGAAACTTGCCCCTTGTTTCAATTCCCCATTGCTTTTTGTTTTTGGACAGTGGAAAAGATCCACCTTAATTTCTGTAATACTCTCTATTAATATATATAGTAACCTTGATTAGGAAAAAAAAAAAAAAAGGTTCCTTGTTGGGAAATATTTGTTGAAAATATCAAACAACTGATGCAAAGATTTCAAACTTGCTCTATTCCACATGTATACAGATACTCTAATGTAGCTGTGCATAAACTTGCTAGAAATGCAAGGAATGTAGATGACTTAATTGTTTGGTGGGACTATATCCCTCCTTGTATTCAATAAGTCATTTGGATTGAGAAATCATTGTAATATTTTGTTGTCATGAATAAAATTGTGTTTCCTAAAAATTAAAAAAAAAAAAAAACTATCTATATCAAGCATAATCTAATCAACTGAACACTTCACTAGCACATCTTTAAGGTTATAGAAGTTTTTCACATCCTAGAGAGTTTTCTTTCCAAACATCCAAAATCATGCACAGTATAATAACTCCTGTCAACTAGATCTTCAAAACGCCCAAAAAGTGGTAAAAGATATTCTCCTAAACAAATAAATAGTAGTATTTTTAAAATAAGTATATGTTTATATTATATATATAAGAGCACTAATAGTGAACTAGGCATAGTCAAATTTTAGCTAAAATTTAGCTAGTTTGATTAAAAGACATCTACATCAAACTAGCCAAATGTACAATAATTTTATCTATCATGATTTTGGCTGGCTAAATCTGGCTAGCTCAAATTGCTGGCCAAATTATTCTTTGGCCTTAAAATATTCTTCCAATCCTCCGTCTCCAAACTCAATTGTTCTCTTGCAACTACTTTTGAACGATGTGGTCAAAATCGTTCCCGCTTGGGTGTTGTTTTATTCTTCACAATTTTCCTACACTTGGAGATATAATTCATCATGACTCACATTGTTGCCAACCTGGTTCCCATATGAAAACTTCACATAATTTTCCTTTTTCTACTTTTTCTTTTTGGTAAATATATCCATTTGAAGAATATGATTGTTGTAAAAAATAATAAATAAATAAATAAAGAAATAAAACCTTTAAAATTTTTTATCCGTGAGAATAATATGAACGTTAGAAAATTAATATATACATATTTAATAACGAATAAATATTCTAATTACAATTAGAATTAAAATAAAAAAATAAAAAAAATTAATATTTTAATAAAATAGTGATAGATTTAGAATGTTTGTTATTTGGTGTTGTTAAAAATTAACTAGCTAAATTTGAAAAGGGGAAGTTTCTAATCAAATAATGACTAGGTCACTACTAATGCTCTAAGCTCTCTTCTCTTCTCCCGAAGAGGAGTGGTCTTTGGCCAACGGCAACTTTCATTGTCGATCAGCCACCTGCAGCCCTAGAGGTCGCCATAAAGGTGGTTGATCTAGTTGAAGGAGGGTTTTATTTATTATAGATTTTAATTATTTGTTATAACCCATAAAAGTTAATCCCTACTTATTATTCCATCCAACCATATTTATTATTCGCAATGAGTCTCACGAAAGGAGAGGAGTGGTCTTTGGCTGGTGGCATCTCTCTCTCTCTCTCTCTCTCTCTCTCTCTCTCTATATATATATATATATATATATCTGCTATATATATAAATACCAATGTAGGAGAAACAGTGATTTTGTTTGACACATTTTTATTCCAATTTTGCCACTATTTATCACTTTTCTTTCCACTTTTACCTCTGTTTGTCTGGTTAAATTCCCATTTCTTTCAATTTTCCAATTTTTTCCCTCTTTGGCTGATTAAATTCCCATTTAGTTTCGCTCTCTCTATTTTCTCCAACTGTCTATAAGTGTAAATTGATTACTTTTGCTGATCAGCTTTTTTATTTTGTTTAGTTTGTTTCTACTTTTACCCCCTGATTTTTTAATCAAATTCAATCTGTTTTGTTCTTTTTTTTTTCTTTTTTTTTTTGGCTGAGTAACCTTTTGGCCTTTTTTACAGTTTTGAAGTTTATCTTCTTCTCTCATTGACTGAAAGCTTCTTGATTTTAAAGTTTACTTCCTTGTTGTTGTCTTCTTTATTCCTCACATTTTCACAGAAAATTTTTGGTGCTTTTTGAATTGCTCTTCAACCTTCAGAATCTCTGCATTTCGTCTATAACATTTTCTTCTCACAGTTTTGCCCCTGCTTGTATTCCTAAATTCCGTTCATTACTTTTTCTTCTATCATTCCACCACACTGCATTGGTTATTGAGTGACTTCTCTCTAAATCACATAATTTCTGGAAGCCCAATCACCCCCACTGCACTGCTTAGTAAATATGTTCTGTCTAAATAATATAAATTCTGGAATTTCACTTCACCGCTTGCTCAGTTACTTCTTTCTCAATCACATAATTTATAAACCCCAATCCACCACCTTAGTGAGTATTATCTCTCCTCTCACTTTTCCTCTATATATACCCCAGCTGCCAAACCAAGAAAAATAAAGAAAACCCTAAATCAAGCACCGCATTAGACCAGCTGTCTGACCAACTTTGCAGAGGAAAATATTTTGAAGGTTAAAACAGGGAATGGCCACAACATTCTGTCACCCAACAAAACCAAACCCAAATAGCTTTTCTTCTATGGTGTGCATATGCACGCGTGCGTATGTGCAAGTATGAGAGACAAAGGTAGATGCATACTTTCTTGATGTTACACTGAAAACCGTGTGATAATAAAATTGACACACCATGGATATTCTTCATCAATGGGAAAGGGAGGGTTGTCCGATTCTGTCATGGGGGAGAACCCACGGTATGGTCCTGGGTTGGGGGAGAACCATGATGAGTGAACCGACGGTGGAAGTGACGATGTGGTCGTGGGTTGGGGGAGAAGCCACCGTGGCTGAACCCAAAAAACCCACGGTGAGTCAACCCACGATGTATGCTCACGACATGCCAAACGAATTCATACAGATATGATAGAACCTGAACAAATCTGCTCAAATTTGTAACCATTCATAAAGAACATTTCTATCAAAGAAGCAGACAAACAAGGAGGAAACCAATGCAGATCCAAAGAAAATCCCTTCAAATTTGTATAAATTTATCAAAAAGATCATATCCATTTGCACTGAAAGAAATACAATGTAAAAACAAGATGAAATACGTATAGATCTAAAGAACAGAACAAAATCTCCTCGCACAAATATTGTACACAAGATCAAACTGAATGATGCCAAATTGGAAACAAAGAAAACAAGAAAAAAAAAAAAAAGAATTGATTGAGCTAAAATATTGCATATTTTATACATTTAGAACAAATATATTTTATTTATTTTATTATATTATTATTGGTTTTAGATGAAAAAATGGTTAAGATGCATAAATTCAAGTTGTGATTTAAATTGGTTAATAGCATGATTTATGTTTAATTTTATAACTTGTGATTTAATTAAACAATGTTCCTTTACATGCACAACATATTTTTAGTATTCTATTCTTTATTCTTATTTTATTTTATTTCTAATTTTTATTTTTATTTTTTTATATAGGCTAAGAGACGAAAAGGGACTTAAAAATATTCATGCTTTTCATTTTTAAAAGGGGGAAGGCACATGGCAAGGATTTAATTGGATTTTTTGGCATTGGTACTTCAAGAGGGGCATGGCACACTACTTTCTATTGGGACTTTGACTATTGGACCGAGGACAACATTAATTGGTATTGGAACTTTGACCTAAACGCCGCATGACCTAAGCGTTTTTTCTCTTGAGTGGAATTCATTCAGCGCCGCACATAATATTTCTCTGGTTTGAATTCATGCCGCACGATATTGGACTTTGACCTGGGACGCCGAATGCATATAATTTCTCCTGGTCAATTCAACACCATACGTGACTGTTATTCGTTCTTTTTTTTTCATTGAGGAACTGCAACGCCGTTAAAGAGCTTTTTAAGAGGTCCAATTGCTGCTACAGTCCAACCTCTTTCACTGCTTTCAATCTCCATCTACATCCATTTGGTTTGCTCTTTTCATTCCATACTTTTTTATTAATTTCAATTTGAAGTTTATGATGTATTCTTGATATTTTGGCTTAAAAGTTTGGGCATTTTATTTGCCATTTATTTTATTTTATGTTAAGTTATTTTTCTTATTTCTTTAAGCTTCCATTAAATATGCATTACAATTACATTTTAGATTAATTAAAGATTAATTAGGACTTAAATAATTTTAGTTTATTATTTAATTTTCAGATTAATTAAAATTGTTTAGCGTAGTTGAATCTTTAATTGTTAATTTCAATTTGTTAGTCTTTTACGTTCCATTTCGACACTCAAAAAAATTTAAAAGTATGAATCTAGTCTATGACTAGTGCCCTCTTTATTTCCATTGTACTCTTCCATTCATTGTACATACCACCACTATTGTTTATGAAACCTTTTACCATTTTATATGAGTTTGGATTTAAACAAATTTCCTGAAGAGACGATCTAGAAATTTTATTCCTAATTATTACACAACATCCTCCTGCACTTGGAATAACATTTGTGCTACTCATTTTTTAGTGAGTCAAGTTTTTGGTGCTATTGTCGGGAATAGTTGTCTAACCTAAATTTAAACTCATTATTTATTTTATTTTATTATTTCACTATCTTATCTCTGATTACACATTTTATTTGCCATCTACCACTCAGTCGCTTGAACCTTTTTTATGCTATTTAGACTGATGTTTCATATCATGGGTGAGAGACAGTTCAAATAGGTTGCTTAGAGTTACATCGAGCATTGAGAGTAGTATACATAGCTCAGAGATAGATAGATAGATAGATAGCTTTTCTATGAGCGAGGATATTGAAATTAAACAAACCATGGTTGCACCTGCACCATGCACTCTTAAGGATTATTTGCAACTCACTCGCACCACTACACCTTCATGCATTGTTTTACCTGAAGAGGCACCTAATTTTTCTATTAAGCATGGTATGATGTCAGTGATACCTCAATTCCACGAGATGGATTCTAAGAGTCCTTACCAACACTTGACAAATTTTGAGTTAGCTTGCACTACTTTTATTACTAAGGCCATTACTGATGAATTTATTAGATTTCGTTTATTTCCTTTCTCTTTAAAGGATAAAGTGAAGATTTGGTTTAATTCTTTGAGGCCTAATTCTATCTCTAGTTGGTTTGATATGCAGCGGGAATTCTTACAAAATTTTTCCTTTTCAGAGAACTCAGTTTTTGCAAGAGCAAATCAGCCAATTCAATCAGAAACCTGATGAGATTTTTCAGGCCAGTTGGGAAAATTTTAAAAATTTGGTAAACATCTTTCCACATCATGGTTTCAAATCTTGGAGGTTGGTGAGCTATTTTTACATTGGTCTCACTCCAGAATGCAAGCAGTTTGTTCAAACGATGTGCAATGGAAAATTCTTTAGCAAGGAACCCGATGAAGCACTATCATTTTTTGACTATCTTTTCGAGAGCCCACAACAATGGAATACTAGGACTGATCGAGTGCCATTAACAGCATAGTCATTAAGGGTTATTTCTAGAGGGGGCAGATATGAGCTTAAGGAGAACACTAATGTTCAAGCCCGAATAGCTGCATTAACTAGAACACTGGAGGTTATGGAAATGGAAAAAGTGAAGGATGTGAAAGTAGTAAAGGCATGTTCTATATGCGCTGATTTGAACCACAAGACCCAGGACTACCCGATTATGCCAATATTTCAAGAAAGTGGGTCTGAGCAGATGCAATCAGCTAACTGGGTTAACAGATGAGAGAATAAGCCTTTTTCCAAAACATATAATCTGGGGTAGAGGAATCACTCAAAATTTTCATGGAGAAATGATCAGCCTAGCCGATCTCCCCCATCTTCGTAGCAGCCATTTCATTAGGTTGCTCCTCAGCACCAATATCAGACATATCGGAGTTCTCAAAGCTATCCTTTTGTAGCGCCTCCTGGATTTCAGCCTCATGTAGCTGCACAGAGTTCTCAACCTCAATCATCTGCAAAGAAGTCTCTAGATGATAGTATGACACAGATGGCCAATACACTTTAGCAATTCATGCAGATTTAGGCCACCACAAATAATCAGAACACTCAGGCCATAAATGAGTTACGTGGCACTATTAATAAGATGAGCACGACCTTGAGCACTCTAGAGAAAGGAAAATTTCCAGCACAATCTCAGCCTAATCCTCAAGTATATAGGTAATAATAACAATAAGTGCATAACATCTCAGGGATCGTTATTGAGACAGCAAAGGCTGTTCTTACTTTGAGATGTGGAAAGGAAATTCCCCAACCTGAGATGACCATGGACAGACAGGTAGTTGGTTCTAAACCTGAAGATGTAACAGAAATTGATGAAGCTGGGAAAGAAACAGAGGAAGTGAGACTAGAGTCAAAGAAGCCTGTGAGTGGAGAGGCCGAAACTAGTAGAGGGTACCAACCTGTGGTTCCCTATCCTCAGAGATTGGCAGCTGGCCAAAAGAACAAGTATCGCACTGAGATTTAGGAGATTTTCAAGCAAGTAAAGATTAATATTCCACTCTTGGATGCCATACAACAAATGCCTTCGTATGCAAAATTTTTGAATGACTTATGCACAGTGAAAAGGAAGTTGAATGTGAAGAAGAAAGCCTTCCTAACAAAGCAAGTTAGTGCACTGATATTGAGCGAGACTCCTCAGAAGTTTCGAGATCTTAGCTCTCCTCACATTTCCAGTATGATTGGTGAGTCAGGCATTATGAGAGCTTTACTTGATCTGGGGAGTAGAGTAAACTTGCTACCATTCTCAGTGTATGGGCAGTTGGGATTGGGTGAACTGAAAAAGACCTCCATCATGCTACAGTTGGTTGATAGATCAGTTAAAATGCCGATGGGTATAGTTGAAGATGTGCTGGTCTAGGTGGACAAATTTTATTACCCAGTAGATTTTGTAGTTTTTGACATGTAGCAGCCAGTCTCTACTATTCACCATGTGCCTGTCATGCTTGGACACCCATTTCTTGCTACTTCGAATGCACTTATCAATTATCAAAGTGAAGTACTGAAACTCACTTTCAGGAATATGTAATTGGAGATGAATGTGTTCAATGCTTGCAAGATGCCTAATGGATGCGACGATTCAGATGTGCATGCTGTTGATATGGTGTATGATTTTGACGTTTCGGAGTTGTTATCAGTATTTGATTTTGAGAGTGCATCTGAGGATGGATTTCCTGAGCAGTCTGAGGTTTTTATGGAGACAATTCTTACATCATTAGAGCTGACAGAATCAGATGGGCAATTGACAGAGACAACTAAGTCTCTTTAGTTATTAGATGTGAGTTACACGAGTAATTGGCATAGGCCAGTCTTTGAAAGTCTTGATTTACCTGGAGCCATGAAGTCATCAAAAGAAGAAATCACATACTAGAGTTGAAGCCACTACCCGAGAACTTGAAGTATATTTTTCTAGGCCCAATTGAAGATACATTTTCGGTGGTCATTTCTTCTTAGCTCACTTTGAAGAAGGAAACAGAATTATTAACAGTGCTGAGACATCATTGAGGAGCGATAGGCTGGATTATTGTAGACATCAAAGGTATTGACCCTTCAATTTGTACCCACAACATTTTTCTAGAAGGAGATGCAAGACCAATTCATGATGCACAACAGAGGTTGAATCCTACTATGAAGGAGATGGTGAAGAATGAATTGCTAAAATTGTTAGCAGTGGGCATCATCTATCCTATCTCCGACAGCAAGTGGGTAAGTTTGACACAGGTAGCACAAAAAAATCTGGTTTAACTATTATTAAAAATGCTAATGGTGAATTGATCCCGACTAGGAAGGTAATTGGCTAAAGAATGTGTATTGACTACCAAAAGTTGAATTCGGTCTGTCGAAAAGATCACTTCCCATTACCTTTCCTAGATCAGATTATAGAAAAAGTAGAGAGTAATGCTTTTTATTATTTCTTGGATGGCTTTTCTGGTTATTATCAAATTGTCATAGAACCAGAGGATCAAAAGAAGACCACCTTCACTGGCCCCTTTGGTATTTTTGCTTTTAGAAGAATGTCATTTGGTTTATGTAATGCACCTGCTACTTTTTAGCGCTGTATGATGAGCATTTTTTCTGATATGCTTGATGACATGTGATTGTCAAGGTATTTTGGTTATAATATCTACTTACAATTGAGGGAAATCAAGATAAAATAGTTCAAAGAGTGTGATTAATTGTGAGATTTTTAGACAAAACCCTTGACCTTTGGAATTGCTAGTTAAGAGGATAAATGTGCTATTTTATTTGTTTAATGGGCTGATTGTTCTGCTTGCAGGTATTAAGGCCTAGTCCTAACAATTAAAGCCCAAAATCATCATATGGCCTAGCCACCTTGAGCTCAGACCCAATGAGTTAAGGCCAGTGTGAAAGCCTCTGCTGCAGCTTACCCTTATTCATCAAGAAGAATTGAGAAGCACCTCATCCCTTAGAGGGCAGAACCGAGAACTAGGGAGGATTTGGTTAGAAGAGAGAGAAGATGGAGATGATGGAAGGAGAGAATAAAAGGAGAAGGGGCGCACCATAGAGGGGGGGAATCAATACACATCCATTCTTGGAATCCTTAGTTTAGTTTTGCTTTAAGAACAATTGTAGTTTTTCTTACTTTTTAGGGTTTCCAAATCATCTATCAAATGATGATTTGGGGCTAATTTCTATAACTAGGGTTGCAAAGGAAGGGGTTTCCGTCCTTCATTATCAATGGTTATTTGTTGTTGTTATATTTAATATAAATCTGTTGCTGTATTTTCATGCCCTATTTACTATCAGATTGGATAAATCTCTTGTTCTTGACCTGTTGAAGACTCATGGCACATCAGGACCTTGAAATAATCAAGGATCTATCCACTGTGAGTCTTGAGATAAAAATGGATGATAATGTAGTGAAGGTTTTATTCCAATCGGTGCCTTCATCTGAGTTTTACTGTTTTTTGGATCTTAAGTGTTAATGTCTTGGTTGAGTTAACATAAGCAGATGCACCCATCAACTATAACCTGATGAAAGAGGAAACCCTTACTCTGTGTCCCTAGTATTTACATTTTCTGAAAAAAAATTTCCAATTCTAAGTTTCAAAGATTTCATTCATATTTTACATTCTATTTGTCTTTAAATATTGCTGATTTGGTTCTTACGTTTGCATTATTCTTACAAAGAATTGAATCCCTTGTTTCACTTGTCACACTTCTAAAATCATTTAACATTTAGTGCAATCCATTGCACACAACCTTTCTTCCCCATTTGAGAACAAACCTCTTTCATAAAGAGAATTTTTTCTACCATATCTTATCTTCCACTTAGTTCATACTATTTTACTTATTTACATTTTGTTGGGTTATGTTAACATAGTTGTCCCTGTGGAAATGACCTTGGGTAGTCACACTATATTCTAAACATGCTTTTATACTTGGAAGCATTATTTTGAGAGAACCAAGTTTTTGGCACCGTTGCCGGAGACGACTGGTGAAACATAATCTTTCTTGCAAAAATATAACAGGAGTGTATGTGTAAACCTCTTCACAGAATGGGTAACAACTCTTATCTCCCTTGTTGAATTATCTCTTGTGCCTCTGTTTTGTTCCTTTATTTTGTCTTACATCTGTTTTGAATTTGTTTGTGTTTAGAATGCATGTCTGTTTGGACTAGAGACCAAGCATCACGATTAACTAGGACTGAGTCATTTTCATCCATAGAGTCTGAATCCATATCTTTTGATTCATCCTCTAAAAATTTAAGTAACATGGCTGTAAATGAGGATTGGGAAATCTTGAACCAGAATAGGACATTGAGAGAGTACTTACAGCCAGTCAAAACTAGTTCCCCTTCCTGCATTATTCAACCTTTAAATGCAAATAATTTCAATTTTAAACCTGGGATGATCCCATTGATTCCTCATTTTCATGGAATGGAATCTGAGAATCCTTATTTGCATATTAAAGAATTTGAAGAAGTGTGCTCCACATTCATGGATAGGACATGTACTGAGGAAGTGATTAGGTTGAAACTGTTTCCTTTTTCCCTTAAGGATAAAGCCAAAACATGGCTGAATTTTCTAAGGCCTCGGTCCATGGGAACTTGGCAAGAGATGCAAACCGAGTTTCTTAAAAAATTCTTTCCCATGCATTGAACATATGCCCTGAAAAGGTAGATTATGAATTTTGGGCAAAAAGATGGTGAAACTTTTTATCAGAGCTGGGAAAGGTTTAAAGATTTATTGAATGCTTGCCCTCATCATGGTTATGAACACTGGAGAGTCATTAGTTTTTTTTATGAAAGCTTGCATCCCAAAATGAAATAGTTTGTCAAAACCATGTGCAATGGTGAGTTCTTTGGCAAGGATCCTGATGAAGCCTTTGAATATTTCAATTATTTGGCCGAGAATGCCCAGTCATGGGATGTTTCTGATGTTGGGGATAGGTCTGACAATGTAAGGGGTACAGTTGTGGGTGGAAAATATCATCAACTCAGAGAGGTCGATGACTTGATGCTAGGATAGCCCAGATTTCTAAGAAATTAGAATCTATTGAACCGAAAAAAGGTTAATGAAATCCATGTGTTGCCCCCAAATGCTAATAAATGTGGAATTTGTGAGGACCAAGGGCATAACACCCATGCATGCCCTACCATACCTACTTTTAAGGAGATATTGTTAGATCAACCTAATGCTATGAACATGATTGCTAAAAATTATTCAGGGCCATTTTTTAACACTTACAATGCAGGTTGGAAGAACCATCCCAATCTCAGTTGGAAAACTGACCAGCAAGCTTCTTCCTCCACAGCACCCTACATGCCCTATGCACCACCATCAGGACCTTCACATTACCCCAACTAGCCTCACTTCACTCAGAAAAAGAATTTAGAAGAATCCATACAACGACTCACTGTTAACCTCCAACAGTTCATGCAAAGCCAAGCAACCATAAATAACCAAAACTCCCAGGCCATAAATGACATAAGAGGAACACTCACAAAAGTGACTACCACTTTGAGTACCCAGGAAAAAGGAAAGTTTCCAGCCCAACCTCAACCCAATCCACAAGTTCAGCAACCTCAAGTAGAAGGGCTCAATGTGAAGACTGTGAAAGCCATCACAACCTTTAGAAGTGGTAAGATTGTGAATAAGCCTGAACATACCATGGGGAACTCAGGTAAGGAATCTAACTCAAAACTAGATGGTGAATTACATGTTGAAAATTTTGAGATTCCTGAGTCCATACCTGCTCCATGTCCTCAAAGGCTGATTTCTGTGCATAATGAAAAACAAAATTCTGAAATTCTAGAAATTTTTAAACGAGTCAGAATAAACATTCCACTTCTAGATGCCATCAAACAAATCCCCGCTTATGCAAAATTTTTGAAGGATTTGTGCACTGTCAAAAGAAAGTAAAATGTTAAAAAAAAACCTTTCTCACTGAGCAAGTCAGTGCCATTATCCAAAATCACACACCCCCTAAATATAAAGACCCTGGCTCACCTACTATCTCGTGCATAATTGGTGATGCCAAAATTGGCTAGGCTTTGCTTGATTTAGGATCAGGGGTAAATCTGTTACCCTATAGTGTGTATGAACAGCTGGAACTGGGTGAATTAAAACCAACTTCTATAATTCTGCAGTTAGTTGATAGGTCCATTAAAATGCCTAGGGGAGTGGTGGAAGATGTATTAGTACAAGTAGATAGATTTTATTATCCTGTAGACTTTGTGTTGCTAGATATGAAACTAACTGCTCCAACTAATGTCTCTTATGCTCCAGTGATCGTAGGGAGACCTTTTTTAGCAACCTCTAATGCTATTATAAATTGTAGAAGTGGGGTTTTAAAATTGAGTTTTTGTAACATGACTTTAGAGCTTAACATTTTCAATTTATGCAGGCAACCTAAAGAACTAGAAGAAGTGCAGGAAGTCAATTCCCTGGAAGCAATCCCTTTTAAGGATCTATTTTTAAAGATTGACTCTGTTGAAAATGGTGTTGAAAATTCTATTGAAAAATTTCTATCTACTGATGCTGACTATGTCTCTCCCATCCTTGCTGTAGGAAGCTCAAGTGATACCCAGTGGAAGCCTAAGATCGAACCTTTGCCCCTAATACTAGAGCCCACTAAGTCCTCAAGTGAGGAAAGCCCACTATTGGAGATGAAAGCCCTTCCAAAGGAGCTAAAATATACTTATCAAGGACCTGAAGAATCTTTTCCAGTGGTAATCTCATCTCAGCTCACTTCTGAGCAGGAGAGTAAGTTGCTTGGCGTGTTAATGCAACACAAGTTTGCCATTGGGTGGACCATTGCTGACATGAGAGGTATAAATCCCTCAACATGCACACATAGAATTTATTTGGAGGAAGGATCTAAGAGATGCAGAGAAGATTGAACCCTACATTGAAAGAGGTAGTCAAGAAAGAAGTCCTGAAATTATTAGACATATGTATTATTTACCCTATAGCGAATAGTCAATGGGTGAGCCCCATTCAAGTGGTACCAAAAACATCTAGTATCATAGTGGTCAAGAATGAAAAAGGGGAATTAATACCTACTAGAATGACAACCGGATGGAGAATGTGCATAGACTATAGGAAGCTGAATGCAGCTTCTAGAAAAGACCATTTTCCTCTGCCTTTCCTTGACCAAATCTTAGAAAAGGTGGCTGGGCATGAATTTTACTACTTTTTATATGGCTATTCTGGGTATTACCAAATTGAAATTGCCCCTGAGGACCAAGAAAAGACAACATTTACATGTCCTTTTGAGACTTTTGCTTTCAAAAGAATGACCTTTGGCCTGTGCAATGCCCCTACCACTTTTCAAAGATGTATGTTAGGAATTTTCAACGATTTAATTGATGAAACAATTGAAGTTTTTATGGATAATTTTTCAGTGTTTGGAAGAAGTTTTGACTCATGTTTAACCTGAAAATTGTTTTGGCCAGGTGTGAAGAAAAGCAATTACTGCTTAATTGGGAGAAATGTCATTTTATGGTACAAGAAGGAATAGTCCTTGGGCATATTGTGTCTAAAAGGGGTATTGAGGTCGACAAATCTAAAGTGGAACTGATTGCAAACTTACCTATCCCTAGAAGTGTAAAAGACATAAGATCATTTTTAGGCCATGCTGGTTTCTATAGGAGATTCATAAGAAACTTTAGTTCAATCTCAAAACCTTTATGCCAGTTGTTGATGCATGATGTTAGTTTTACTTTGTCTGAAGAGTGTCAAACTGCCTTTAACCAGTTGAAAGCTAACCTCATTATTGCCCCTATAATTCAACCACCTGACTAGACATTGCCATTTGAGATAATGTGTGATGCCAGTGATTTTGTTGTTGGGGCGGCATTAAGCTAGAGAAAAAACAAAATGCCTCATGTGATATACTATGCTAGTAAAACCTTAAATGATGCTCAGAAAAATTACTCTACTACAGAGAAGGAATTGCTAGCTGTAGTATTTGCCTTAGAAAAGTTTAGGGCTTATTTGCTTGGTTCTCCTATCATTATCTTTACTGACCATGCTGCATTGAAATTTCTGTTAACAAAAAAAGATGCAAAACCTAGGCTCATTAGGTGGATCCTTTTATTGCAAGAATTTAACATCACCATAAAGGATAAGAAAGGGGTGGGAAAATGTTGTAGCAGATCACTTGTCTCGGCTTACCTTGGACTCAACCATTCAAAATCCCCCTATTTCTGAATCTTTTCCTGATGAGAATCTATTTGCAGTCAATATTTTACCTTGGTATGCTAATTTGGTGAATTTTCTGGTGACAGGTCAGACTCCAGCCCATTAGACAGCACAAGACATCAGAAGAATGAAAACTGAGGCTAAGTTTTTATCTTTTTAAATACTACTCTGACCAAATAATTAGGAAATGTGTTCCTGACAATGAATTTTCTGCCATTCTCACTTTCTACCATTCTGAAGCTTGTGGTGGGCATTTTTCTGCTCACAAAACTGTAGCTAAGATTTTACAAAATGATTTTTATTGGCCAACAATGTTCAAAGACACTTACATTTTTTTCAAATCTTGTGAACCTTGTCAAAAACTAGGGGGAATTACTAAAAGAAACATGATGCCAATGCAACCAATTCTAGTTCTAGAAATCTTTGATTGTTGGGGCATAGACTTTATGGAACCATTTCCCTCCTCTTTTGGTTACCTCTACATTTTGTTTGCTGTTGATTATGTGTCAAAATGGGTTGAAGCTATTCCATCCAGAAACTGTGACCATCACACTGTCTTAAAATTTCTCAAAGAAAATATTTTTGCACGGCTTGGTATGCCCAAGGCCATAATCAATGATAATGGGTCCCATTTTTGTAATAAATCCTTTACTGTTCTAATGAAAAATATGGGATCCATCACAAAGTTTCCACACCATACCATCCTCAGACCAATGGCCAAGCTGAATTAGCCAATAGGGAAATCAAACATATTCTTGAGAAGACTGTCAACCCTAATAAAAAAGATTGGTCTGTAAGGTTATTTGATGCACTTTGGGCATATATGATTGCTTACAAAACAATTTTGGGAATGTCACCATATATATTAGTCTATGGTAAAGCATGCCACTTGCCTGTAGAGGTAGAACACAAAACTTATTGGGCCATTAAATAGTTTAATTTTGATGCTAACCAATCTAGTTCATCTAGGAAGCTGCAGATTGCTGAGTTGGAAGAACTTCGAAGGGATTCTTTTGATAATGTCAAATTATCTAAAGAGCATATGAAGCATTTTCACGACAAACATATTCAAAGAAAATTTTCTACCCAGACTAGCAAGTGCTGCTATACAAATTTAGATTACACCTCTTCCCTGGAAAGCTGAAATCTCGATGCAGTGGCCCTTATATGGTAAAAGCTGTGACTTCCCATGGAGCTGTGGAACTTCTAAACCCTCAGAATGGTAACACCTTCAAAGTTAATGGCCAGAGACTAAAACCATTTTTCTCAAACTCTTCACTTGAAGAGACCACTCTGAATCTCCTTAATCCTGTTTCTTTTTAAATAATTGCCTAAACTCATTAATAAGGTTTCTCTTTTGGGTGTAGTACTTTTACTGTGTATATTTCTCTTTGAACACGCTACACTCAGGTATTGCTCTAACTCTGCACTTTCTCACTCTTTCTCATGTTTTATAACTCTGCACCATTGAGGACAATGCTTACATTCAGTTTAGGGGCGGGGGGGAGTGAAATTCAATTTCAGTCTTATGAAATTCATCTCAATGTCATAATGTTGCACATCACAATAAAACCACCAGAGGCATTGTCAATGATTGGTTTATAATAGCAGCAACAATTTCTTTATACACCTCTTAGGAAGCTTGATCAGACTTGATGAAATAAAAGCATATGAAAATTTGGGTCAAAAAAGGGGTTTATTTATGTGAATATGTCTCTTTAACCAAGATTGTCATCATAAAAGGGACTTCTGCTGAGTATTGACACCACTTACACCTAGATAAACTGGACTGACACTTTGTGGGTATTAATCTAATCAGACTAAGCAGTTGTTCAAGGTCTCTAATGAACCATATCCTATTGGCTTAGGAAAAGTGCTAGTAAAGTTTATACTTAAGAAAAGGGACAAGCCAGAGATCTTTTTATTGAAAAAAAAAAAGATAGACCAATTCAGTGTAATAAGAAAAGGTTGCCTACTTCCGAGATTCTTTGTATGGAAAGGTCTTTCAAAGTAGAGTAGCGTGAAAGCCACTTTTACAATGGTTTTGAATTAGATAGAGAGAGGTTTGGGCCTTACTTGAACAGCTGCTATGGATGAGACAATTAATGACCTCTGGTGGCCAACCATGGAATCTATATTTATGACACACAATGATCAGCAGCATTCATCTTTCCTTGATACTTACTGTGGTGATCAGACAATTTTGTGCATAAACTCCTTCTTAGAACTAAAATTACTATTGCATTCTGGAATTTTGTCTGATTAGTAAATTTCACCCACGAAGGGTATACATGTAGCTGCTAATATTTGTAACCAAACACTACATTTGCTAAGAGACTAGCAAAAGGTAAGTTGAGGGGTGTGATTGTCAAGGTATTTTGGTTATAATATCTACTTACAATTGAGAGAAATCAAGATAAAATAGTCCAAAGAGTGTGATTAATTGTGAGATTTTTAGACAAAACCCTTGACCTTTGGAATTGCTAGTTAAGAGGATAAATGTGCTATTTTATTTGTTTAATGGGTTGATTGTTCTGCTTGCAGGTATTAAGGCCTAGTCCTAAGAATTAAAGCCCAAAATCATCATATGGCCCAACCACCTTGAGCTCAGACCAGATGAGTGAAGGACAGTGTGCAAGCCTCTACTGCGGCATACCCGTATTCATCAAGAAGACTTGAGAAGCACCTCATCCCTTAGAGGGCAGAACCGAGAACTAGAGAGGATTCGGTTAGAAGAGAGAGAAGATGGAGATGATGGAAGGAGAGAATAAAAGAAGAAGGGGTGCACCACAAAGGGGGGAAATCGAAACGCATCCATTCTTGGAATCCTTAGTTTAGTTTTGCTTTAAGAACAATTGTAGTTTTTCTTACTTTTTAGGGTTTCCAAATAATCTATCAAATGATGATTTGGGGCTAATTTCTATAGCTAGGGTTGCATAGGAAGGGGTTTCCGTCCTTCATTATCAATGGTTATTTGTTGCTGTTATATTTAATATAAATCTGTTGCTGTATTTTCATGCCCTATTTACTATCAGATTGGATAAATCTCTTGTTCTTGACCTGTTGAAGACTCACGGCACATCAGGACCTTAAAATAATCAAGGATCTACCCACTATGAGTCTTGAGATAAAAATGGATGATAATGTAGTGAAGGTTTTATTCCAATCGGTGCCTTCATATGAGTTTTACTGTTCTTTGGATCTTAAGTGTTAATGTCTTGATTGAGTTAACATAAGCAGATGCACCCATCAACTATAACCTGATGAAACAGGAAACCCACTCTGTGTCCCTAGTATTTACATTTTCTGACAAATATTTTCCAGTTCTAAGTTTCAAAGATTTCATTCATATTTTACATTCTATTTGTCTTTAAATATTGCTGATTTGGTTCTTACGTTTGCATTATTCTTACAAAGAATTGAATCCCTTGTTTCACTTGTCACACTTCTAAAATCATCCAACATTCAGTGCAATCCATTGCACACAGCCTCTCTTCTGCATTTGAGAACAGACCTCTTTCATAAAGAGAATTTGTTCTACCATATCTTATCTTCCACTTAGTTCATACTGTTTTACTTATTTACATTTTTTTGGGTTATGTTAACATAGTTGTCCCTGTGGAAATGACCTTGGGTACTCACACTATATTTTGAACATGCTTTTATACTTGGAAGCATTATTTTGAGAGAACCAACATGTGTGAGGTTTTTATGGATGATTTTTCTGTGTTTGGTAAATCTTTTGATGTCTGTTTAAAAAATCTTGCTACTGTGTTGAAAAGATGTAAGGAGAAGAATTTATTTTTAAATTGGGAGTAATGTCAATTTATGGTCACTAGTGGTTTGGTACTTGGGCATTTAGTTTCTAAACATGGAATAGAGGTTGACAGGGCCAAGATAGAATTAATATCTCAACTGCCTATACTTAAGACGATGAAGGATATTCATTCTTTTTTTGGTCATGCTGGCTTCTATCGGCATTTCATTCAAGGCTTTAGAAGTGTTGTAAAACCATTATGTACTTTGTTGCAAAATGATACTACTTTTGTTTGGACTGATGAGTGCCAGCATACTTTTGAGACCCAGAAGAAACACTTAACAGTTGCACGTATTATGCAAACTCCTCGATGGGACTTGCCGTTTGAGATTATGATTGACCCTAGTGATTTTGCTCTTGGTGCCATTCTTGGCCAAAGAGTTGACAATAAGCCTTCGGTCATTTATTATGCAAGTCATACTTTGAATGATACATAGAAAAATTACACCACCACCGAGAATGAGTTATTAGCTGTTGTGTTTGCCTTAGATAAATTTCATTATTACATTATTGGGTCTCATGTTATCAGTTTTGCTGACCATTCTGCTATTAAGTATTTGTTGGAAATGAAGGATGCTAAACCCAAGTTGATTCGTTAAATTCTTTTGTTCCAAGAATTTGACATCACTATTCGGGATAAGAAGGGAGTCGAGAATGTGGTAGCCGATCACCTGTCACGACTGCAACCACCTGATGTATCTACATCCATTCCTCCCTTGAATGAAGATTTTCCTGATGAGCATCTTTTTGCAGTGTCGTGTGCTCCATGGTTTGCGGATATTGTGAATTACCTTGTCTTTGACCAGATGCTAGAGCATTGGACAGTTCAGGACAAGCGTAAGTTCCTTGCAGAGGTACGATTTTATTATTTCGACACTCCTTATCTTTTTAAGTGTTGTGCTGATCAGTTGGTGCGTCGATGTATTCCTGATGATGAATTTACCTCTATTTTTCAGTTTTTCCATACTGGAGCTTGTGGAGCCCATTTTGCAGCTAAGAAAACTATTGCCAAAATTTTGCAAAGTAGACTCTACTGGCCCACTATTTTTAGAGATTTGGAGTCTTTTTGCAAGGCATGTGAGTCTTGTCAGAAACTTGAAAAAATCACAGCACGTAACATGATGCCCTTTTCCCCTATTCTTACACTTGAGATATTTGATTGTTGGGGGATTGACTTTATGGGACCATTCCCAAATTTATTTGGGAATTCTTACATTTTAGTTGCTATGGATTATGTTTTAAAATGGGTAGAGGTCATACCTTGTAGAACAAATAATCATAAGGTTGTCATCCGTTTATTGAAAGAATTGTTTGCACATTTTGGCATGCCCAAGGCAATTATTAGTGATGGGGGTTCACATTTTTGTAACAGACATTTTCAAAAACTTATGCAAAAATATGGAGTGACCCACAAAGTCTCTACTCCATATCACTCCCAGACTAATGATCAAGCTGAGTTGGCCAATAGAGAGATCAAACTTAATCTTTAAAAAACAGTCAGTCCCACTCGGAAGGACTAGTCTGAAAGACTGGTTGATGCTCTCTTGGCTTATAGGACTGTATTCAAAACTAACTTAGGGATGTCACCTTATAAATTGGTTTATGGTCAGGCTTTATGGGCTATTGAGCAAATTAACTTTTCACTTATTGTTTCCAAAGGTTTAAGAAAATTGCATATTTCGAAGCTTGATGAAGCAATGACGGAGACCTATGACAATTCTCACTTGGCAAAGGAGCGAATGAAGACCTTGCATGACAAGAAGATCCATGACAAACATCTTGTCCCTGATCAGAAAGTGCTTCTCTATAATTCAAGACTACATCTTTTTCCGATTAAGCTGAAATCCTGATGAAGTGAGCCGTACATTATAAAGGAGGTTCATCCTCACGGAGATATAGACATTGTAAATCCTAAGAATGGCAATAGCTTCATTGTCAATGGACAACGTCTAAAGCCGTTTATGACTGTCTTTGATCCAAGCAAAGAGATCTTACTTGTGCAAGACCCCAGGGAAGTTTTTATATTTTGATTAATTTATTTATTTATTCAATTGCATTTTATCTTTTATTTATATTTGTTGTTTTGCTCTCATTTTATATCACATGATTGGTTTTCTATGTTGTTTACTTATTCTTGTACACTTTATTTTTTTTCATTCGATTCAT
This sequence comes from Carya cathayensis, assembly GCA_011037825.1. Taxonomy (NCBI): domain Eukaryota; kingdom Viridiplantae; phylum Streptophyta; class Magnoliopsida; order Fagales; family Juglandaceae; genus Carya; species Carya cathayensis. The sequence goes on from QGSO01000204.1 coordinate 2,053,921, forward strand.
TGACGACCATGTCTCTCACTAGTGGGGGGTTAGTGTGTGAGCACAGATTTAAAAAAAAAATTGCATTAATGTGATGTGAATTGATACATATATGATTGACACGCACTTTATTTCTAGTATTTAGTGAAATTTGAGCACCTTGGTGGAGTAGTTGAGCAGAATTATTTTGTGAAGATTTATTTTCAAGTCTGAGCATAGAGCATGATTTCTGATACATCATATTTTGTTTATGTATGATTTGAAATACCGGGCTGCTATACTTATTGAGGTGAGACTTGGTAAGATTTATATAGAACGAATGGAAAAGTTTGAAAGACATTTCGCACATGCTTACACATGCAGTGTTCATCATTTACTGTCCACTGATTTAATACGGGAGAAGTAAACTATAGGACTATCGAGCCATGCTAAAAAAAAAAAGAAAAAAAGAAGGAATGAAAAAGAAAAAAAAAAGGATTAGAAAATAATTGGAAAAGAAGAAGAAGAAGAAGAAGAAGAAGAAGAAGATAAACGTAGCTTAGTGAACTTTCCTAAATAAAGGGCTAGAAACATTTACCCTAACTTTGAGAGTGAAGTGTTCAACCTTTAAATAAAGTTGTCCCTTTGGCTTTGAGGTAGTTAAAACCAGCAATGATTAATCTTAATGTTGAAAATCCTATGACAAATCCTGGCTAGTAATGAGGAACACACAACCGTGTAGCTACACACACATCTGAGTTTTGAGACATTTTCCCCAATTCTATGTGAATAATTGTTGAGACAGTCTTGGTGAGTATAGCTCCTGGGTTGAGTAGTTGTGGATCACCTTTGGTGAAAATTCGGAATTGTGTTTGATTGCTTTTGTTTAAATTTTGATCTTTATGCAATGTTTATCTCAACTAATTTTTACTATTTTACTCAAGGATTAACAAAACGCTAGTTGGGGATGTGATTAAGCTAAAATATTGTATATTTTATACATTTAGAACCAATATATTTTGTTTATTTTATTACATTATTATTGGTTTTAGATGAAAAAATGGTTAAGATTCATAAATTCAAGTTGTGATTTAAATTGGTTAATAGCATGATTTAGGCTTAATTTTATAACTTATAATTTAATTGGATAATGTTCCTTTACATGCACAACATATTTTTAATATTATATTCTTTATTCTTATTTTATTTTTTTTTTATTTTTTTATATAGGCTAAGAAACAAAAAAGACTTAAAAAAGATTCATATTTTTCATTTATAAAAGGGGGAAGGCACGTGGCAAGGATTTAATTGGATTTTTGGCATTGGGACTTCAAGAGGGGCTCGTTACACTACTCTCTATTGGAACTTTGACCTAAACGCCACATGACTTGAGGGATTTTTCTCTTGAGCCAAATTCATTCAGCCTTGCACATAATATTTCTCTGGTTTGAATTCATGCCGCACGATATTGGACTTTGAACTGGGACGTCGAGTACATATAATTTCTCTTGGTCAAATCAACACCGTACGTAATCGTAATTCATTCTTTTCTTTTCATTGAGGAACTGCAGCATTATTGAAAAGCTTTTTAAAGGGTTCAATTGCTATTACAGTCTAGTATTTTTCATTGCTTTCAATCCTATCTACATCTATTTGGCTTGCTCTTTTCATTCCATACTTTTTAATTAATTTCAATTTGAAGTTTATAGTGTATTCTTGATATTTTTGGTTTAAAAAGTTTATGCATTTTATTTACCATTTATTTTATTTTATGTTAAGTTATTTTTCTTGTTTGTTTAAGCTTCCATTAAATATACATTATAATTACATTTTAGATTAATTAAAGGTTAATTAGGAGTTAAATAATTTCAGTTTATTATTTAATTTTCAGATTAATTAAAATTGTTTAGCGTAGTTGAATCTTTAACTGTTAATTTCAATTTGTTAATCTTTTACGTTCCATTTCGGCCCTAAAAAAAATTCAAAAATATGAATCTAGTCTATGACCAGTACCCTCTTTATTTCCATTGCACTTTTCCATTCATTGCATATACCACCACTTTTATTTGTGAAACTTTTCAACAATTTATAAAAGTTTGGATTTAAACAACTTTTCCCAATGAGACGATCTATAAATTTTATTCATAATTATTACACAACATCCTCCTGTACTTATGATAGTATTTGTGCAACTCATTTTTGAGTGAGTCAAGAATCAACATACCATTTGAATATATAGACTGATTAAATAAATCATATGTATATGCATGAAATCAAACCAAATCCAAACACAATCTTTAGATTTTGACAAAGTAAAAAAAGTTTTATTTCATTAAGTGAATCTCAAAAGCCTTCAAATGCACCCCAAAAAAAAAAAAAATTTCCTTTCGGATGTTTATACAAAAAATAAGAGACCAACAGATCGATAATTTCTACTATGATTTTTGTCCACATAGAGAACAGAGCCTTCTCTGCTTTGTCATCAGAGAAGATCTTAGCACTATAGAACATAGCTTGACTGCAACACAATAGCCTAAAAGTGTATGATTAGTGATTTGTGGAGGCCGACAATGACTGTAGAAAAATGAAAAAGATTGGGTTGCGGCTGATGAAGAAAGAAACATACAAGGAGAAGGTTGCCGACTAATGGAGAATGAGAGAGAGATGAGAGAAATGGTTGTGAGAAATGTGTCGGTAACGGGGAGGAGAGAGAGAGAGCAGTAAAAAACACATCTTCTCAGCCTGTCAGAAAAACACACCAAATGACTATATACCAAAAATATCGTATAAAAATAAACCACGAGGACAAAATGGGACATAAAGAAAACCACGAGTTACAAGATGAGGACAAAATCTGAAATGGGCCAAAAACACGGGGACACAATACGAAAAAAAAATATTGGGCGGAAAACAAAAATAGGGGCAAAATGGGAAATTTGCTAGAAGAAATGGGATAAAATGGGCAAACGACCACTGAAGTCTATCTCATTTCATAGGATTTTATTTCTATTCATTAAAATGACAACTCACTGACAGACGGAGAGGAGGTCACCAATGGTGGCCACCGACTGTGGGATTTTTTTTTTTATTTTTTATTTTTTTTTATCTAATAGTTAAGTAAATATTTTTTAATGAATTTTTAAATTTTTATTTTTTTAAAAAAAATATATTTAATGAGTTAAAAAACATTTGAAAAAAAAATTTAAAAGAGATAAAAAAAAATTTTGCCTCTTCGGTGAGCATTTCAGTGGCCTCCCTGTATGATAATAGCATCGCCCTTTAATTTATAGCCACATGCCTACCATGTCAATAGCACCTCCCTTGGCCATATTTTTGTTGCATCAAAAGCAAATTATGTTTTATAGCTGAATTATGACAAGTGGTAATTTGATATTAATTTTGTGATTATAATGTTTTATTGGATATGTAATTTTATATATTAGTTAATATTATGTGATTTTAATATTTGTTTTGGGTATGTGATTTTAATATTATGATATAGTATTAATATAATTACAATATTAGTAATAATATATAATTATTTTTATAGAATTTCAAATTTTAATATTATATTAATAAATAATTTAATAGGTGCAATCTCATAGAACATGCAAACGAGGTAAAATCTATACATTTAAATAAGTTTAATAAATTTAATACATTACCTCTTTTTATGTTTTATCATTACAAGAACATCTCCCATATCTTGAGCATGTTGCAAACAAAGTTCGAGATAGCGAATAGATGATAAATTTGGGCACAGAGATGAACAAGTCAAGAAGATTGCGTCAAAATAAATTTAATGTATTGTCTGTCAACATCGTGTCGAAAAGAGTAGGATGACTGTTTCAGACCTTTTTTTTTTAACTTTCAATTATTGTCACGTATAAGTACAAAGTATTTATGTGTAGTTGTAAATATGTTTGTGAAAGTTCTATGTTATAGTTATGGATATTTAGCAAATAATATGTGTACTGTTTCTTATAAGCAGGAAGAAAGTATTAAAATATAGATAAAATCTTGTCAGTTTATAGTTAAACTCGAAATTGTTAAGTGTTATGAGAGGTAGGAAAAATATCAAATAGGCACACGTGGTGGCTTACTAGTATATATCTACTATATATATAAATGCGAATGTGGAAGCTACAGTATTTTCATCTAACATTTTTATTTCTAATTTTGCCCATTTGCTTTTACTATTTTACGTTTTAATCCCTCAGTTTTCATTTCATTTACTCAAACTTTTATGTTTTTAGCCCTTATATATTTTGGTCGTTTACCTTCTTCTGATAAACAGTTTTTTAGACAAATATATTCTCTCATTTCTCTCATCTCCACTCTCTCCCTCTCTGTTCCCGATTCCCCTCCCCTACCCTAACTTTTCCTTCCATCAAATGCCACCGCCGCAGCCCAACCGTCTCCATCCACTGGCTCCCCATCTCACCGAAGACTTTTCCTTCCCCACGGACCTCCCTTTCTTCCTGTAGTGGCCTAGCTCGTGCCTTCTCTCCCAGAACTCCTCACGCCCCACCATGCGCCGCTACAAGCCATTCCTTCATGATGATGTTGCTGCCCAAAACCAACACCTTCCACCATCTCTTAAACCTCCACCATGAAAGTTTAACAACTATAGTCCACAATCTCTACTATTGCAACCTGCCATGAAGAACCGACACCACAATCTTATAGTGGAGAACCACCGTAACCCCCCTCCAAAAAGCCCTGCCCAACCATAAACCACCATCACTGTGAGTCTTCCAGCCACAACAAATGCTGCGTTGCAGCCGATAGGGCTGGGGCCAGTGGGTGGCTCACGACGGTGATACAAAGATCTAACGAGATCCAGGAGATAGAGAGAGAGTGCTTCAGGAAGGGAGAGATAGGACCTGCAGCGGGAAACTGCTCATGGTACTGTCTACTTCCACTGACGGTTGGACGAGGAGGTTGTGAGAGAGAAATGGTGTGTTTCAGCATGGCTGTGGGGAGAGAAAGAGACAGTCGGATGTTGGGGGGTTCGACGTGGTGTGATGCCGTCGATGCTACGACAATGACTGCTGGTCGCGATGGTGGCCGGTGAGGGAAGGGGGAGGCTATGGTGGTTAGGGGAATCAGGGAGAGGGAGAGAGAGAGACAGGTGGTTGGACATGAGGGAGTGAGAAGGAAGAAGAAAAGAAAAGAAGGAAAAAAGCTAGGGTTTGGTGGGTCTTAATCTAGGCCATTCATTCTAGGGTTTTAAGATCTAGTTCAACAGTGAGGATTTAATCATAGATTGAGCTACTTTTTATTTTTATAATCATTTTTTTCCCTAATAGATGGATTTAAAGTTAAATAATAGTATTTTTTTTATATTAGATTTTATTTATAGATCACTTTTTTTTCTCATGTGATCAGTGTTGGATTTTCTCATGTACGGCGTTGTATGTTGGATTGTACATATGGGTTTTTTTTATTTATATATGATATTTTATCATCTATATACATATGAGATTGTTATATTATACATTGTTGGATTAAAATGAAAAAGACGCTGGTTTCCGCTCCAGCATGCAGTTCCACTCAAAAGCAAGAAAAATAAATTCTCTCATCTCTCACTAATGATAGATCCCGTGTGTTTCAAAAAACAACTGAAAAGTCAAAGACAAAATAAACTATCATATTATATATCTATATCAATATTAATATGAAAATTAATATAAAAAATTAGGCAAAAAATAAAAAATAATAGGAAATAGTAAATAGTAAATGAGAAGGTGAGAAAAAAAATTTTAAACAAAAGTTAAACAAAACATAATAAAAAATGAAGATAAAAACATGGAATTTACATATAAGTCAATGTTCTATTTAGGTATACAATTATAGCTGTTAAAAGTTTAACAAAAAGAGATTTTGAACATTTATGATGTTGCTTCAGTTACATATAGACACGTATATATGTGGAGATATAATATATAAAAAATATTAGAAGCATTTGTAGCAAAAGGAGAAGAACTAAACATTTCATTCTAAATAAATTCATACAGATTACATTAAATCAATTAAATTTGCTGGTACGTCTAAGAATAGAACAAATCTATTAAAAAATAAGCTAATAAGAAAAAAAATTATTCATACAACAAACATATGATGTCAACTATTTTTGCCAAATACATGTGCATTTATATAAATATTAAAAAAATAGAATAAAACTTCTTCATATAAAAAAGAAAGAACGTATCAGAAAGTAGAGGACAAGAAAGGGTAATAGAAGCAGATGAAATTGACAACAAGCGAATTCAAGAACATTAAAATAAGACACTAACTTATATGTAAAGTTTATGTTTCTTTTTACACTTTTTATCATGTTTTGTTCAATTTTTGTTTAGATTTCTTTTCTCACCTTCCCATTTATTTTGCACTATTTTTATTTTATTTTTCTTTATTTTTATCAACTTGGGCAACGCCCTTACTAGTGTGTATATATATATATATTTATATATGCTTTGCAGAGACTAGACATCAAAGGATGTTCTGTTCCTTTCTTTCTTGAAAGAAAATTGAGTGCTGCTTAAACTAGCCGATTGCAAAGTCTCTATGGACCTTTGTGTTGGCTCAAAACAGGGGAGGAATGTCTTTTGGTCGTTATTAACGTGTCACTATTTTATTTTATGCCACAAAGTAGTATGTTATGGCCAAGCCACACACGTGGCAGTCACAGATGGAGCTAATCATTTAAAAAGTTATTCTTCCTGGAATAATGACAGAGAGAAATGTACCGAATACACGTAAATCTTTCCTAATAAAAATCTATTAGACATATTCTCCGGCTTAAGTCTTCTCTCTCTTGCTCTCTCTATGAGGCAATAGAGGTGAAGGGGGGTCTCTTGCTCTTGGCAAGGATAGTCTCCTGATCTTAGAATTGAGGAGTCTTAGTTACGAGTCCTTTAGATACGGTCCTTGAGTTTCTAGAGAGTTACAATACTAGAGCGACCCAAGGAAAGAGCTTAGTGGAAAGTTTCAGGCAGTAATCTAAGTCCTAACACGAGTATACTGCGAAGACAGAGGAAATGGCTGAAAACCATACTAGAAAAATGGGAAAAGCTCAAACTGACTGATGTTGAACAAACGGATGTCCAGTTTGACCTATCCACAGATGGTATAGCCTTCGGACGAGGCACTCATTGTGGTAGACAAGGTAGTCAACAGGGAAGCTTTCAAAGCCACCATGGTCAAGATATGGAAGTTGCGAGGAAGAATCTAGTTCAAATGAGTGGGTACCAACCTCTTCCTGATTGAGTTCCAAAAAGCAAGTGATATGGCAAAGGTGAAGTAAGGCAGACCCTGGATGTTTGATCGCAACCTAATCTATTTAGAGGATTATAATGGCCTGGTTGCCCCTAAGGAAATGATCTTTCATAAAGAATCAATCTGGGTACAGTTGCATAATATCCCCCTATGGGGCATGACCAGGAAAGTGGGGAAAATAATAGGGGAGTTAGCAGGCGAAGTTTTGGAGATTGATGTAGATGAAGGAGTCAGTTGGGGGCCTTACTTACGTGTTAAAATCTCCATAAATATTACAAAGCCCCTAATGAGAGGTGTTATGAGTTCATTCAATGGTAACCGAGTATGGATACCATTTCGATATGAAAGGCTGCCCTCCTTCTGCTTTAGTTGTGGCATCATCAAGCATGGAATAGCAGGATGCGAGATGCCTGTACAAACGAGAACCATGCATGGAAAGGAAGAGCCCTAGTATGGGGCATGGTTACGAGCTGCATACTAGAAGAACTCCACCAAAGAAATGCAGGGCGGACACGACAAGGATGGAGGTGCACCAGCAAATAGCTTTGGGCACAAGGACGGAGATGATGACATGTCCTAGTCCAACCTACCACAGGAGAAGATGTCAACCAGCCTTGACATGGTCGAGGACACACAGGACAGATCCAGAAGTCAAGATTGCCCACATGGGGGTCTACCTGCCATGACAAGACAAGATTGTTTTAGTCAACCACCAGGTAAGATTACAACACCTTGCTCTGAGACCTTTTCCAAAGAAGGGGGGACAACTAGTATGCATCATGGGAATAGAGTAGGAGGCCATACGTTGGGGGACTACTGACACTTATGGGGGAAAAATAGAAGTAGAAAGTCAACTTCCACCAGGGGCTAAAGGAAAATCAACCCCCAATACAGTACTTAGGATCCCTACTTAACAGAGTACTAAGCCTAGAGACATGACCAAGGGTAATTTAATTACCCTGAATGAGTTAGATATGAATGTCAATATGAGTGCCAAAGAGCCAAGGCAGGGGAGAACATGGAGAAGAAGGGCAAGCATAGAATCTTACAAACCTCCTAACATGGAGGAGGTAGTGCAGGCTCCTGATAGCTTTGATAATCTAGCTATTAATAAAACTAAAAGACCTGGAGTGCATAACATGTTGACGAGGAAGAAAATGAAAACTAGCTTGATGTTGGTAGATGAAAACATGAATGAAGAGGCAGAGGCTGGGGACCAGCCCTGCCCAATAAAATGATTTGCATTAGTTGAAACTGTCATGGGCTTGGGAATCCACAGGGAGTTCGAGCACTTTGTGACCTAGTCAGGAAGGAAGTTCCCATGGTCCTGTTCTTACAGGAAACTAAGCTACATGTGACTAAAATGGAGTATGTGAAAAGAAAGATAGGTTATGAATGTTGTTTTGCAGTGAGTAGTGAAGGGAGAAGTGGGGGGATGGCACTTATGTGACAAAAGGAAACTAATCTCAGTATACAAAGCTGCTCAAAGAACCATATAGATGCTATGATTCACAATGAAGAAAATGATGGGTAGTGGCATTTTACTAGTCTGTATGGCCACCCTGAAACAGAACTGAGGCAGGAAACTTGGAACATGATAAAAGCCTTGAGGGGTGCAGACTCTAATCCATGGTTAGTATGTGGGGATTTTAATGAGGGGCTATGTTGGTAGGAAAAGAGGGGTGGCAAGGACAGACCTAAACGACAGATGAGAGATTTTAGACAGCTTATAGATGACTGCTCTTTAGTGGACTTGGGATTTGAGGGACCTCAATTCACTTGGTGCAATGGAAGGGATGTCCAACACACTGTCAGTGAAAGAATTGATAGATATTTAGCCAATCAAAAGTGGCTTGACTGGTTCCCAAATTATAGAGTGGTACATGGGATGGCAGCCTACTCTGACCACCTCCCAATTCTCCTATATATAAGTAAAGAGAAGAGACTCTCAAGGGGTAAACTATTTTGATTTGAAGCCATGTGGGCTGAGGATGAGGACTATGAAAGAATTGTAGCTGACTTATGGAAGGGTAGGACAAATGGCACCTTTATGAACAACTTCAAGACACGAATTGGGGCCTGCTCTCAGAGCCTAGCACAATGGAACAAGACCAAGTTTGGAAATCTGCAGAAGAATATTCAACAAGCTAGAGATCATTTACAACAGGTGCAAGATGGGGACCCCTACCATACTCAAATGGAAGTCCACCAAAGGGCACGAAATCAACTACAAGTCTGGTTGGAAAGGGAAGAGATTTTATGGCACCAAAGAGCTAAATCATTATGGTTGCATGAAGGAGACCAGAACACCAAGTTCTTCCACCAGAAGACTTCTCTGAGAAGATCTAAAAAGTGGATTAAGGGTCTGAAGGACGAGTTAGGTGAATGGCAAGTTGGGGAAGGGAGGGATAAGGTGATCATGAACTATTTTCAGAACCTGTTCACAGCTACATCTCAAAACACTAATTTGGACTTGTTAACTGACATGGAGGGTAGAGTAACTTAGGAGATGAACCGGGACCTATTGAAAGATTTCAAGAGAGAAGAAGTAAAGGCTGCTTTAGACCAAATGCACCCAACTAAGGCACCTGGACCTGATGGTTTTTCCCCCATGTTTTATCAGAAATATTGGCATATAGTTGGGAAGGCTACAACTGATGTTGTGATGCAGGCTCTACAAAGTGGTACCCTCTCATCTACCATTAACCATACCGTCATCACTTTAATACCAAAGAAAAAGAGGCCTAAAAAGATAAATGAATTTAGGCCAATTAGCCTATGTAACGTGGTCTACAAACTGATTTCAAAGGTCCTGGCTAATAGGCTCAAACTAATCCTGAATGAACTTATATCAAGCTCCCAAAGTGCCTTTGTCCCGGGAAGATTAATTAGTGATAATGTGTTGTTGGCATATGAGATGATTCACTTTCTGAGAAATAGAAGGCAAGGGAAGGAAGGCTATATGTCTATTAAACTAGACATTAGCAAGGCCTATGATAGGCTTGAATGGGGCTACATAGAGGCTATGATGAGTAGAATGGGATTCCACCCTCGATGGACTCAACTGGTCATGATGTGTGTCAAGACAGTATCCTTCTCAGTTTTAATCAATGGAGAACCAAAGGGCCCTATCCATTCTTCTCGAGGTATAAGGCAAGGAGACCCCTTGTCTTCTTACCTTTTCCTCCTAGGCACTGAAGGCCTAATAAACCTATTGAAACAAGCAAAAGAGTCCAGGAAAATAGCTAGGATCAGAATCTGTTGAGGGGCACCAAGGATTTCACACCTGCTTTTTGCAGACGATAGCATCCTCTTTTACAAAGCTACTAGGGTAGAGAATAACCACATAAAGCAACTACTTGGACAATATGAAGAGGCTTCAGGGCAAAAAGTAAACAAGGATAAAACCTCTATGATTTTCAGTAAGAATGTAGGCTCTAACCAGCATCATGACTTAATGAACTTGTAGGGGGTGCAACACTTTCAACAATATGATAAATACCTGGGACTACCTCCACTAGTGGGTAGATAAAAAACAAGAGCCTTCTCAAATATCAAGCACAAAGTATGGACCAAGCTACAGAATTGGAAAGAGAAAATGCTATCTCAAGGGGACAAGGAAATACTGATAAAGTTAGTGGCTCTCTCCATCCCAACTTATACTATGAGCTGCTTTAAACTCCCAGGAAGCTTGTGTCATGAGTTGGAACAAATGTTGGCAAGTTTTTGGTGAGGACAGAAACAGGAGGAACATAAAATCCATTGGGTTAGTTGGACCAAGCTATGTGCTCACAAGCAGGCTAGAGGATTGGGGTTCAAAGATCTTAGGACCTTTAATGATGCCCTTCTAGCTAAACAAGGGTGGAGAATCATGCAAGAACCAACTACCTTGATCCACAAAGTCTTCAAAGTGAGGTATTTCCCAAATGAGGCCTTTCTAGAGGCCAAGTTAGGCTTCAACCCTAGCTTTGCATGGAAGGGGACTTGGGAAGCAAGGAAATACTTGGCATTGGGCTGCAAGTGGAGAGTGGGATCAGGACAGACAATCAAAGTATGGGAGGATAATTAGATATGTTGAATACCTACGTGAGTAGCAAATGAAGTCCTAAAAATAGTTCTAAGCAACAGCACACCTGAAGACAAGATAATTTGGGACCCTAAACCTCATGGCAAGTTCACTATAAAGAGTGCCTATCGGGTTTTCAAAAAGGCAAAGTAGAATAAGATGGAGAGTGAGGGCTCAAGAAATATGCGGCTGCAAAAGCTATGGAAAGATCTATGGAGCCTGAAGCTCCATCCAAAATCAAGATATTTGCATGAAAGGCATGTAAAGAAAGCTGGCCAACAAAGCATAACCTGATGCAAAGAAATGTACTGAATAAAGACATTTGTAAGTTGTGCAACACTAAAACTGAAGATGTAGCTCATGCACTACGTTTCTTCCCTTCAGTAAGCAAGGCTTGGGAGAAACAGTTGCCTATTATCTTCTCATCATACCTACCAAAACTGTATGGGATCTTGCTGGGTTCATGAGTGGCCTACAACAAAAAGATCAGCTAGAGTTATTCTTCCTAGTCTCATGGAGCTGCTGGTACAAGCACAACCTATCAACTTTTGAAGACAAAGTCATCCATATTGAGCAAGCTATAGCCCATGCCCTGGCTGTCCAACATGTTTATAAGGCAACCCATGGCCAACCATTGAAGGCTGTGAGACACCACCACCAATGGGAGTTCCCCCCACCAGGAGCCTTCAAATTAAATGTGGATGGTGCCACTTTCCTAAACCAACATAGTGCTAGCATTGGGGCCATTTTGAGAGACAGTAAAGGACAGGTTCTTATGGCAGCCAGCAAGAAGGAACATGAAGTTAGGGATGCAACAAGTATTGAGATGCTTGCAATCTTCAGGGGACTACAGGTAACTGCCAACTTGGGTATTCAACATCTTATTATAGAAGGTGATGCATTGACCTTAGTTCAGGAATTGCAAAAGTCAGAACCTTGAATGGATTTGGTTGGAAATGTGATCAAGGATACTAAAGAGCTTATGAGTCACTTCCAAGTATGTGAAGTTATGTTATGAGAACTTGTAATGAAGTAGCACATAAGCTTGCAAGGCATGCATGGCATGTGAGTGATATTAGCCTGTGGTGGGGATCTTTCCTTGATGTAATTGCTCCAGTCCTACAGGCAGAGAGACAAATGTAATGCTATATCCTTCTAATGAAAGGTTTTTCCATCGAAAAAAAAGTACACTGAACGTATACAAGAAAACATCTAGCACCTATGAGGGAGTCCATAATGACCTAAAAAGCTCCTAAAAAACTATCCAAAATACACCAAGCTTGAGTTAGAATGGAACACACCTCCTCAACCCCAATCCCTTGTTTCCCATAAAACTAATACTCTACCCGAAACCTCCTCTACAGGAACGTCTTCACAGTGTCCTCCCTTTAGTCTTCCATTGACTTGAGCTGCCACCTTCAAGCGATGCAATTGATTGCCCAAGAAAGACAGTTTAACTCCCTAGCATAGGAACCCCGTTTACCTGACTCTTATAGCGTATTATTGACGTTTTGAATTTGTCTAGCAGTGTCACAAACACCTAATCAGAAAAATTTCGTTCACAAGTTAATACCCACGTACTAGCACAAGACTCAGCTAACAAATATTCCACCTTCACAAGAATAAAATAAATCCAGCTTATAACCAGTTAAGTCTGTGAGACAGCCTGCAAACAAACAAATCCCACAACCAACACCCATAAGTCAAACAAACATCCACGTGTCTTACAACAGTTCCAGCATAACTAGTCCAACACATTTCAATACTCAATCCTTTGAATAAACCATCCCGACACCCAAAAATAAACTCAAAAATAGCTTGGATTCAATCATTAAAATAGTAAAAAAATAATTTGTACTGTCACTTAATTTAATCCCCCAAACCTTTACACAACTCTTATCACATTCCACATAATCGGCCTAATGCACAACATCCCACAAACCACTATGAAACCAACATAATCCACCACAAAAGAGCTCCAACAACCCAACCTTTCACTTAGTCCATAACGTACAAATAATACCACAACATTATAAATCCGATCATCCAAAAATAACCCCCAAAAAAATAAATAACTAAATATCTAGAAACTTCCAACCATTTCAACATAGACATAAAGACGCTAAGGTGCACTTTAAAATTCTGGATTTTGTACCTAATCACGCTTAATGACACGATCAAGAGACTCACGGCTACAATATCCTGATTCAACTCTGCAACTCAAAAGAAAAACTACCCAAAACGCAGCACCTAAGTCCAAAGAAAATATGGACAGAAGCACGAGTTGCAAATCCAGAAAAAAAAAAACACTTTAAAAGAAAAAAATTTATGGGAAGGTGAAACCTTGTGGTAACTGAAAAGAAGAGAGAAAGAGAAGAGATTTAGAGGGAGGTTACCTTCGTATGGAGTGGATGAACGAAACCAAACTTTGGAAGCTTCCAGAAACGAAGCAAGAAAAACATAGAAAAAATGAAGGGTGCAAGAGAGAGAGAGAGAGTCTGATGAGCGAAGATATCTGAGAAAGAAGGAAAAGAGATGCAATTGAGAGGTTGAGGAGATGAGGGAGTGAAATGCGGAGAAAAAATAGAAATTGAAAATTTGAGAGGGAAAGGGAAAAAAATGACTGGAAGAAAAAGGAAAACTAAAGGCTTAAAGCCTTACCTGGAACGACACCATTGGCTCTTAGGTAAAACTGGACCTGGGCCTAGGTTTAAGTAGCGCGCTTGGGCCTTACACCTTGTATTACTATGATGTTGAATGATGAGAACTCCATTGCCCATCCTTAGCTCTTTGAAGAATCCTTCATGACAGTTAAGTTCTAAACAATCCTCAATCCCCTTAGCCACCCATGAAGTTGTTGTCTCACCTAGACATATGAACTTAGCTATCCTTTTGCTATATTCAAAGATATGAAAACCATTTCCCCCCTCTTTCGTCAAAATGAAAGTTTTTTATTCCACCTTCAACCACCTCTCACCTTCCAACTGAGACAAATCCACATCGTGCGTTGTCATCGTCAAATTCCAAATCCCAAATCAGAGATACCCTACTACTCCTGCTTTGTCATCTTAAGAAAAAATGCCCACGAAAAAGGTGATCGAAGAAATGCAGATCACCAGATCTGTGTCCACTTTGCTTACGGAAATGTAGTATCCCTTAACTACACATACGGAAAAAGTAGAAGAAATTCCCGATCGCCAGAGGAGGACTGACATCAGAGGCCCCTCAATCAGTCAAGTCTGTGGCAGTGACAGAGGTAGAAGCACTACGACGGTCGTTGACACCTCCATGAAAGAAAAATAGCAAAAAACCAATTCCATCGGAGGGAGTACCAAAGTCGAACGGCCCTCAGTGAGGACGTCGGGGCCCGTCGGCCTCGTTTATGGTGAAGGTGAGGTGTCACTCATCGGTCAAGGGTGGGTGAAGGGTGGCGGCGGGATGGGTGCCTTTGTTAGGGACCTCGATCTAGTCCCTAAACATTATGATCTTTTGATCTCGCGTTGCCTTATGATGACCAACACTCCTCATTGTCTTGCTTGGTCTTGAACAATTTATGGCAATAAAGGGTTCCTAGGGTAATGAAAGTATGGTGTTTAGTGATGGATTTGATGATGATGATTATAATGAGTTTAGGCGATCTAAGTGACGAATTTGTGTGTTTGATGCGATGTAGGACGGCTTGATGATGACCCTAGGTGTTGGCAACACTTGGGTGATGTTTAGGATTGGTATGGTGAAGTGAGACTAGGGTTTGAATAGTGTATGAATAGGGCTGAGAATTTTGGAAGAGTTGTTTTGGGTAGTATAGGGTTTTGGTTAGGTCAAAGATGAAATGGATCTTAGGGTTGGTGATGTGTAGGATGAGATCCAAAAATGTAGAAAGTGTTTTACAGTTTATGGGAATTCAGCTAGGGTAAGAAGAGATAGGATCTTTAGGGTTTAAGTAGGTTTAAGATAGATCCTAAAATTTAGGAATTGGATGCTAGGGTTAGGGTTTCCTAAAATATAGGAAATCCTTATGAGAATTAGGGTTTATGGCTTGGAATTATGGAGGCACTAGATCTAAGACAGATATAGGGTTTTAGGGCTTTATGGAATAGATCTATAATAGATCTAGAGTTATATGGTTTTATGGAATAGACCTATGATGAGATTTGGATCTATGAAGGCTTACGAAGCGTTTGGTAGGTATGAAAGTGTATGGAAAGTATGAGGTAATGGGTATTTTGGCTAGATCTCTCGGGAATGGTAGATCTAGGATGTTAAATGAATGAAGGATGTGGAAAATATAGATATGGATGATGGGCATGATATGTGTTTGGAATATGAGATGATGCAAGATTTATAAGATCAAAAGAAATTAATGAACAAGTAGGAAAATATATATGAACAAAGAATAAATGACTCAACAAAGGAAAGATGAAGACTCTCTTTTTGGTATATGTGGATATTTTGAGAAATCAAAGAAAACTAAGAATAACGCTTAGACTATGTTTGATAGGCAAGAAAATATAGATGAACAAACTATGAAATAAACAAGAACAATGATAGGTAATTGAATGGAAAAAGGAAAATACTCATAAGATTGATAAATAATTCAACACCAATTCACGAATTGTAAGGTGATAATCCTCTCATTAGGATTCACGAATTGCACCCAAGTAGCCCAAGTGCCAATCACCAAAAGAGATCTCAAGAACATAACTCAAACCGTCCACCACGGAAATATGCCAAAAGATTGATAAATGGATGATATGAAGATTGAATGGAAAATAAACAAGAGATTGATAAAATGAATCAACACCTATTCACGAATTGCGAGGTGAAGAATTGAATCACTACCTATTCACAAATTGTAAGATTCTGATCATCTCCCCGGGATTCAGGAATTGCACCCAAGAAACCCAAGTGCAAAGGCACCAACAATGATCTTAAGAACACATTCAAACTGTCCACAATGGGAACTATGCCAAAAAAATGTAAAAATAAAAGGTAAGGGTCCTATTTATAGGCTTACAAGGTGGAAACCCTAAATATGTCCCATAAATAGTAAAATACTTAAAACAAATAAATAAATTTAAATAATAAATAAAATGAATAAATATGGTAGTGGGACTCATGGGGGCCCACGGCTTGCTTTGGTCGCTGGCCATGTGCTGAAATGGCCCATGGCATGGGCAAGGCGTTGGCTGGCTAGGCTACATGGCTGGTGGGCAGCATGCATGGCCTATGTGCTGGCCAAGCTGCTTGCATGCGCATGGCCAAGTGGTGGACATGACATGGTACTGTGCACTAGCCTGCATGGCCCAAGTAGGTAGCCTAGGCGTTGGTGCTGCAAGGCACGGATTGGAGCCGTGCACTGGATGGCATGCCTGATGGGGCATGCCACTAACCTCACTGTTGTCGCAATGCATGCTGAGCATGTCGCAATGCATGCCATGGCATGACCTCGGCATGTCTATGCGACTGACATGAGAGTGCCCCATGGCAGGGGGACATGGCATGCTAGCGATGCTATCAAATGTGTGCCATGGCGAGGGCCATGGCCTGTCTATGGGGCTATCATGCACGTGCCATGGCAGGGGCCATGGTATGATGGTGGTGCTGTCAAGTGTGTGCCATGGCGGGGGCCATGGCATGCCTACAAAGCTGTCAGGGATGTGCCATGGCTCGGGCCATGGCATGCCTGTGGGCATGCTGATGGGCTACTAGGTATGTTGATGGTGCTAAACATATTGATGGTGCTGGCCATGTTGATGGCCCGTGGGGCTGTCAGGGCATGTCAGCAACAGTGTCAAGGTAAGGCCCGTGGGGCTTTCAGGGTGTGTCAAGGCATGACCTGTGGGGCTATCATGGCATGTCAACAACAGTGTCAAGGGGCTGTCAGGGCATGCCAATAGCAGTGTCAATAAGCTATCAGGGCTAAGCCATGACCTAGTCAAATGGAAAGATGTGAGCCATCTTCCAATTGACCCGTGCCATTCTCGCAATCTTCCTAGGGTTTGCACTAGACCCCTAGAGAAGTCCTCCAAAGCTAGGCTCAACCCTATAAATGGCCCAATCTCATATGTTCATGCATGTCTAGGACCTTGTCCTAGGGCGATTTTGTTGGGGTCTTGACAATTTTCCCTCGCTCACAGTTGAATCATATCTAGTGTATAAACTTTCCTTTATAAGATTTATATATAGATTTAATATTTTTCTTATAAATTCACAATTCAATATCACTCCCAAAACTTTTGCATAATTAAAGAAATTAGAAATTTAATCAACAATCAATTTTGATTTGAGATTGATATTGATATCGATCTCGTAAAAGGGACTACCTAATCTTGAAGTATGCATAATATGATATATTTACACACACACACCTATATATATGCATGCATTTAGGTATGAAAATCTACAAATAAACTATAATACGCATAGTTAAAATCCCCGTTATGCTCATAGACAAGCTCAAAAAACCACATTTCTATCTATAATAAAAGAGCTAGTTTAGGGGCTAGGGCATAGAAATTCTTTTCTTTTTTTTTGACAAAAATGCCCCTCTATAGATCACGCGTTGAATTGAATACCCCTACTATATAGACTAATCTGACTAGCTTGCCCATCTACAATTATAGGGATAGGCTAAAGTGCCTTTGCTAATATCCAAACGGACTAAAGTATCCCTACAACATATCAAATTAGATAGAAACACCCTTGGTGCTGTCGTTGTTATGAGAACCATCAAGACCAAACCTATGGCGGTGTCATCAATATGAGGACCAGTGACCCATGGTAGTGTCATGGATTAGAACAATCACGCCAAACCACCAGTAGCACCATGGGTCTCTAGTGTGCAGACCCACGACAACAGTAGCACCGAGGGTCTCTAGTGTGGAGTCCTACGGCAACACAGCATTGTGTGTCGATATTGGCCTACGAATAGACCCATGACACCTCCATTCTTAGATCCAGATAGACCAAGGGATGGACCGCGGTGCCGCCATGCTTCCAAATCAACCATGGCGCTAACCATGACAAAAATGGAAGACCGTGTCAATGTGACCAAATCTAGACTTGATCAAATACTGATATGCCCATGTAATCTGAGCAATTTGGTTAGGCATGATTTTCGAGAGCCAAGGTCTCATGTAAAAATGTTCAGGAGTTTAGCTCCCATGTATTCGAGCAATTTGATCAGGCATGATTCCCAAGCACTTAATGCAAGCAAAGTGCTCCCTCCCCCATGGGTGCCAGATGTTGCTCGCCCCAAGTTGCTCAAACATGAGTCCTGAGCGCGTAATGCGTTGACGTGATCAAATCTGGACTTGATCGGATACTAGTACGCTCATGTAATCCGAGCAATTTGATCGGGCACAATTCCAAGGAGCCAAGTTGCCTATGTTAAAATGCTTTGGAGCCGAGCTCCCATGAAATATGAACAATCTGCTTGGGCACGATTCTTGAGCACTTAATGCGTCAACGTGATCGACTTTGGACTTGATCAGATACTGGTATTGTAATACCTAGCAGATGAATTACTAAATTAAAATCTAGTTTTCTTAAGTACTCTTAACATACCTGGAAATTCACGTTTCTCACCAACTGTGAGTAATCTAACAATGTCATCATTGTAGGATTTTCTTAAGTACTCTTTAAGAAAAATTGAAACAACTACTTTGACAAACACTTTTAGGCTTCTTAATGTGGTAGTCTCTCCAATCTTCAAATATTCATCCATAAAATCAGCCATGACACCATATGTAAGCATCTTTAGAGCAGTTGTCATTTTTTGAAGGGAAGAAAAACCAAGCCTTCTAGAATTATCTCATCTTTAGACAAAATAAGGTTTATGGGCTTCTACTGTAGCTTGGATACGAAGAAATAGAGAACGACTCATCCAAAACCTCCTTCGAAAATATTTGTGAAGATAGATTGAAGGATCAACAAAATAGTCGAGAAGTAGATTTTGGTAGGCTTGCAATCGATCACGCCTTATGAATCTATGTGCTTTTTTTGAAGAACCACGTGAGCTTGATCCTTCTTCTTCCAAAGCAAGTTACCTCACTATCTCAAATTCTTCGTCAGAATCTGAATTGATAAGTGTCATTTTATGAAAAAGCGAACAATCCATTAAAAGAAAATGAAAAGAAAAAGTTTCAAAGAGATACTTGAGTTGAAGTGAATGAAATTGTTGAGGAAGTGTTATATTTTATAGTGAAAGTATATAACCATTGGCAAAATATAGCCATTAAAAAAAATCCATTAGAGAAATATAGCTATTAAAAATATAGCCATTGGAAAAAATAAGACTAAAAAAATATATCCAACTCATATGATATGACCATTGGAAAAATATGACCGTTGGAAAAATATAGCCATCAACTTTAATACAACAATAATACAACCATAAACTTTAGTGCAACAATAATACAACCATAAACTTTAATACAACAATAATACAACCATAAATTTTAATACAACAATAATATAACCATAAACTTTAATACAACCATAAACTTTAATACAACAATAAACTTTAATGCAACCATAATATTTAATATAATCATATTCAAATTACAATTACAATTAAAATAATAAAAAGTTCAAAATCAATATTTTAATAGAATAGTGAAAGATTTGTTGAGCCTATTATTTAGTGTTGTAAAAAGTGACTAGCTAAAATTTGTAAAAGTAGATTTTCTAGTTAAATTTTAACTAAAGTTTGTTGAAGCCACTACTAATGCTCTTAGTAGTTGGAACCCGGGCCTGGAATAAGCATGGAACTTTTTAAGCATAATAGCTTAGAAGGATCAAGCCCTAAGACTCGAGAGGCCTCTATAGTGAGCATGGCATTATTGTAGATTACAGAACTGATTTCTAGGACAATATTTCATTAAAAAGGGTCTATAGAGATGTTTTGAGCCAATCATGTAGGTTATTTCTATGCCTAGCCACAAAAATACCGATGACTACTTATCCATTGCAATGGTTTGCCAAAAAACCATGTTGTAGATATGAAACATGTTCACCTCCTTTCTCATGTAACAATCATCTTCCTATTGACCCTTTTCTTCAAAAATCCACAGAGCTGGGACTGGTAACTAATACTAATATAATATAAAAGAACTCAAGAGTGCAAGAGAAGTGATTTTTGTAGAGACACAAGAAAGCATATACTAACCAGTTCTGCGTTTCTAGTATTTAAATGCTATTTGCAATCCATTTAATCATCTTTTCATCTTCTTATGATATGAAATTAAATGTAAATAAAAATAATAAATAGTTTTCCAATCTTTTGACTCCATATCAAGAGATTATGATTAAAAGATGATAAATAACAGTGTTAGGTATGAATTTTAACAATAAACCATGCCTTTGAATTATATTGTTGTGCCAACTCTGTATAATAACCAGGCTAGAAACTTTCCTGCTAGTAGTTCTAATGACACCATTTATCCTGCTACTAATTGTATAAAAGCTTAACAGAAAAATGGGTTTGACAATGTGCACCATACTACTACCAGATAATTTATAACACCTTCAATGCTTCCCCAAAATCAAAAAGATCAAAAATAACATTGTTGATTGAAGAATATGAGTGCCTACTAAAAGGATTTATATTTGTCAAGAAGACATGATACAGTTTGAGTTTCAGGAATTCTAGTTATATAGAATATAATGGTGGAATTTAGTGTGGATTACATACATCTTTAGCCTTATAGGACCTCCATCTTTTACCCTTTGGTGTGACGCCCAGATGGGGTCGTTTTAAGTTTTATTTATCAGTAGTAATATCACCTTTTTTATCCATTCAAAGCCGACCAAATAATGGGAAAATTAAAATTACCGTGGTAACCCGAAAAAAAAAAATGTATTACAGTCAGGTTTGCAGCATGTCTGTTACTCTAAATTTGAAGAATCAGAATTAAAATGTCCAAGGTTATAAGGTTAAGTCAAAAACTTCTCGATGGCAAAGATTGAAGAACTTTTACATTTCCAACATATTCACATTTCAATAAAGGTAACATGAATGTTTTGGCTAAGATTTGAAAACATGCACACAGGACAGGACAGCCTCTAAAAAATCTAGTTTATATGCACTACCCACCTAGAATGTCATTCATGCCCAAAACAAACATGCTTTCAAAGCCTTAATCTCTAAACCTTTCATAGTAAGCACCTCCAAAGATGTCTACAAGGTCTTCTCTTCAATTTGTTTGCTTATACAATTTCTCTATGATCTAATATTATTGGATATTGAGATAAGTACTATTGTCAATTACATGAGGTTCGTCACTTGTTTATGCTAGCATTTAATACTTTGAAATGTGTGTATATAGTCTGGAAGTTTTTAATTAGATCTCACCGCAAGTATCAATCATGAAGAGTTTGATATTAATTTTTATATATATAACTTATAGGCAGATAAGTAGAGAAATGTGTAACCCACAATATATTTGGTATAATGTTGTATGTGTATCCATACATTTCCTAATGCATATATATAATATGCAAAGGCTGTGAACCAAAATGATAATATGTATATAATGTGCTTTTTCTATATTGCAATGTTTCATGTACTGAAAATTCAATTTTTATGCTCCAAACAGCTGGATCTTTGTTTGAACGATGCAGTTAGAAGGGGTATACATATGGTTTGTATAGTTTGAGGTGCAGCGAAGTTGTGGATGTTCCAGCCACCAATGTGTCATCCAAAATGATCTCCACTTCCATAGCATCTGAACCTATTGACCATTGTGTGTTTATTGAGAGTGTGACAAAGAAAATATCCATGTGTATGCTTGACAGATCATATTAGCTGCTCCAATTTATAGTTCACTACCTTCAATTAATGCACCATGCCAATGTATTGATTACTAAAAGAATTAGTACAATGTTGTATTGGATGATTGAATTTATATTATTCAAAAGTGGTATGGTTGTTAAATGCCAAGTATTTGGATGAATGTATGTTTTTGGTTTAGCATAGATATGTTGTATTGTAGTATTTGAGAATATTGTGAGTGAGTGGAATAGGATTTGAATTAGGTACTCAAACCAGTCGGTTGAAACTTACGTACTGTGCAGTTGAATTTGAGAGTATTTCCCGCGCCAGTGAAATCGCTGGTAAAATAGGATTGAAGCTGGAAAAATATTTCCAGCACATGAGTAATCGCTGCTAATGCTATCCATGCATCCTCAACCTGTGGTATTTCCAGCGCTGTATCACGCTGGGAATAATATTATTTCCAGCGTAGTTTTAAACGCTGCAAATAATTATAACTATATACAGCGTCATATAAATTCGCTGCAACTAATGAAGATTTATTTGCAGCGAGTTTCATGATATTTACGGCAATTACATGCCGCTGCAAATTTCTTTAACCAGCGATTTACAACTAAGATAGAAGCGTAAATGTGGCGAATTTTTTTATATTTACAGCGGATAAAATCGCTGCAAATAGTCAAATATTTACAGCGAATTTTTAATATTGCTGAATTAATTTATAAGTGAGTAGACAATTGCGACTAACGTCCAGCGCAATACAAATCGTTGAGAATATTTATTTCCAGCGATTTTTTGAATCTTTTGTGACTATTTTTAGCGCTATAAAAGGCTAATTTTCTAGTAGTGAGAATTGGAGCATACTTGCTCAGAATGACTGAGCATGTTGCTTGCTGTGTTGCTCAATTTATTGCTCGGAATACTTGCTCGGTGTGTTGCTTGGTGTGACCGAGCATACTTGCTTGGCATCTTTGCTCGCGATGACCAAGTATGTTGCTCGACACACTTGCTTAGAAGTACCAAGCATCCAAGCAACTTGCTTGGAAAAGTGAGGATAAGGGATCACGTGATTTCTGTAGAAAATAACCAAAATTGCGATGCCTAGATTCCACCTACACCTAGGGTGTCAAAATAGGCACTAGGGTAACATGGGTTTGACCCTTAACCAACTTCTATATTTTATTTTTCCTTCGGCTTTAAGGACCCTGTTGCTATAAATAAGTAGGGAGGGGACCATAGTCACTTATAGTGAAAACAAAAGGAAGCAAAGAGAGAAAACCAACGTGGAAAGAAGTAAGCGAAAAGTAGCAGAAAGGAGGAAGTGTAAAAAATAATGACCTCACGTTGTGCAGGGCTTTGTATTGATTTAAAAAGAGTACATGTATGATAATACAAGCTGTTTACAACTAAGCTACCAGCTATCACTAAGCTATACAAGGAAACCATATTTACATATTATGCTAAAATCATGCAAGAGAGTATGCCATGTATGGATTCTCGGCAGGGATAATGGATGTTTGTCTCTTCATTCCCCTCAAGCTCAAGGCGGGAATGAACCGACATAGAGCTTGTTTCGAAGTGGTGTAAATTTGGGATTGCACAATAGGTTCGTGAAGATGTTGGCAACTTCATCAGTACCAGAAATGTGTTGAAGATGCGAGCCACTTGTTCTCTCACAAAGTGCACGTCTATTTCAATTTGTTTTGTTCTGTGATGAAAATTAGGATTCTTGGCTATATTAATTGCACTCTTGTTGTCGCAATGCAAAGAGGGTAGAGGGGGTTCATAGCCAAGATTGTGGAGAAGATGTTGGAACCACATGAGTTTAGTTGTTTTGGCTGCCAAAGCACGGTACTAAGCCTCTACAGTTGATCTTGAAACAGTGTTATGTTTCTTTGCACCCCAAGACAACAGGTTCTAACCAATATAGACAGCAAATCCGATTGTGGAGTGTCGGCCATCCCTCAAACCTACCCAGTCAACATAACAAAAACCGTGAAGGTAAGACCAAGGTTGATGGTTTCTTTTAAATAACGGTAAATGCGCTTGATTGCTTGAAAGCGAGCATCATTAGGGCTATGAAAGGAGATCCATCTGTGAGTGACAATTGAGTACCAGTTACCATTAGATTCGAAACTAGTTTAACAACTTCAAGGCTGAATTGATGGAGAAGAGATAGTAGATACCGAGTTTGGGTGAGGGTCAAAGTTGAAGTATCAGGTGTCACCTATCAAGGCAGATCAATCACAAAGACAATCAACAAGATTCCTAGCCCAAAATCATGTGGATATTCTCACCAAGAATAGTGCTACTGATTTCTATAATTAATGTAAATAGATAGTGCAGCAGGATTCTAGAAAAAATTGATGTATATTCTTCTATATTTAGATTGCTGTAATTCCTTAATTTAGGCATGTTCTCTATATAAATTATATACTCGACACATCAATAGAATTGGGAAAATTTTCATTGAAACACTCTCTCTACATTTCTCTACAACCTGAAGTCCCAAAAAATAGTGAAGATTGTCGAGATCCTTCAAGTGAAAAACAGAGCACAGAAGATGGACAAATTTAGTGAGCTGTGGAGTAGAATTTCTGATAAGGATGATGACGTCCACGTAGATGAGAAGTATGAGAATGTTGGGCCCTTGTCGGCTGTAAAACAATGAGTTGTCATAGGGACAATATTGAAATCACATATGTTGAATATAGTTGGTTGAATTTCAAGTACCAAGCCTGAGGGGCTTGCTTTAAGCCATACAAAACTTTGCGTAAGAGACATACATGATGTGGATTATTGGCATCTTCAAATCCAAGCGATTAAGAGAGATGGACCTTTTTTTGTAATTCCCAATGAAGAAATGCATTGCTTCACATCTAATTGCTTATGTGTCCAACTTTGAGAAAGAGCCATGGATAAGGTCAGACGAATGGTTTCTGATTCTACTAAGGGACTGAAAGTTTCTTCATAATCAAATCCAGAAACTTGAGTGAAACCATGTGCAACCAGACAAGCTTCGTGGCGTTCAATGGTGCCATCCAAGTGGGTCTTAATATTAAAAATCCATATACTGCTGAATACATACACTTTCGACATTGGAGGATCCAAAGTCCAGATTTATTGGCATTGAGAGCATCTACCTCAGCTTGCATAGCCAACCTCCCTATGGGATCTTTAAGAGCTTGTTTATATGAGTGTGGTTCTTAAGGGAGAGACACAAACTGAGCATGAAAACAAGCTAGAATGTGATGTGTGGTAGAGAGAGAAAAATATGGGTCATCTGGTTCCATCTTGAGCCCTTGCGATCATATGATCAGTACCTGTTAGAAATTGTTAAGAACAGAAAGTGAAAATGAGAGGAAACAAATGAAAAACAGAGTTTGACAGAGATTTGAGGAAGTCTGATTCTCATTGATCCATTCAACAATACAAAGGTCACATATATATATATTACAAAAAGTAGAAAAGTAAGAAAGCTACTGAAAAACTAACTTTTGATTATCTACACAACTACAAGCATAAAATCAGAACTTTTAGGCACAGTATGGTAAAGGCAACTTTATGCATTGTGTCCCTCATACTTCTTTGTGTGCAGCCATGCATTTCCTCAGCTGTGTCATCTTCTTTTCTGTGCGATCTCCTGTCTCCTTTTTGCTGCTGCTGCCATCTTTTTCTTTCCATGTTTTGCAGCTTGCTTTATCAGCTTTATGCATCTCTTGAGTGTTGCAGTGTATTTCAGGCATGCTTTGGCTGCTTTCCTTGTACATTTCTTGCTTGCATTTTATCTTGTTACATTGCATTCTGTAAGAGTACCACCCAAAGACTGATGAGCAAGTTGAGTCTCAAGTTGAGTTATGGGCTGAGAAGTGGAAGATGGACCCAAAGTGGACTGCGGGGAAGCTTGCACCGTGGGCTGCAAAGGTGGAACTTGGTCTGTTGATGGAGCTGCTATTCTTGAAGAAGAAACCTGCTTCAAAATGGAAGGTAGCGGTCGAGTTTCAAAGGAGGGCAAGTCTGCAAGTGCATGTGCCTGTTGAGAATGAAAATGGAAGGGGAAAGTTCATCAAACAACACATGCCGCGAGATATAAATTTTCCTTGTGGAGACATGTAAGCATCGAAAGCCTTTATGTAGAGAAGAATAGCAAAGAAAGGCACATTGAATAGACTTGAACTCCAGCTTGGTTCGGCCAAAAGGATGCAAATATGGATAACAAGCACACCCAAACAGTTGTAAGTGGGTTGTACTCCAAATAACATTTCATGTGGGGATTTGTTGTTTAAGATGGAAGTTGGTAGCCGATTGATAAGAAAAGTGGCTGTTTGAAATGTAACAGCCCAATACTAATGAGGAACTGAGGCATGTGCCATGAGAGTTATAGCAATTTCCACAATCTGTCTATGGCCTCGTTCAGCCATACCATTTTGTTCAGGAGTGCCTGGGCAAGATAATCTATAGGTGATGCCATTGGATTGAAAACATGTTTTAAAAACAGAATTTACGAACTCGTTGCCACCATCACTTTGAACCATTTTCACTATTGTTTGGAATTGGTTTTCCACTAATACGAAGTTGATAAATAAATGACACACATCAAACTTTTGAGCCATGGGAATTTGCCAAACATATCGTGAAAATTCATCAATAATGAGGTAGTTCAAGCTAGTCTCCACACATCAGTGTGAAGAGAGTTTAGAAAATTAGTGGCATATTGAGTCTGAGAGGTAAAAGGTAATTTGTGAGATTTGCCTAAAGCACAACTGTCACAAAATATTGAATCTTTATTGAATGAGGTAAAGAGCTTGACAAGATAGCAAGAATTCAAGCACTTGGATTCCCCAAGAGCGCACGCCAGATGGTACTTGTGATTTTATTTACTGTAAATGCAACTGCATTGGAAGTAATTTGATAGTGATATCAGGTAGGCTAGTCTTTGGCAGGGGAAAACTCCATGGATTCAGGGGTTTCCGCAAGCAGGACAGAGGCAACAGATGAAGAAGACATAATCGAATCTTCTATGGGCTCTGATAACATGCAGAAAATATTGTCCTCACGTTGTGCAGGGCTTTGTATTGATTTAAATAAAGTACATTACAGCTAACGTAACAACTATCACTAATGCCATACAAGAAAGCCATATTTACATATTATGCTAAATTCATGCAAGGATAGTGGATGTTTGTCTCTTCAGGAAGCTGGTGTTGTGTTCATTTTTTTGTCATACCTTCATTACTATGTCCTTCATTTTTCAATCCGAGTTTTATTTTCCGACCTACATTCATTTTTCTGTCTGAGCTTCATTTTTATAGTCTTACCTTAATTTTTTCATCCTAGGTTCATTTGCTGTCTAAACTCGTCGCCACCATCACTTTGAACCACTTTCACTATTGTTCGGAATTGGTTTTCCACTAATACAATGAAGTTGATAAATAAATGACACACATCAAACTTTCGAGCCATGGGAATTTGCCAAACATATCGTGAAAATTCATCAATAATGACCAGGTAATACCTAAAACCATCAAATGAGGTAGTTCAAGCTAGTTTCCACACATCAGTGTGAAGAGAGTTTAGAAAATTAGTGGCATATTGAGTCTGAGAGGTAAAAGGTAATTTGTGAGATTTGCCTAAAGCACAACTGTCACAAAATATTGAATCTTTATTGAATGAGGTAAATAGCTTGACAAGATAGCAAGAACTCAAGCATTTGGATTCCCCAAGCGCGCACGCCAGATGGTACTTGTGATTTTATTTGCTGTAAATGCAACCGCATTGGAAGAAAAACTTCTGGGGTTGAGAGGGTATAAGCCATCGAGCACACCTCCTTTAAGTACAACCTAATGCGTCTTCGGTTCCTTAAAAAGAAAACTCCACAAGTAAAACACAAAGTAGCAGTTATTATCTCTTGTGAATTGAGATACGGAAAGTAAGTTTTCTTGATAGAAGGAACAGCTAACACTTTATCCCAAAGGAAAAATATAAATGGTAGAGGTTTGAGGAAGAACCCGACTAACTGCACTGATTGGTAGAGAACTATCATTCCCAACCATGAGCAACTCATTTCTAGTATAAGATTTTATACCTTGAGGATCAGTGGCAGTGGAAGTCATAGGTTGGTTTGCACCCAAAACCGGATACCAGGTTTCTCCGCATTATCACCAACTTCGAGTGCACGAAAGGCTTGATATTACTCAGCCTCTTCATCAGTAGGAAAGCAAGCATCAACTTTGTGGCTTGGCCCTCCATAACGAAATCAAGTGATGCAAGGAGTGTCTCCACGTCCACGGCTAAAAGGTTTGGCACCCCTAGTGTTATTTGATCTACCACAAGATGGTTTGGATGGAGGACGAGTGCAACCTTTGGCACCCTTTGATTTAAATCCTCCTCTGGCAGTTTGGTTGTTGCCACGGTTTGTATAGAGTGCCAGTGTAGATGGTGCTTCACGAGCAGCAGTGATACTCATCTCAAAATCCTAGTTTGCTAATGACGCTTTCCAATGGTGGGAACAAATCTCTGGCGTTTATAGCAGCAACAATGGGATCAAACTCAGATCCAAGACCTTTGAGTATACAAGTGATGAAATCATCATCATCGATAGGTTTACCACAACCCCGAAGGAGAGAGCCAAAGATTTGGCTTTTTGCAAGTAGTCCTCCAGCAAGGATGTGCCTTTGGTGAGTGTTTGCAATTCACCTTTCATTTGTTGGATTCGATCACTTGTACGACTTCCATATAAGGTTTCCAACACATCCCATGCTTCATGGGAAGATTCACTATTGATGACCTGAGAAAACAGTGCATCAAACAATGAGCTGTTTAGCCAGTTAAGTGTATGTTGATCAATCTGTAGCCATCTGGCTGCAGTAGGGTTGGCTCTCAGCGTGCCATCATCACCCGAAATAGTTGAAGGTGGGCAGGGACATGGCCATGTCCACGCAACACAGGAAGGACTTGTGCTTTCCATAGTAAATAGCTTGTGAAGGCTAATTTGATAGTGATATCAGGTAGGCTAGTTTTGGCAGGGGAAAACTCCATGGATTCAGGGGCTTCCGCAAGCAGGACAGAGGCAACAGAGGAAGAAGACATAATCGAATCCTCTATGGGCTCTTGATAGCATGCAGAAAATATTGTCCTCACGTTGTGCAGGGCTTTGTATTGATATAAATAAAGTACATACAGCTAAGGTACCAACTATCACTCTAACGCCATACAAGAAAACCATATTTACATATTATACTAAATTCATGCAAGGATAGTGGATGTTTGTCTCTTCAGGAAGCTGGTGTTGTGTTCTTTTTTTGTCATACCTTCGTTATTATGTCCTTCATTTTTCAATCCGAGTTTTATTTTCCGACCCACATTCATTTTTCTGTCTGAGCTTCATTTATATAGTCTTACCTTAATTTTTTCATCCTAGGTTCATTTTCTGTCCGAACATCATTTCTTCGTGTTCCCATTATTTTTTCTTACAATCTTATTTTTCTGTCGTTCTTTTTCCATCCGAGTTTCATTTTCTGTCATTCCTTTTTTTTCTGTCGTTCTCCCATCATTTTTCCGTGCCAGCAATGTTTGCTCTATGGGGTCTGAGTACTGTTTCGTGTTGTTTTGAAAACGTCACTCCTTATTTATTTTTCTCTACATTTCAAATAATTTTTATTGAGAAATCGGGGACGTGAACATACCCGTTGTATTAGGGTTTTTTTTTTTTTTTTGAAATCAAAGATATCTATATTAACTTTAAACTTCAGAGGTTACATGACTACATTCTGACATCATATCCAGTACAAATGAATCCTCATCTAGAGAGGATTTTGCTAAATCATGAGCTAGAATATTTTCACTTCTCTTAACAAATAAAAACTTCCCACTAGCAAAGGAAGTCACGACATGTAAATATAACAAAATTTCGAGAGAAGAAATTAAAATTAAATATTAAATATTAAATAAAAACAAACGAATAATTTTAGGGCAGTGCTACCCCCACAGCTGAGCTTCCGCGGGGCTCCCATTATAGTTTTGAGATTTTTTTTTTAACATATATTTTTTTAACATATTTAAATATTTAAAAAAATAAAAAATATTTATAATATTATTAAAAAATATTTACTTAATCATTAAGTTAAAAAAATAAAAAATAAATTACTGCAGTAAAAACCAGCTATAAAAACCATGGATAAGAATAGTATTTTCAGTGGTTTTATAATCAAGTTAAAAGTCAATGCGTGGTCTCCAAGACTCCGAGGAAAGCAGCTACTTATAAAGAATTTTAAATTTTTTTTTTATTTTTTAAATATCCTTAAACATTAAGAAAAAAATTTTAAAAATATATAATTTTATTAATAATAACTTCTTTAATTATTAAGTAAAATAAAAAATTAAAAAAATAAATATAAAAATATAGTACGAATGTTGTAATTCTATCATTTTTCATATAAATAGCCGGAAAGACATAGTTTTCTTTTTATAAAAATTGTATGCCTAGTCACTTTTATATACTTTTTATGTATTCTATTAATATGATTGGTTGAGTATTAAAAAAATTAATGCAACCAATCACATCAGTAAAGTATATAAAAAATACGTAAAAATTACTGTATTGAATATTACTCTTTTATTTATCCTAAACGAAAGGATATTTATCTCTACATAATACAATAACCTTTTGAATTCATCTCATCTAATTTATTTATTATAATTTTTTAAAAATTCATATACAAAATATAATAAATATTTTAATTTTTTCAAATCTTAAAATAAAAAATATTAAAAATAATATATTAATAATATTTTATTCAACTTTTAACGTTGGTATATTTTAATTCACCATTTAAACCTCTCCCTTAAATAAAATTATTGAACAATCACTCGAAATTACTTTAATTAAATAAATTGTTAATAAGATTTAACTCGTTCGTGAAAAATATAAATTGTTAAAGTGATTCAAATTCTAACAGTGAATCATCGAAGGTTGCGTTGAAGTATTAATATATTATCCACAAAGCAAACGAAATATTCTAAAAACCCACGTTTCAAAAAAACAAAACAAGAAGGTTTAAAAAGAAAAGAATATTATTTAATATTATAATATTTTTTCTTTTATAAGAACCACTAATGGTGCATGTAATTTAAGAAGAGAAATAGTTTAGCTAAACAAATTTTACAAAAGTAAATTAATAAATTGATGTGATCTAATTAGAGTTGTAAAAAAATCAATAAATTGAAAAAATTGACTGAAATAGACCAAACCGATATATTTGATCATATTCAGAATTCAGTCCGATCCGATTCCAATTTTGATATTTAGAATACCAATTTGAATCAAACTGGTCTAGTATATATATGTACAAAATTAATATAATATTTGATATAACATAAAACTATCTTATAAATTATAATATAATATTTAATTATGATGTAATATAAATTAATCTTATAATTTTTAATATAACATTTAAATTTTGATATAATATAAAAATTTTAATTTTATAGCATAATCACTTGCTTAAATTTTGTTAAAGTGTTATTTTGTTTATATATAAAATTAAAAAAATAAAACTAGACCGGACCAATCTTATACGAGATTGGTTCTAAAAATATATTTAAAATTGAATCGAACTAGGCTGGTTAAATCTTAAAATTTATATGATATATTAGATAGTAAAAGTAATTTTATTATATATTAATTTATAAATTTATTTTTAAAAAATGTTCTAAAAATTCTCGTTTAAGGAAAAATGGGATTGGTTTAGAGATAAAAGTACGGAGAAATTAGACAATCATCTACTGTGGCGACATTTTTGTCAGTTCGCAAAAGATATTGTGGGAATAAAGCTATGGAGAGAGAGAGAGAGAGAAAAGCATAGAAAATTAGCAAACCGGAGAACAGAACACAACAAACCACCTCTGTTTTTCTCTGTCCTTCTATCTTCAAAGTTCAAACTCTCCTTTTAAAGCAGAATAGAATTCGTCAAACCCCTTTGTCTCCACGCTTTCTATTTTTATAAGAAGAAAGCTAAAAGAGATTAGAAATGAGTTTTTATTTTTAAATATCAATCCCTTGTTACCACCATCTCTCAACAATTAAATTTTAATAAATAAAACCATCGAAACCATCATCTTCCTCCTCTTCCACAAACCGCCATCCCCTCCCATCCCCAAATCCGACTTCTTTTTCCGATACCCAAAAGGCAAACTATTGTAGGGCTTTTTTTTTCTTTTTTTTTTTTTTTGGGGGGTATCATAGGCTTATGATCAAGGGCAGCGTTTGCTGAAGTGAGCCGGGTGCGGAGAGAAAGGAGGAGAAGAAAAGAGACGGTGGTCGGGGGCGATTGAATTTGATTAGTGGCCGTAGACGTGGAGGGTGGTGATGATGATGGGGACGGATGTGGTAGGGAGGTGGGGTACATGGGAGGAGCTCCTTCTTGGCGGTGCAGTTCTCCGGCACGGGACCCGAGACTGGGACGTCGTGTCCGCGGAGCTCCGAACCCGACTCGTTTGTTCATATCCTTTCTTCACCCCAGAGGTAATTACAAAAAATTTAAAAAGTCTTAAAGGCCCTGTTGTCTTATCTTTATTTTCGTTCGACTTTTTAAAAAAACTTTGAGGGGCAGTTTGCATTTCATTTTGTCCTATTTAATTTTATTACTATAATTTTTAAAAATGTTATATAAAATAATTTCAGTAATTAAGTCATTTCAGATATATTATAAATAGTAAAAATAAAATGATAAAATATTAAATAATAATTATTAATAATAATAAATAAGAAAAGAATAGGTTAAAAATAATAATAAAATAATGAATAATAATAATATATTTTTAAAAAAAAAATAATATTTATAGTTGTGAGTGTATAAGTGTTGTATAATTATTTTAAAAATAAATTAATATTATATTTACGTAAAGAAAAAATTAATTTTTTAATAATAAACTTTACTTTTTTTATAAATAATTATATACATTTACACGCACCATAACTATATAAAATATTAATCTTCAGAAAATATTCTAATCCTCAAACTAATCCTTAATCTTTTATACTCCTAATATTTGATTTTATTACTGGTGGGTCCCTAAAACCCGACAGCTGGGCCCAATGCTCCACCATATTGTTTTTGTGATGGAACATATTCCGTGTTTTTTTTTTTTTTTTTTTATGGGAACATATTCCGTGTTGTTAAGGCGTTAAAGGTCGAAATCACCCTCTTCTACTAGGGTAGTGGTGGCCCGGTGGGGGCAAATATTAAGGTTATGTTTTTACATCACATAATTCTACAAATTTTTTAAAATTTTTATAATTTATTTTCAAACATTATTAAATACAAAATACTTTTTAAAATTATTATTCACACACAAAAATCAATATAAATTTTACAAGTTTTTAAAAAAATGCAATTTTAACAAATTTCAAAATAAAAATAGTATTTTTAAAAAAATTAACTTTATAATATTTTTATTTCACTTTTTCTCTCCCTTTTCAAAAACTTAATTAAAATATTTCTCTCAAATTATTTTATTCAAACTATTTCACTACTATTCATAAAATCATAGATACCCAATTCCAAGTGTCCAATTTTGTCCTAAATGGTTCTGAAATGGCATTAATGGGAAAAAAACATAATGCATAAGGGCCTATGTGTAAGTAGAGTCCTTTGTAAAAAAATGAGATCATTAAAAAAATAAATTTGTTTATACTTTTTTGTGGTAGGATCGACTTTTTATATACTTCCAATGGGTACATATCATTACTAAAAAGCAAAGCAAACCCATAAGTTGGTTTTTGTTATAATGCAGTAAGAAAATGTTGTTAACTTGTTATCCTTTGGTAAAGCTAGGGCTGTAAGTCTCATCAGTCGGTTTCGGTCCCAACATGTAGAAAAATTCAGTAATCGGTCCGGTTCTAGGATGTGGTTTTTTGGACCAAACCGAGACTGACCGAATGTATATATTTAAAATATTTGTTTTGATGTATGTATAATATATTATTTTATATAGTAATTGTATAAGTTAATTATATAATTTTCATCCCAAATATTACTATTGATCATATAAAATGTTAAATATTATATGCTATCAATTAACTAATATATCATATGATAAATCGTCCTAATTAAAGTAATTATGTAATTTTTTTTTAAGATACCTAAGTTGCAAGTAAGCATGAAGAATATAATACATATACAATGAAATTATTTAATATTCATTAACTATATATAAAATGTTAATATGCTATTAATTAACTAATACTCTACTATTTACTCATAATTAAAGTAATTAGGTAATTTTTTTTAAGATACCTAATTTGCATATTAGCATGGAGAATATATGGATAATGAAATTAATTAATATTCATTAACCATGTATAAAATGTTAAAATTTTAATATAGAACATTATGAATACTAAGTTACTAAGTTAGTAACTATTAACATCATAAATTGATAAATATAATTATAATTAATTATTTTTTTAATGAGTTAGTTACATAATCCACATTAAAGATTACCTATAAAAAAAATAATCAAAGAGCTCGCTTAATTTTAATTTTATTAATTTAATTAATTATCTATCAAAAAAAGAAAATAGAGAAAAAAATGGTCACCAACCAGACCGACAGTTAACGGTCCGGTCCGGTCTATAGGGGTAATCGGTCTGGCAAAAATGATGGACTGAAATTTTCTGTCGGTAACACCCCCCCCTCTCCAACCAAACCAGACCGATTACACCCTTAGGTAAAGCAAAGGTTACCTTTTGTTATATAAACACAGCAATAGAATGCTGACTTGGACTTTATGGTGCAGAATCTGTATAATGCACCATTAATAGCACTCACACTGCAGAGTTGAAGGGGAGAGAAGTAAAAGAAACAAGCAAAGAGGAGAATAAGGAACTTGCACATAATTACATTAATATTATTTAGGGTATTCATAAGTTAGCCTTGAATATTATTCTGATATTATTTCCAAAATGCCCCATAGATAAATCGTAAGTTTCAATTTATCAGTGAATTCGGGAACTGGATTTACATGACAACAGATTTTTCTGTGTGTGTGACAGTGTGTGTGTGTGTGTGTGAGAGAGAGAGAGAGAGAGAGAGAGAGAGAGAAGCAAAAAAGAATCTTAAGAATTTGCAAATAAATACATTTGATACCAGTCACACCCCGTGCAATGCACAAGAAACTATTAATTTATTTATAATTATGTAGAGTTCTCTAAATATGACTTCTTCCATTGCTAGTATAAAAAGCTACATAGAGAAGAGAAAAGACAGTTGTAGAGTAAAAAATACGAAGTATTCCACACTTTAAAATTCAAAATTATCTAACATTATTTGATTTAACCTTTTAAATTCTTTTAAACTTGAATGACCAAATTTATGGTGATTTGATAGAGGTTTGGATAAAGTGGTTCAACAGCAGCAAAGCTCCTCCTTCGAACATTATATAGATTATAGACTATTAATCGATGTAATTAAGGGTATTCAAAAGTTAGCACGGTTAAATATAATCTGGTAATTCTTGCCATGTGGTATTAAGTTCAACTCTCTAGAGGCCATAATTAGACTTCCATTCCCAACTTAAATGTATTTCATTTAAAATGAACCCGCTTAGCACAATTAAGTAATGTTTTTGTATGTATGTATTTGTCATAATTAAGTAATGCAGTTGTAGACTTTCCTGCTATTAATTTTCTAGATAAAATATCATCTGTTTGTTAGAATATCCAATTGTTGTTACTCTTACCTTCCTGCTATGAGTCTTTGGATTAAAAAGGTTCATCAGTCTGCAAAATGTGAAGAAATTATCTGACCAGATTTTCAATTTAATTCATTTATACATCCAATATAGTAAAAATAGTATCTTGTTTGCAGGTATGTAAGTCCAAATTTGAGGACTTGCAACAGCGTTATTATGGATGCACGTAAGTTTACTTTGATGTAACTAAAATTGACTCTTGTCTCATGCATCCTTAAGAAAAACGAATTTTAACATGCTCGGTTTCTGAATTTATCATTCCTCTGCCCTTTTTTTACTATTCAAGCTTTGTTTTTGCGTAGGTATGTTTATCTATATTTTTAATTAGGACAGTTATTTTTTTTTAAGTTCATTTTTTATTTCCTCCTTAGGGCCTGGTTTGATGAGCTACGGAAGAGGCGCATGGCTGAGTTGAGGCGAGCTCTAGAGCTATCTGATGGCTCAATTGGGTTAGTTATCATATTAATACATAACCGTTCCATCTATCCTCCTCCAGAAAAAACATATATTAACAGGTGGCATGACCCCCTGCTCTTTCCTTTTTTGTAACTCTGCTGATTTAGTCATTTCAATCTCAAAACTTCTGCTGGAAGATTATAAGCACTTAAGATGGGAACAATTAAGATTTATAGACTTCTAGAGCATGGATTCTCAACTGGATTCAAAGGGACATACTGCAGTAATGTAGTGCTAACCAACTGGTTTGAATTGAAAGTTGAAGAAGGATGAATCATAACTTCTAAAGCATGGATGGAATAGAAATTAGGGGTCAGAGGAGCATGAAAAAAATTATATAATTGAATTTTGAGATTTTCTAGTTGACCTTGAGCTAAAAATATGAGAGGGAAAGAAATCATATTGCCAGTTTCTTCTTTAGTGCATGTTTGGGATTGTTGTAGATAATAGAACTTTCAATTATAGAGCTTTGATAAAAAGTTCTACCAGCTAAAAGTTGTTTACTGCTTCGTAAACATACATCTAAAATGCTTTTAAAGTTGTTATGGTGGTTATCAGCGTTCTCCTCTACAGGTATTTTCAACAAAAGTTTTAATTTGGTGATTTTTAAAAAAGTGGGTTTTCATCTTTTTAAGTGCTTAAAGCACTTCTTTATAAATTTATTAAACATAACATTTTTCTTTAAAAGAACCTATAAAAAAAAAAAATTCTTTAGAAGAGTTTTTAGACCATTAAAAATACTTTTTAAGCTCCGAAACTCAAAGCCAAATGGATACTTCAAACTCTATCTTGATTTTGTCTGGGGTTTTTCAGTATGCAGTCTATAGTTTGAAGTCGGCATTTGTGTTATGATTTGTATAATCTGCATGTTTTAGGTCCCTGGAATCAAAGCTCGAGTCTCTCAAGGCAGAGAAAGGAGATGACTGTCATGCTGGCTATCGCTCCAGCCAGACAGAATCAATTGTTCCTTTCCAAGAGAGAGTTGAATCTTCTGGTAAAGAGATGTCCAAGGATGGACTATCTGCAGGTAGTTTCACAGAGGAAATCCATTTAAATTGGTCAGCTGAATGTCGGATTCCTGTAGTAGTGTCAGCTGAAGAGATGGAGACTAAGCCAGAAAATTCACAGCCTTCTGAGCGGGAGAAAATATCAAGCACTGAGAAGCTGACAGAGACATTATATGGGGGACGAGGAGGGAGTTTAAGAAAGAGGAGGGGGAAAAGAAAGAGAAAGGATTGCAGTAGAGATGTCAAAGAAGGTAGTGTTGGAGAGAGTGACTTTTTGGGTTCAGTGGATGTTTTAACCTCCTTATGGTGTAAAGAAAAAGCAACTTGCAACCGTGGTGAGGTTGCTGAATCTTCTGGTGCTGGTGAATTTAACAAAAGTTTGAGCAAGGATGGAAATGATGATCTGGTGGGGATTTATAATTCTCTTTTGGAGAATAAAAATGCATGTGTATTCCTTCGACGACTAGATAGCCAGGTATGGACAAATATTCCGATGACTTCTTTCTGTAATTTGTGCTTACATCTTTCTTTCTGTAATTTGTGCTTGACTATGCTTTCTTTCTGTAATTTGTGCTTGACTATGATTGCTGATTTTTTATTCTTTTTGGGCAAAAGGTTGAGGGTGAGCAACCTAGCCCTCCCTTCCCCCCCACCCCACACCAGGGGGTTGTTATGATTACCATATTATAATTTATGAGCACCCTATCAGTTGGGGCGCCTTGCAGGAGGGCCTTATAAATGGTCCTCTGGTGTAAATGCATAGCAAACATGAGCCTCACGCTGTAGTAACTTTTCCAACTTGATTTAAACACATGATCTCTAACGTACCAAATCACATACGTCTAGGAGTGGACTTTCCCTAAGCCAAGCTGCCAAAGTCTCATGACTAATTCTTCTGATGTGCACCAATGATTTGCTCCGAGTTTCTTAGTAGCTACTTTACCCAACTATTCTTAA
This sequence comes from Carya cathayensis, assembly GCA_011037825.1. Taxonomy (NCBI): domain Eukaryota; kingdom Viridiplantae; phylum Streptophyta; class Magnoliopsida; order Fagales; family Juglandaceae; genus Carya; species Carya cathayensis. Next base: position 2,092,178 of record QGSO01000204.1, read on the forward strand.
GCTTGGCTAATGGTAACTGTTTACTTTTAGATTATACACAAAGAGGTACAGAGTTCAGGGTTCGATCCCTGCACCACCATTTTGATTCATTACATTTTCTCTTTAGGAATCAAACAACTTTTAGATGATATAGATACTTATGATTTCTATTTCCGAGAAATGCGCGCACACATACATAGAAGCAGCTCATTTTGTTATTTATTCTATTCCATTACAGAAGAGGGGAAGATACAAGAAAATGATCCGGCAGCACACAGATTTTAACACAATAAAATCAAGAATTGCTAGCCACTCCATCACATCTGCTTCAGAACTCTTCCGAGACCTACTGCTGCTCAGCAACAATTCCTTGGTGTTTTACTCCAAGAACACTAGGGAATATAAATCAGCTCTACTCCTCAGAGACATCATCACCCAAAAATTGCAGCAGCATTTCAAGTATTCTCACCGCACGGCTACCCCTCCCAATCTCTCAGTGAAAACCCTGACGCCTACCCGTCCTGTCAAACCAAGAAGTGTTCGCCCTGGTAATTGCAAGGCATCGGGAAAAGTAGCTGATGCAGGGAATGCTGTTACAAGGACCTCAAATGAAGGTAAAAAACCAAGTAATGATGATTCTACTGAAGTAGAATCCTTGGCTGTGACAAATAAACGCTTTGGTCGGCCAAGAAAAGGGGAACGAGGAAGTGGAAATCAACGACCTGTTGTTCCCATGAAGGGAAGGAAGAGGATTCGAATGAGGTAAATGCACTAATGGCCCTACCTTTTTCGTTGAACCAGGTTTTAATCCCAGGCTCTTGATTCAGTAAAGTTGCTCTTTTCAGGACCTTTTGGTGTACAAAAGTTTCCTTCTTCCTATTAAGATCTTTGTTGATAAAACACTGCAAGAATGCATCTTATACTCACACCACTTCCAAAAAAAGAATCATAGTTTTTTAACTATGTAGTTAGTGCCAGCACCACTAATCAACTTTAGCCTAAGCCTATGAACTCAAGTCGCTAAATATTGTTGGTAACCAAAGAAATTTATGGAAATTTGAGCGAGTGAACAAGTCATTGGCTAAAAGGAGATTTGAATTAGTAAAAGGAGTCTGCTCACCTCACAGCTCCACAAGACTGGGGCATCGGACTAAGGGATTTTCTAATTATCTGAAGTGTATTTGAGGAAAACTCCTAATCAGGGGGTTGTTCATCTCTAAGATTAGTTGGAACACTATTCCCAGACATCCAGTCTCAATAAATAAATAAATAAATAAAATAGTAGAAATGATAAACGATTGGCAGGGCAACATGGAAATACTTGGAAAAGAATCTGCTTCTATTTAATTGTCACCTTATGATACATAAGTAAGGGTATTATTACTTAATTACTTATCAAAAAAAAGTAAGGGTATTATCGGTTCGGTTTGATCTGACTTTGAATGTACTAGTGAATCGAACCGATTTAAGTCGGTTTTGGAATTGTGACAATTGGAACCGAATGGTTCACTAAGGGAATCAAAACTTTTGATTGGATTCTTTTCGGTTCAGGGTTGATCTGCTTTTGGGCTTTTTTTATTGGACTACTGGTTTTGCTAACTCAAATGAATTATTCTTTTTAGCCCAAATATGAGTTTAAGCCCAACGCATTTTTTTAGCTTAAAATACCATGTATATAACCAAAGAAATGCTATAAACAATTAGTCAAATTATACTTATTAGTTTAATTAAAACACGCAGATAATAATGCATTATAAAACATATTAAAAAATGCACATAACAACATTTGTAAGGGCTAAAAGCCTAAAACATGCATATAAGTTACAACAAAATAAAGGCTAAAAACAATTAGTCAACATAAACAAAATCTAATAAGAAAATTGCACTAAAAAAATAGCCAGTTAATTACTCAATATTAATATTCATGTTTAAGAGTAATTCTATATCAAGAAAGCATAAAGGCTAAGATTAAAATTTCATTTCATGCTATATTAATCTTATACTATGTATAGCATATAATATAAGAAATAATATAATATTTCGATTCGGTTCCATTTAATTCGACTCTCAAATCATAAAAATTGGGTCTGAATGGTCATAGACTCTTTTCTTTTCACTTCTTGTTACTCTTTTCGTTCACTTTTTCTAACATTTCTAATACCAACTAATTCATTTGGGCAATACATATTACGTTGTCATGAAGCGCCCATTCCTATGGTCATTCTTTTAATACTTCTGGTGCTCGGGAGTTTCTTTGTAAGATACTTGGCCAAAAGTGTTAGCCCATAAGTAAGTACTGTGACGAAGCGGTTGTTGCTCACCCAACAAGGTCGTACGAGGTCAATTCACCCAACACGATCATTCGGGGTGAACAAGAATTGGGGATCGGGTGCAGGTGAAATTCCTGCCAATTGTTGAGATGTTCAATCGACTTCCTCCCTCTTTTGTGGGGTTCTGGACCCCTATGAGTGAGCAGAAAAGGGAGGAGGAAAAAGGCCCTGGCTAACCATCATAATTAGTGAAAAAGTGTAAGCTTCGCTACTTGCACTGTCCATAATGGACCATGGACTAAATGGCTACTGTCTGCCACCCCCCCGTGGCTCCTCTCTCCCCAAAAAAAAGGTGCATGATCTCGCCCCTATAGGCCATCATAATTATCCAAGAAGACACTCAAAACTAGAAGGATAAACAAACCCACTTGGTGGATTGTCAAGCTACAAGTCCCATGTCACGGGAGCGAGATTCTCTAAAAAGCCAAGATCCTGGTGAGCCAAGAAGGCCCATTTGGAAACTTGGGATCTCAATAGGAAATGCAAAGGTTGCTTAAAGCTAGCATGTCGACAGACAAAAGAGAATCAACTAGTTTAGTTCTGATCTGAGTAGGTTTATAATAGGGAATATTCTAATCCTAAGAATTAAGGCCTGGCCATCCTTCATTTGCAGTTGACAGACAAAGCAAGTATTTGGTAATGTTACTAGCTAGAAGAAGACCTTAATGGTGAGTTAAAGGGTTTAGAGGGTGCAGTGGAGTGTAGAGCTCTCTTCAGTATAAAGAAATCACAAAAAAGCTAAGTTGTGTCCAAACTCGAGAGGATTACCCTGACTAAGGGGTACAAATATGCGTAGTAAGTCCACCTTAGGGCCAATGCAGATGCTACATAGTAGGGACAATACCTTCGGGATGATCAACATCTATAACTTTATGCTTTCATACCCTTTATTGATTAAAGACCATGTTGCCCAGTTCTACAGGGTATCGCTCACTAAAGATATGGAGCAGAGGCCAAAACTTGACAAGTTAGCGTTTGAGAGCATTGAGGAAAATAAAGTTCATGAAGTGGTAGGAAGGATGGCAAAAGATAAAGCACCAAGCCTTGATGGACTTTTTTCCAATTCCATTGGAAAATGATAAAAAAATAAAAATAAAAAGATATTATCAAAGTATTATTCCAAGAGTTTCAGACATTTGCAAGGTTCAAAAAACAAAAACAAAACAAAAAAAGCCTCAATGCCACCTTTAGCTTGTTTCAAAGAAAGCACAGGCATCAAACATAAAGATTATTCCTCTTTCAGCCTTTGTGAATGGGGTGTATAAAATTATATCCGAAGTATTCCTACTTGTTGAGATGTGGGAGGAAGATCATATGAAAGCCTCAAAAGGCATCTATTAGATGAGGCAAATCATGGACACGATGCTCATTGCCAATGAATGCCTAAATGGTAGATTGAGATATAGTAATCTATATATCTTATGCACATTAGACATAAAGAAGGTCTATGACCATGTGTATCCAATGAAGGCCCATGATCGTGCAAATTATAGTGAATTGGGGGTTCCTGTGTTACTTATGAAGGATGTGTGGATCTAGGAAATGGTATGTGTTACTTATGAAGGATGTGTGGATCTAGGAAATGGTATTCTTGGTTCTCCATTTGGGTGAATAGCACTCAAATTAGCTTATTCATTAGTTTTTGTAGGCTGGAAAAGGATGACCCACTATCTCGTTTATTATTTGTCATGGTCTTGAAAACTTTTAGTAGATTGTTGTCCGTTGCGGTTGGAGTGGATTTATGACGGGCTTTTCAATGGGGGATGCTTATAGGGGTATTCTCAACATTTTCCACCTATTATGTGCAAATGACATGTTGATATATTCTTATGCAGATCGAAATAAAATCTAGATTTTTGCATTTTGGTCTTTTTTTGGATAGAGTAGACAAGTCTCCCCACTTTTCTTTCGATATCACCAATCAAATGGAAATACTTTTTATAAATCTGGTTTGGAAAACGAATAAATTAAGAATTTAAGATTATACAAAGGAAAAGACAAAAGAATGTGAGTTAAAGGTACCTCTTCCATGCTTCAAAATAGGTTCTTGCTTAAAGGGAAACTTCTTTAAATCAGAATTGATACGAATGGATAATGTCAACAATGTTTGAAGTGTCATCAATGTCTGAAGTCTTGTTAGTGCTATCAATGTCTGAAGTCTTGTTAGTGCTCCAGGATGCAAGGTAGGAACCACCCCTTTCTTTCCTTAAATTCCCCTTCCAAAGCAAAGTCAATTTTGGAAGAGGCTAAACTTACCAAAAATTGGTCGGACCACTTTAATTAAGAGACTGTTTGAATTGAGAAACACTCTCAATCCATCTTATCTCATCTCATTATTACAATTTTTTCAAATTTTTATACAAAATATAATTATAATTTAACTTTTTCAAATTCTAATTCAACTTTTTCAAATCTCAAAAAGATAATAATATTAAAATATAATATTCTAATAATATTTTATTCAATTTTTAATTTCTATCTAAAACCCTTTCATTGCATCTCACTATCTAAACAACCTCTAGGTGGGCGCTGTCAAATCTTCACTTACATCCTATCTCAATTTATTCTCTCAACCAAAGTGGCGAATTCTATTTTGAAGTTTCAATGTTACTTATTATGGAGTGGACTAGGTGAAGATTTTAAATTTGATATAGTTAATTGGGAGAATGTATGAGCTCCAATTTCAAGTGATGTTTTGGGGGTTTAAAATTGGAGGGCATCCAATTGGACATTCTTGGAGAAATGGTGGTGGTGTTATCAACTTGAGAGGGAGGCACTATAGATGGTGGTGACTTAGTCCAAATATGATTCTACTTGGGGAATAGTGCTCCATAGAGTGGCAAGGAGTTTACGGAATGGGACTTTGGAAAAACATGAGAAGGGGATAGGGAGTCTTTCATGGCATACGAGATTTATGGTGGGGGATGGCTCTAGGATTAAATCTTGACATGATGTTCAGTATAAAGATAGAGCCCTTAAGGACATATTCCCAATTGTTTATAGGATTTCATGTAAGGGTTGCAATTCTTGTTCGCAAGTCGTATTCATGTTGTGTCAAATTATAAGTATTATTATTAATGCATAAATTTACACAACAGGCTGGAACAAGAGGAAAGAGCCATATCGGCCAACAAAGACGATTCAAGCCACGATGATGCGATCGAGAAGCCCACAATGGTGGTTTGGACGTCAATACAATACTCGAACATTTATCCGTGGGAATAAATGATAAATAAATACATGAAATACAAAAAAAGAGGGAGATACCCAAATTTACATAATTTGGAAGGTTTGGAGGTTTAAGGAGATGCCCTCCTCCTGAGGAAAGGGGATGTTGGATTTATTGTGCGTAGTAGAGTCCTCAAATATGAGGAAATCCCCTCCCTTTATAGAGTTCTCTTTCCTCCTTAGAGTAATTGAGTCATACTTTCCTTATGAAGTCATTTACTTATATATGTATGAGTCAACTTGGCTTATTTCTTTTTGGTTTTATTCCTGACCTTGATTCTTGGTCTTATCTCTAGGATTGATTCTCGGTTGTTGATTTTATGCATAACTAACGATTATTAAGGTCAATTTGTTCAATAAGAAAGCCTTGAAAATCTTCAAGTCAACTGGAATAGAAATAGTCTATAGAAAAAATAAATTTTGGGAAGTTTGTTTGCTTGAATGTTTTTCTAATAATCAAGCATTCAAATGGTTGCATGCAACTATTTATCATGAGCAAAAAACGCATATTTTCGTATTTAGCAACCATTTTTGTTTTTGTTGGCACTATTGGATTTTTTGCCCAGTGAGGTAATTTGTTGTTTGGAGGCTAAGGCATGTTCGTTGCTACACTTAGATGGACAAGAAGCCTATCATCTCTCTAGGTCCATTCTTGGTAGTTGTTGAGTTCGTCGACTCGTTCTCAAAGGTAACCCATGCAAGGCAATTGTGGAGCTCAAAACCTCATTATCGAAAGTAAAGCTTGAAATCTCATTATCGAAAGTAACTTAAGCGATCCAGGTTGCGGAGCTTGAAGGTTCATTCTCTGAGGTAACCCATGCTAGGCACTTGCAGAGCTAGGAGGTTTGTTCCCAGAGGTAACTTGCACGAGGCGATTGTGGCACAAGTGTCAACACTCGATGTTTGCTGAAGAAGACGCTCGACTACACCAGCATTGACTACCAAGTGTGAGTATTGAGGACACTTAGCTTTGATGAAGTAGGAGATAAGCTTGACCGCATTGGCCAGCAAGGAGTGATGCACTTGAGAAAGTAGCATCATCCTTAGATCAGCAAGTGCGAGTGTGAGAACACTCGGCTTTGATGTGAGGTGGGAGATGAGCTCGACCATGCTCATTGGTAAAGAGCAACACACTTAGGGAACTGACGCCATCCTTCGATCGACGGGTGTAAGTGTGAGAACACTCGACTTTGATGCGAGCTGGGAGATGAGCTCAACCGTGCTCGTTGGCAAGGAGTGACACACTTAGGGAAGTGGTGTCATCCTTAGATAGTCGAGTGCAAGTGTGAGGACACTCAACTTCAATGCAAGCTGGGTGATGAGTTTGACAGCGCTCGTTGGTGAGAAATGGCGCACTTAAGGAAGTGGAATCATCCTTAGATTGTCAAGTGCAAGTGCTAGGACACCCAACTTGGATGCGAGGCATAAGATGTGCTCAATCGCACTTGTTAGTGAGGAATAACGCACTTGAGAAAGTGGCATCATCCTTAGATCTCCAATTAAAAGTGTAAGAACACTCAGCTTTGCTGAAGGAGATGCTCAACAGCGTTGAGGCTCAACCCATGTGCTCAAGTGGGGTTAGAACCGATGGGAGAGTTGCTCGACTGAGTTGAGGGAGGCTAACCCTTCGAGTGTGGTTGAACCCGACGAGAGAGATGTTCGATCTCGTCACTTTTGCAGGAGCCGTACTCAACCGTTGTGCTGTAGTAGGAGGCAGAGCTTGACCACTCTACTGTGGCAAGAGGCAAAGCTCAACTGCTCTGTTGCAATGGGAGGCGTACTCGATCGCGCTGCTGTTGGAGGAGTAATGCTCTACCGCTTTGTTATGATAGGAGACACATTCGGTTGCGTAATAGGTTTTCACCAAAGACCAAATAGGTTAGTGTAGATAATCCAAATTACAAGTTTGAGACTTACCTAAGTCAAGTGGCGTGATGTTTGGTGAGCATTCGATTCCAGTAGTGCTCAAATGAGGCTTGAGGCATTCCTATGAGGCTTGAGGGCTACACGGTCCTTTAGTTGCCTAGGGAGAGCTTTGATGTTGTTCGGAAAAGCAGTGTCTCTCGGAAAGAGCGTTGTTGCTTGTAGTTTGCCTTTGTTCAAGTGAAGGTATGGAGCTAAGGTTCCCATGTGGTGTTTGAGGGTGACCCTACCGCTAATGCTCCAAGCTATATGGATGGCTTCCAAGCTTTTTTCCCTATGGGGGTTCATCATTATTGTGCATCCTCTTGTTTAGGATGTAGATTGTTTGAACTTACTTTTGGTTAAAACAAGCAGGTAAAGTACATTCCCACTTATTCACCCATTGGGATTCTCGTGAAATCTTGAGGAGTTTCATGGTAAAGACCTTCACATATTAAATCGGTTAGCACAAATAAATTCAAGTAAAAGTAAAGAGTCTACCTGAAGCCATTTGGCTCTCTTATTCATTAGGCAGAGAATGGCCACCGTTGAGAGTGTTGGGCGAAAAGCATTGTTCATGTTTCTTCTTGACTCGCTTGTTCGTCTTTATGTTCTATTTTTGTTACTATCGTTATGTTCTGTTTTTGTTACTGTGTGTAGCCTTACTGCTCACTTTTTGTTGCCTACAACATTCTTCTTTTCCTCACATCGAGCACAACGCATGATTCCTACTAGCCTTGCTCCATCAGTACACACTGATAATAAATCATGGGGGGTCCGTTGCTCACAGCGTCCTGTGTGTTGCCCGCATTTTCCTGTCTGTTAGTCATAGTTTCTATATGTTGGTTTCTTGTTTTTGTTTGTTGCCTCATTTTCTTCCTGCCATGATGTTTTGCTTTGACAGTGATGGTGCTAAATCCACTTTTCATTTATTCGTTAAATCACTTTGATGCTATGCTTATGTACGAAACCATCCATACGTCAAGCTATTCGGCTACAGGTGATACACTGTGCATGGATTTCAAAGAGCCATGCACGTGGCCACAAAGCCATTAATCCAAAGATGTTGATTGTTTGTGTTGAACATGCACAATCATGAACATGGGAAAAGTAGGTTGCATATGTGAGGTAGACAAAGTGAGGGCTTGATGGTAGGAAATGGTAGTGCCACCATGAGGGCGAGCTTAAAGCTTTTATGCAAGCAAAGGTGTTGTGTCGAGGTGCTTCCATGCTATAACCCCTTTGGATTGCATCGATTTGACAGTCAACCATCTCAAGCATAAAGTCTGTCACTTTGTGCAAGATAGGGCTTGGCAACGTGAGGTGGTGGTGTCGCCACGGGAGCAAGCTTAAAGCTTCTGTGTTGTGGTTTGGCGAGCAAGGAGCCAGGCGTTAGTGTCAAGCAAACTTTTGTGGTGTGAAACATTGGTGAGGGCGATAAGGAGCTTCTGTGGCATGAAATGTTGGTAAGGGTGGATAGGAGCTTTCATGACATCAAACGTTGATGAGGGTGGTGAGGAGCTTTCGTGGCATGAAGCATTGAGGGTGAGCAACTCATTGCCCACCACAAGGGTGGTGGGCTACCTTCCCGGGCATGTCGTGTTGCAAGGAACTTGTTACCTGCCACGAGGGTGGCGGGCTACAGAGAATGCCAATGAGCATAGTGGTGGCTGCCAATGGTTCCACAAGCTTATGGTTGGGCTAGGCCTCACAACATGAGGGGACTTGCAATGGTGGAGAGGTGTTGTCGTATGACTCATCATGGGGCCATTCAACGGGGTCTCCATGGTGGCTGTAAAAAATGTCGGTGGTCTAGATGTTATGCCTACCATCCACCTTACGACGCCATGGGGGTGTGTACAGCCAAGCTAAGTTTCATGGGCACATTGTGGCGTTGGTGTGGCAAGCTTTGGTGATGGTGAGGGACGACAGCGAGCAAAGCCTCAGTGGTTGGGGACCTTGCTTGCAATAGAAAGAGCAGACACTTTAAATGTTGCTAGTGATAGCCACGAGTGCTTGGCTTGTGGGTCTCTAGGGTGCACAGGGTGCACAGCACACCAAGACAATGAGGAACTAGCAGAAGGCACCGCCGTCCCCATCTAGATGTCCAGCAAGGCAACCGACCTTGACCTGCACCTTGCAAGCAAAGGAGGTGGCGAGCTCTCAAGCCAATTAACATGAGCCACTAGTTGCACGGCGATGTGCACCCAACATGCCTATTGTGCATGGCATGCATAGTGTGTGCCCTACGTGCATGGATCTTCACCTCACGTGTACAATGCACGTAGTGCACACCATGTATCCCATTTATTTTTTTGTTGTAACAATGTTATAAATAATAATAATGATAATGATAAATGAAAAGTTGAGATGAATTTCATCTACTCCCTCATATATGACTTTAGAAGCTAGGGAATTATGATCCTCCAACTTTCAGTGTAGAGAATAGGCCCCATTTAGATAGTGAAAGTGTTTCATTTCTTCTCATCATATCATTACAATTTTTCTAAATTTTTATACAAAATATAATAAGCAATTCGACTTTAAAAAATCAACTTTTTTAAATCTCAAAACAATAATAATATTAAAAAATAATATTTTAACAATATTTTATTCAACTTTTAACTTTCATATCAACTCATCTCATCTCAACTCATTATCAAACAACACCTAAATCAATCCCACAGAAGCGATTTGGGCCATAATGATGCAATCAAAAAGCACACAATGGTGGTTTGGACGTCCATACGGTGCTCAAGCACTCATCCATGGGAATAAATAAAAAATAAATACATAAAATATAATTAAAAAGGGAGACACTCGGATTTACATGGTTTAGCTTAAAAGCCTACGTCAATGGGTTGTTTGGAGGCGAAAACTATTATGATAGTAGTTTTATAGTCTCTCATGACCTCACATATCTCTCAATACAATGAAGGAAATTAAAAAGTTTGAAGTAAGGTTGTAAGACTATAGATCTAGACCAAAAAAACTGACTAGACCGATAGTCTTATTGGTCAGTTTTAGAGTGTAGTTTTTTTGGACTGGACCGAGACCAACCAAATGTATGTGTATATGTATATATAAATATTTATATATATATAATACTAGTTTATACAGTATTTGTATAAGTTAATTATGTAATTTCATCCAAGGGATCACCATTGATCATATATACAATAAAATTATTTGTTAAAAAGATCACTTAATTTTATTAATTTAATCAATTTCTTGTATTAATTTTTCTAGTATTAATTTTTCTATCAAAAAAAAAGAAAAAAAAGGAAAAAAATGTTCATGAACCAAATTGAACCGATTGGACCTATATCTAGCAGTCCAGTTCAGCAAAAATAATAGACCAAAATTTTCGATCCGTGACACCCCCCCTCTCCCCATAAAAGAGAAAACCAAGGACCCAATATAGCTTTTAGGCTATACGGGAAACTCACGCACTGGCCCGTTGTCGTTTTGGGGCTTTGGACCAAAAACACATGAGAGGTGTGGCCTTATGAGTTTTGAAGCACGCGGTGCTAAAGAAAGAATTGATTCTTTCATGGGTTGGACGCATGCCGCACGGAACCCGAAAAAAAATAAAGTTTTGGCTCGTATGACGTAAGACGAAAGACACATTTTTATTTCTCTCGGGAGTCTTCAACACAGGCCACACAAATAAAAGGGATACTTTTATTTCTTTGGGGAGATCATATCATTCACCCAGCGCCGCATGAAAATAACGCTTCTAGGCAATTCAGCACCCTGCACACTATTATTTCTTTGGACATTCAATTCAAGTGGCACACATTATTTTCGATCAATTCGTTTTGGGTCTACACTGCAGCGCCATTGAAGAACTCCTTGAGGGTCCAATTGCTGCTACAATTCAGCTTCCTCCACTGCTTTCAATCTCCATCTCCATTCATTTGGCTTGATCTTTTTATTCCCTACTTTTTATTTAATTTCAATTTGAAGTTTTTGGTTTATTCTTGATATTTTTGGATTAAAAGTTTGGGCATTTTATTTGATATTTATTTTATTTTATGTCAGTTATTTTTCTTGTTTCTTTAAGCTTCTAATATGCATTACAATTATATTTTAGATTAATTTCAATTTATTATTTAATTTTCAGATTAATTAAAATTGTTTAGCGTAGCTGAATCTTTCATTGTTAATTTTAATTTGTTAGTATTTTACGTTCCATTTTGACACTAAAAAAAAATCCAAAAGTATGAATCTAGTTTATGACTAGTGCCTTTTTTATTTCCATTGCATCATTCCGTTCATTGTACATATCATCACTTTTATTTGTGAACTTTTTCACCATTTTATACAAGTTTAGATTTAAACAATTTTTCCAGATGAGACAATCTAAGAATTTTATTCCTAATTATTACACGAAATCCTCCTGCACTTGGGATAGCCTTTGTGCTACTCATTTTTTAGTGAGTCACTGACAGATCAGTTAAAGAGATTAGGGGTATTGTAGAGGATGTGCTGGTCCAGATAGAAAAATTTTACTACCTAGTGGATTTTGTAGTTCTTGATATGCAGTTACCAGCTTCCCCTATTTACCAAGCTCCTGTCATTCTAGGAAGACCATTTATAACTACATCAAATGCTTTGATTAATTATAGAAGTGAAATTCTGAAGCTTACTTTTAGGAACATGGCACTTGAGTTGAACGTTTTCAATGCTTGCAAGATGCCAGCACATTTTGATGACATAAGTGATTTGAATGCTGTGGAGAGTTTGACACCAATATAATTTATTTGTTTAACTTTTCCTTTATCTGATAATGATTATATTTTTCAAACACCTGAATTTTTACTTGATGATAAAACTGACCATGTTGATGAAGATATCTTTGAATTTTTGGACTGTTTTGCATATTCTTCTTTATCACTTGAAGTACAATTTGCAGGCGCAAGATGGAAACTCCAGTTTGAAACTCTACCACCACCAGACATACTTAAATCTTCAGAGGAAGAAGTTCCCCAGTTGGAACTGAAACCACTTTCTCAAGATTTAAAGTATGTGTTTTTTGATCCTAAAGAATGCACTTTTCCTATGGTGATTTCCTCAAAGTTAAATCAGAAGGATGAAGCCCAATTGATTGAAGTCTTAAAAAGCATCGAGAAGCAATTGGTTGGACAATAGCCAACATCAAAGGTATTGATGCTGTTGTTTGTACCCACAGAATCCATCTTAAAGATGATGTTAGACCGGTTCGTGATACTCAACGTAGGCTCAATCCTACCATGAAGGAAGTTGTTAAAGAGGAAGTGCTTAACCTGCTCATAGTGGGTATCATTTACCCCATCTCAGACAATAAGTGGATAACTCCAACTCAAGTGGTAAAAAAAAATCTGGTTTAAATGTTGTAAAAAATAATAGAAATGAGTTGATTACAACTAGAATGGTTACTGGTTGGAGAATGTACATTGATTATAGAAAATTTAATTTAGCCAGTAGGAATGATCATTTTCCTTTACCATTCTTGGATCAAATTTTAAAAAGAGTGGCTGGTAATGCATTTTATTACTTCTTAGATAGATACTCTGGTTATTATCAAATTGCTGTAGCACTTGAAGACCAGGAAAAAACCACTTTCACCTGTCTTTTTGGCACCTTTGATTTTACCAAAATACCTTTTGGTTTGTGTATACTCCAGCTACTTTTCAGAGATGCATTATGAGTATTTTTTTTGACATAATTGATGATATTTGTGAAATATTCATAGATGAATTCTCTGTTTTTAGAAAATCTTTTGATAGTTGCTTGAATAATTTGGCACGTATTCTCCAGAGATGTAAGGAAAAAAACTCTTTTACTTAATTGGGAAAAATGTCAATTTATGGTTACTCAGGACATTGTCTTGGGACATATTGTTTCTTCTAAAGGTATAAAAGTCAACAAGGTAAAAATTGAATTAATATCTAAACTTCCTATCCCTAGGACGGTTAAGGATATTCGTTCTTTTCTTGGTCATGTTGGCTTTTATAAGCGGTTTATTCAATGGTTCAGTTCTATTGCAAAACCTTTGTGCACTCTTTTACAAAATGATAATGATATTGAATTTGTTTGGACTGATGAGTGTCAAAAAATTTTTAATACTTTTAAAAAATCGCTTACCACTACCCTTATTATGCAACCCCCGCAGTGGGACCTTCCCTTTGAAATCATAACAGATGCAAGTGATTATGCCTTAGGAGTTGTTTTGGGGCAGCGTGTGGATAATAGACCTTTTGTGAATTATTATGCCAATAGAATCTTGAAGGATGCCCAAAAGAATTATAACATTACTAAAAAAGAATTGCTTGCAGTGATTTTTGCACTTGATAAATTTCAGACTTAGATTCTTGGTTCTCCTGTTATTATTTTCACTAACCACTCTGCTCTTAAGTATTTGTTGGCTAAGAAAGATGCAAAACCACGCTTGATTCGCTGGATTCTACTATTTCAAGAGTTCAACATCAATATTAAGGACAAGAAAGGAGTTGAAAACGTGGTAGCTGACCACCTCTTTAGATTGTCATCATCCTCTTCTTCAAATGCCAGCCTTCCTCTTGATGATAGTTTCCTAGATGAACAACTGTTTGTGATTAATAGAGCTCCCTAGTATTCTAACATAGTCAATTATCTGGTGACTGAGCGAATACCTTTTGAATGATCCACCCAAAATAAGCGTTGATTTTTCTCTGAGGTATGACACGTTTACTTTGATGATCCATACCTTTTCAAATATTGTTCGGACCAATTGATTTGAAGATGCATTCCAAATGATGAGTTTTTTTCGGTGTTGAGATTTTGTTATATAGGTGCATGTGGTGGTCATTTCTCAGCAAAGAAAGCAGTCGCTAAAATTTTGCAAAGCGGTTTTTACTAGCCTTCCATGTTTAAAGATGCTTATAATTTTTATAAGGCTTGTGAGCCTTGTCAAAAATTGGGATCCTTTAGCAAAAGAGACATGATGCCTATTTCCCCTATTCTTACCTTAGAAATTTTTTATTGTTGGGGAATAGACTTCATGGGACTTTTTCCAGTTTCCTTTGGAAACACATATATTTTATTTGCTGTGAATTATGTTTCAAAATGGGTAGAGGCTGTCGCTTACAAAACAAATGACCATCATGTTGTTCTAAAAATTTTGCAATCTCTATTTACTCGTTTTGGCACCAAAGTTATCATAAGTGATGAGGGTTCTCATTTTTGCAATAAACCATTTTCTACACTCATGAAAAAATATGGTATCACACACCGAGTTTCTACTCCTTATCACCCTCAAATAAATGGGCAAGCAGAATTGGCAAGTAAAGAGATAAAAATCATTTTAGAGAAAACTATCAATCCTAATAGGAAAAATTGGTCAATTAAGCTTCTTAATGCTTTGTGGACTTAAAGGACAGATTTTAAAACAAATCTAGGGATGTCCCCTTATCAATTAGTTTATGGTAAATCTTGTCATTTACATGTTGATATTCAGCATCGAGCTCTTTGGGTTATAAAACATATTAACATGTCACTTAATAAAGGTTCAGGGTTGAAAAAATTGCATATCAATGAATTAGATGACGCTCGTCGGAATGCTTATGACAACACTCAGCTAGCGAATGAACGCATGAAAATTCTACATAATTAGAAAATTCATCCAAAGCATTTTACACTTGGCCATAAAGTTCTTCTTTACAACTCTAGCTTACATATTTTTCCTGGAAAATTGAAATTCCAATGGAGTGGGCCGTACATTGTAAAGAAGGTTCATCCTCACAGCGGGGTAGATATTGTCAATCCGAAGAATTGTAATCGCTTCACTGTCAACGGACAACGTTTAAATTCATTTATGAAGGTCTTTGATCCACATTAAGAGATCTTGTGCAAGATTCCAGGAAAGTGTTTTGATTTTTTCCCTCCTTACAGTTTTCTTTACTTGCATTTTTTTATTATTATTGTTTTTTATTTTGTTTTGATTTTATATTTCATGTTGATTTTTTTTTCGCTTGTTTGTTTCTGTGCACTTTGTTTTCTTTCGTTCGATTCATTAAGCACCATGTCTCTCACTAGATGGGAGGTAGCGTGTGTGCATAAATTTAAAATAAATAAATAAATAAAATTTTAATATGATGTGCATTGATATATATATATATATATATATGATTGATACACACTCCATTTCTAGTATTTTGTGAAATCTGAGCATCTTGGTGGAGCAGTTAAGCAGAATCATTTTGTAAAGATTTATTTTCAAACTTAAGCATAGAACATGATTTTTGATACATCATATTTAGTTGATGTGTGGCTTGAAATACCGGGATATTATACTTATTGAGATGAGACTTGATAAGATTTTTGTAGAACGAATGGCAAATTTTGAAGGACATTTTGCACATGCTTACGCTTGTAGTGTTCCTTAGTTACTATTCACTGATTTAACATAGGGGAAGTAAACTGCAGGACTACCAAAAAGAAAGGAAAATGAAAATAAAAAAAAAGATTAGAAAAGATTAGATAAAAAAAAAAAGAATAAAGGCGACTTAGTGAACTTTCCTAAATAAAAGGTCTAGAAACAGTTACCCAAGACTTTGGGGGTTGAGTGTTCAGTCTTTAAAAACAAAGATGGCATAAAAACTGCTAGTTCCTTGGGTTTTGAAGTAGTTAGAATCAGCAATAATTAATCTTAATGTTGAAAAATCCTATGACAAATCATGACTAGTAATGAGGAACACACAGCCAGTTTAGCTTCACGCACACATTTGAGTTCTGAGACATTTGCCTCAATTATATGTGAAAGATTGTTGAGACAATCTTGGTGGGTATAGCCCCTGAGGGTTGAGTAGTCATAGATCACCTTTTGTGAAAATTCAGAATTATGTTTGATTGCTTTTGTTTGAATTTTGATTTTTATGCAATATTCATCTCAATTAATTTTCACTATTTTGTTCAAGGATTAGCAAAATGCTAGTTTGGGGGTGTGATTGAGCTGAGTTATTGCATATTTTATACATTTAGAACCAATATATTTTATTTATTTCATTACATTATTATTTTATACATTTGCCTCAATTATATGTGAAAGATTGTTGAGATAATCTTGGTGGGTATAGCCCCTGAGGGTTGAGTAGTCATAGATCACCTTTTATGAGAATTCAGAATTGTGGTTGATTGCTTTTGTTTGAATTTCAATTTTTATGCAATATTCATCTCAATTAATTTTTACTATTTTGTTCAAGGATTAGCAAAATGCTAGTTTGGGGGTGTGATTGAGCTGAGTTATTGCATATTTTATACATTTAGAACCAATATATTTTATTTATTTCATTACATTATTATTGGTTTTAGACAGAAAAATTATTAAGATGCATAAATCTGAGTTGTGATTTAAACTGATTAATAGCATAAACTTATGCTTAATTTTATAACTTATGATTTAATTGAACAATGTTTCTTTACATTCATAACATATTTTTAATATTCTATTCTTTATTTTTATTTTATTTTATTTTTAATTTTTATTTTTATTTTATTTTTATATAGGCTAGGAAATGAAAAGGGACTTAAAAAGGGCATGACAAAATATATATATATATATATGTATTTATTCAAATGGGCCCTACAACACATATATTGCCTTTTGGAGATTCAATTTTCATGGAGGGGATTTTCTTTTATTGGGCATTATTTGACTGTTTTTCCAAAGACTCAATTAATGGGGATTGAAACTTTGACCACAATGCCATGTGACCTATGGGTTCTCTCTCTTTAGCCAATTCATGTTCAAGCCGCAATGAGGATTATCTTGGAAGCAATTTTGACCCGCACAGCATATTTTTCATTTTGAGGGCGCCAAACAAAACAGATTATTTTGTTGGGATCGGGAGCACCGCAAGCATATATTTTTCAGATTGAAGAGTGCCGCACACTATTTTTACAAAGGAGCTGCACTGCCGTTGAAGAACTCTTTGAGGGGTCTAATTGTTGCTACAGTCCAGCCTCCTTCACTGCTTTCAATCTCCATCTCCGTTCAATTGGTTTGATCTTTTCATTTTCTACTTTTTATTTCATCTCAATTTGAAATTTATGGTATATTCTTGATAGTTTTGGATTAAAAGTTTGAGCATTTTATTTGCTGTTTATTTTATGTCAGTTATTTTTTTTGTTTCTTTAAACTTCTATTAAATATGCATTACAATTACATTTTAAATTAATTTCAGTTTATTATTTAATTTTTAGATTAATTAAAATTGTTAAGCATAGTTGAATCTTTAATTTCTAATTTCAATTTGTTAGTTTTTTACGTTTCATTTCGATACTAAAAAAAAATCCAAAAGTATGAATCTAGTCTATGACTAGTGCTCTTTTTATTTCCGTTGCACCCTTCCATTCATTGTACATACCATCACTTTTATTTGTGAAACTTTTCACCATTGTATACGAATTTAGATTTAAACAAATTTCCCCAAGGAGACGACTAGGGTTGTACAAAAAAGCCGTCGACCTTACCCGGCTGATTTTTTGACCCGACCCGACTTGAAAATAGCCGACCCGTTTAGATGAAAAGCGGAATCGGTCATAATCGAAACCCGTTTGATGTTTAATCGGGTAATACCCGATACTCCTTTTTAACCGAATTTGATGATGGTTCTACTGCCATTGAAATTTAAACTGAAATGCTTACAGAATTTGACCGAGCTTCGCATCGACGGTGATTGATTCCTTCGAAAGAATACTGAGATGTTCCAAGGAATCTAATATCGATCACGAAATTTACTAATCGGAGTCAAAGATTCTAAATTTTTCTTTCCATATTAAAAAAAAATAAAAAAAATCAAAGAACTGATCCTAATACCCAAGAGAAAACGACTTCTTCTTTGACAATTTTTCAATTATGAGTTGAGGAAAAGAAAAAAAAAATTTGCACAAACGCAGACATGGAAGATTTGTAACATAAACCTCTCAGCATCGTGATCATCGCTCATTCCGAACCAAGTATGGCTTCTATCTCAGGTATTTGCTCCTCTTCCCCTACTCTTAAGTCCCAAAAGCCCTTCGTGAAACCCACAAATTCTCTCCATCAAGACTCTTTCTCATTCCCCACTCGTTCCAGACTCTTCGATTGGAGCTTCAATCTATTTATGGATGATAAAGTTGGTCCTTTTATTCCAAGCTATGTTCTCATGGGGGACCCAATCGGTGCTCAAAAAAGACTCCCTGCACTGTTGCTACAGACTCACACCCATGCCCAAAATCAACGATGCTGACAGCACTAGAAATGAGAGAGGATTTCAGCATTTCTTGACTCTTTTGGGTTTAAACTTTAATTAGAAGTTTTCTTGGAGCTGAGAGGATTTTCTTGGAGCTAAAAGGGATCAAAAAATGAAAATGGCAGATTTAGAGAGAGAGAGAGAGAGAGAGAGAGAGATTTTTTAAAAAAATTTGCTGATAATAGATATTTTTTGCCGATACCAATTATGCCTTTTTTTAAAAAAAAAAATTCTCTAGATCTTTCTGATACGGAAAAATGCAGAAATCCGAAATGAAAAACGGGTCGATTAATCGGTATCGGGTAACGGTTCAAAAATTATGGATTCGGTAGTGGAATTACCAGGTCGAGTCGGAACAATGGTATTTCGGGTCGGGTCGGGTCGGATCCTAGAGACGACCTACGAATTTTATTCATAATTGTTACACAACATCCTCCTACACTTAGGATAGCTTTTATGCTACTCATTTTTTAGTGAGTCTGAGTCCTCCTCAAATATAAGGAGATTCCCCTCCCTTTATAGAGGTCTTTTTCCTTCCTTGGAGTAACTGAGTCATACTTGCCTTGTGAAGTGCTTTCCGTATACATGTCTAAGTCAACTTTTCTTATCTCTTCTTAGCCTTATCGCTGGAATTGGTTCTTAGTTCTTGATTTTATACCTAACAATTAGACTACAGGGTCAAATCCTAAAACTCTAACACGATTCATATAAATAACGGATGACACAACACGATCTACACAACCCATTTAACAATTAACTTTTATTGGCTTAACCTATCACAATCCATTTTATCCATTTCAACCTGTTTCATATAAATTGACTTAGTTAACCTATATAATTTTATCTATAATTCATGAATAACTATACAAATCATTCACAAACACAATTGAATTCATGATAAAATACTTTATGATTGATATCTAAACCAATAATATATAAGAAACTTAATATATCCATAAAATGTGATTAAATATTAATAAAAAAAAGTTTAATAGTTTGAGATATTAAATAGTCAAATACTAATATTTATATATTACATCCCAACAACAATAAAAACATATAAGACTAAACATTTAAAGAATTTGAAAATATAATTTATTCGTATTATACAAGTTGATTGTAGGTTTCGCATTAACATATAATTGATCTGTTTATTAATCATGTCTTATCGGATCAACCAATTTTAACTCAAACTCATTTATTTTAAACTCAAACCCGCTTATTACGTATCATGTTTGTGTTGAATTTAGAATCATGTCATATATTATCATCCTCTAATTGCATGTGTAAAACATGAGCCGAGCTTTCTTTCAAGTTATCACAAGTAATGTTGGAAAGGTTGAGTTATTTCCAAAAGGCTATTAACGAAATGAAATCATCGCTCATAAGTAGTGTTTTGATATTATAGGAGCAGGGATATTGTTTCTGATTATCATGTATTATCATGTCAAATCCCAAATGCTAGACATTGAGTGACTTTTATTTTGGTAGTCTTTTGTTCTCACCTGTATGAGTGTGATAATGGGCCGTTTCCACGTTTGGGCCAATTCTTTCGTGCATTTAAGAAACTGGGATTGGGCATAAAGCTGAATTTTGTTGGCTTGGAAAGCCCACGTAAATCCAATCCACAAGTTGAAATGTTGGAATATTTTCTTGCAGCGGTGCGAGAATCTTAAAACAAAACGAGATGGAAAATGTTAGTTTATTGCATTTTATTGTATTTCATTTTTAAATTATTTTAAAAAGTTACTCTAATGAATTTGTGTATTTTTTAAAAAATAAAATAAAATATTTTAAAATAAGAAAATAAAATGAAATAGCGGTGACGCCCAATAGTAAAAACTGGAAGGCACAGTAGAAATATCTCATCCAATCTATATATATTATTTGTTGCGACAAAACACACACACACATATATATACATATATATACATACTAGTAAGGTACTAATGTGCAAGGCACATATTTTTGATTTTATGTGCAAGGCACATATTTCATAGCAACTGTCGATTTTGGTAATTTTTTTTTACACAAAAATGAAATTTGTTGTGAAATAGATTAGTAAAATTGGTTATAAGGTGTAAATTTATGAAATCGTGATAAAAATAAAGGTGGTGAGTTTTGGAAATTAATAGTTATCATTTATTGCTGTATTTTTTATAGGTCCCAAATGCAACATGTATAAATGCTAGAGATAGTTTGTTTTCTCTTCTGGTGAGAACACAAATAATTTTTCGTCCGTTTTCATTGATAACTGCGGCTAGTTTAAATAAGTAAAGCCTGGTACAAGAACCCCGAAATACAAGGAAACTGGTAGTTAACAACGAAATTAAAACACACGTAAAAACAGATCGTGCGAACTCACGTAAAATAAAATAAACTAACAGTAATATATTAAAGAACGTAAAATGCACAACGGCAAGTGACCAAGTCGACTGACCCAATGCACCCCATCACAACCTGTTCCTTCATCACGTACCCTTAACATCTTCGCTGCAACAATTACATCCCACCTTTATCCGACGTATTTGGGATTTGGCATACGTGGGATTCGGCCTAGGCGCCGTTGCTGACCGCCTAGGTGCCATACGTAGGATTCGGCCTAGGCGCCCTTGCTGACCGCCTAGGCGCCATACGTGGGATTCGGCCTAGGTGCCCTTGCTGACCGCCTAATAACATATGTGGGATTTGGCCTAGGCGCCCTTTCTGACCGCCTAGGCGCCATACGTGGGATTCGACCTACGCGCCCTTTCTAACCGCCTAGGCGCCCTTGCTGAGTAAAAGGCAATTACGCTTGAATTCATATCTAATAACATATCAATTGAGTTAATAAATGATATGAATGTATATAAATCACAAATAAAAAAGTTTATAATAAAAGTTTTTGAAACACAGATCTTAGAGAGCAATATATAAAACATATACATAAAAGCATATTAATGTAATATCACACCCTTGCTGACCTTCGTGACTTATCATTACCGCCTAGGTGCCATACGTGGGATTCGGCCTAAGCGCCCTTGCTGACCTTCGTGGCCTATCATTACTGCCTAGGCGCCATACGTGGGATTTGGCCTAGGCGCCCTTGCTGACCGCCTAGGTGCCCTTGCTGACCTTCGTGGCCTATCAATTTTCTTAACGTTTCCAGTCAAAGAGGGTGAGGTTGAAGAATTTAGTGAGAAGATTTTTGTACTCTAGGAATTTTATGTAAGGAATGGAACATTTTAGTAGCCAAACAAAAGATTGAAGTTTTTATTGAAAGATTTATTTCACTTGGAAGTTCCTATGAATAGAGATGATATGGCAATTTATAAAAAGAATGAGTGTTTTAAAAATGAGATTGAGAATTTTTAAATTTTTGTAAGCATATTAAATAAAATATAGTTTTTGATATTATATATGATAACATCTTATTTATTGTGACAACTACTAAGAAGTGAGCTACTCCGTTTACATGTCTAGCAAAGCAAGTAAAAAGTCGAAGAAGAAATGATATCACAAAACGCTGAGAAAAAAGCAAATACTGCATCCAATTGAAAGCTTGTACCTTTTTACTTCATTGCTTTCATGTATTTTGTCATATTTATTTGTAATAAATAAATATTGCATACAAATAAATGATTTGATTAAACAGTTATAAATATTGAATCCAGAACAATGAACATAAAAAAAAAATACCTCTTAACGTTGAAAAAAAAAATAACTTTTAACGTTGAGAGACCGAGGACCTAGCAGTCGCTTTTACCGGATAGGAAAAGTAGAAAATGAAGAAGGTAAAATCTACTAAGCGATGGTGGATTTATCAGAAGATGAGAAAATTTGAAATGATCCAGATTTTGACACCTGTAAGGGATAAGCATTAAGGGGTGAGTAGGCACTAAGCGGTGGCAGATTGAGGGATCACACAGGTATTAAAAACTTACGTAATGGTAAAATAGGACACAAATGTTGTAACAACAAAATTTACTGTTCATTCAAAATTGACGCTTTTATATATAAGAAAGATATATACACACTCGTATATCTCAAGACTTCTTATAACACCTAGACGGGATAATGAATGCACTTCTATATGAAAACGATGCTAACTTAGTTATTCGAATTTCGTGGATATGGTTGTAAACCAATTGAGCCGAGTCGAATTTCAATAATGAAGTCCAAACCCAAGGAATATATTTAGTTCAAAACATATATTTCGGCCATTTGGAGATAAAATTCATTTCAACTCATCTCATCTAATCATTATAATTTTTATAAATTTTCACGTAAAATATAATAAATAATTAAATTTTTTTAAATTTCAAAACAATAATAATATTAAAAAATAATATTCTAATAATATTTTATTCAACTTTCATTTCAACTCATCTCATATCAACTCATAATCCAAACTGGATGCAGTAGTCTAAACTTAGAATTAGGCTCACTCAATATTATTAATTATTACTCATCTCAGATAAAAAAAAACAAATAAACAATTGAAGCGCGAGCAGCTTGAGCACAAGCTTGAGTTTATATTTTTAAATTTTAGATTATTCTCCTTCAATCGATATAAAACGATTATAAATTCTATATATATATATATATATAAATTATAATATATAACATTAACGTACGGTTCTCATTAAGATTATTAAGATATAATTATGATACGGCAGCCGAAAGGAAAATTCACCTAACAAAGACCGAATAGAATACAGCTGCTAGTTCTCTATTATTGCGCAGCTTAATATGAATTGGTCAAACTACAGCTGTATGGCTATATATTAATATATGCTTAGGTTGGCCTAATATTCAGAAGCAGACAAAAACATTGAATGGAACGAATCAAAGCTTTTTGGATGCGAATGTTTCATCCATACGCATTGAATAATTCTAAGTCCCGGTCTGTTTTTATCATCTCAGTTTATTTTATTTAATTATTATAATTTTTTAAATTTTTAAATAAAATAAAAATATTATTCAATTTTTTCAACTCTCAAAATAAAAATAATATTAAAAAATAATATTTTATTTAACTTTTATCTGATCTGATCTCATCTATTTAACTAAACAAGACCTTGGTCATATCTTCAGACAATGCTAATTGCGCTTTTCACTGTATAAAACAATCACTTTGAACAACTTATCTTGTAAGTTGATTATTATCTTTCCTTTATATTTCCTAAACTACTTAACACTTATTTCTGATCTCTCAATTTCGAACATGTTTTGTGTACACAGAGAGAGAGATATATTTTGTCCTCTTGGGTGAAATTTGAATTTATACAAAAGACAGATAGCTGCTCTCACATAGACTTTTGATTATGATCAATAGTAGAAGATAATTGGTTTGACATATGTTTTGGGATAGAGTTTTTTCTCTAAATTTGGTTCGAGGAAACTTCATCTAATCCGTTTAAAATATCTACATGTATCCCTTCAGCATGTGAAAACTACATGTTCTTTTAATAAAGGGTCACGAGACACTTTTTTAAGTTATAACTTTTTAAAAAATATGTGCTCAATGGACATCTGTCATATTTATAGATGGGTTTGAGAAAACTTATGTCCTATGTTCTATGTTAAAGTCAGACAATAAATCTTGTAATTAGAATATTTAGACAAACTAAGTTACTAGAGGAACCTAAAAACTCCTACAAGCAGTTGTTTAAAAAAACATGTCTCTCCCAAGATTTATTAATACCTAAAGATCACTCAAATACAAATATCTATTCAAATAACAAAAAATGCTAACACAAAAACATACCCAAAAAAGATGTTGCCAAATAGTGTATTTTGATATGAATTCAAGGACTTATAACCAAAAGGTCTAGAAAAAAGACTGCCTCGACAAAGGCTCCAAGACCCTTTTCAAGCTGATTCCAAGCTAGACTTCTACATTATCAAAACCGAAGGAAACAAGTAGACATGACCAGATAAACTTCCATCTTTGGTACCCGATCCTAATTAAGCTCGTAGCATTTTACATCTCAACAAGGAGATGAAATGGCAGTCCTCTTATCTGTATAATTGTTCTTGATTGTCCTTTTAAAAGTCTAATTAAGTGGTTTTAAGTTTAAAACGGCAAGTCGGAACGATATTAGGTATAGAAAAATTTTATTTGTTAATTGGTGTGGAGGAAGATTATAACATGATTTGATTTCTTCGTACTAATTTAAAATTTTAAATCTTGCAAATCAAGTCTTGTCTGCTCAAGTCACCAATGTAGATGTCGTTTACGTCATCTATGTCGACTTACAAATACAACAATTTTTACCTTAAAATTTTATATTTAATGGATACAACCATCGTCACAGTAATAACAGATCTGTCAACACTACTCCAATCCTCTAAGCTATATTAAGTAAATAAAATTCAAAAGAAGAAAAGGTAAATTAAGAAGTCTCGTGAAAAACCGACCACAGGTGAGCCTTTTGGTGCTTCGTTTAAATTACTCTAATCAATCAGAATATTTTCCACGTGTGCGGCAGGTGAGACCTATAAGCGCAACAACTTCAAAACTGCCCCGACCTAACCCCGACCATCTTCACTCTTAAAACATTACTTAGGCTTATTAAAAGCCGCCCCTAGACTTATCTTCTTGAGATTTCAAAAGAATAATCCGCCCCCCGAGCACTTGATAAGAAATGTTGACAGTGACGGCGTAATTGTGAGAAGAGTAATGATATGTTTATAATTTTTATACAATTATGAGTTAAATTGAAAGTATTTAGGTAATTTAATATTATTTTTATAAAGTATCTCTTATTTAATGCATGATTATATAAACATTATAAAAAAGAGTTTTTGGCCTATAATTTTTTCTTGTGGGAAAAAGGTTAGTATTTTTGTGACATTATTGATGCCACGTGTTGGGTAATACTCAACAGGTTGGTGAGACCTAGTACTAGATTCCTGGCTGCATGCTTCCTAGTTCCTAGGGTAGTTGTCTTTTTCTAGGACGGTGCTAGGAAACCGGGTATTGTATGATTGTATCGAATGGTATTTATTTTCAAAGGAAAATGTTAGTATTACCATCAGTTTGCTTTTTATTTTAAGCGTTTATATATTTAATTTTTTAAAAATATTTTTTATTTAATAGTTAAGAAAATAATTTTTAATATATTGATGAATTTTTTTATTTTTTAAAAATTTTTAAATTTTTAAAAATATAAAAAATAAAATTTATACTAAACGACTGGGTGATACACTAGCATCACTTTTTTTTTTAAGATAGGGGTAGTTTTTTCAAAAAGAATATATTAAAAAATGCACACAAATTCTCAAAAGTAAAAAAAAAATAATGATTAGTACATTTTTCAGGACATTTTGTCGATGTACAAAACATTTTTAAGTGGGATAATAACGAGCTTACTACTCTTTACCACTCATTTATTGCTTCATTTAATTTTTTATATTATTTTTTACTTAATGGTTAAGTAAATCACTATTAGTGAAATTATATATTTTTTAAAATTTTTCTTAGTGATTAAGGATGTTAAAAAAATATTCAAAATAATATAATAATAAAAAAAGTTCAAATACACTATAGAGTAGTAAATTTGTGGTAAAAGATAATAAACCTATTATTATTCTTTTAAGTATTTGATTGATGACGTATCAGTATCTGCTACAAACATTTTAAGAAAATACTTTTATTTAATATTTAAATGTGATTAGTTTAAATTCAATTTCAATTTGTATGTTAGGTTTAAGATATATAAATGCTATTTATGATTTACACACCATACACCAACATGTGATTTGTCATTTTTATCATTTTATTTAAATACACATTATTTAAATGTATAGATTTAAATAGAAAGATAAAAATTATGACAAATCATATGTTGGTACGTGGTGTAGGAATGATAAATAAAAATTTTCTAGGTTTAATGCTAAGCGATTTACTACTCATCATCGCATATCACATTTATTTTCATTTTTTTTTTGTTTTATTCTTGTTAAACTAATTCACTTCTTCTGCTCATCATCATTACACCACATACCTGCTAAGAAGAAAAAAATAAAAAGATAAAAAAAAATCATATTTAGTATATTGTATACGAATAATGAATAGAACTTTTCTTAATGCTAAAACATCATCTATATTCCATAAATACCTAATAATTTTCCTTTATATTTGAAGGTACAAAAACAAAAGTGTAATTAGTCAGTCTTATCATTTTATTTTTTGGAAAATGATTGGATGACTCTTAAATGTGCACTCCAAATGTGCCTCCTCATGTATTTAATTTTTTTTTTATAGTTAATGAAGTGATTATTAGTAAATTTGTGAATTTTTCTTTTTTTCTTAATAGTTAAGAATGTTTAAAAGATATTTGAAATAAAAAGATAAAAGAAAAAAAGAAAAATGCAATTGCATTGGGGGAATATTTGGGGTGCACATATATAAGACTCATCCTAGCATTATATATATTTTTTATTTTTTATTTTGTACTCGTCGTAATATGATTTTATTTGATATTTTCGTGTAACATTAGACGACTTATATCTAGTCAATGAGACAAATCTAAACATTATAATTAGTCAAATTAGCGTTATTTGGTTTGAAATACCATCTTGATTTTTATTTTGTCTTTGGTCTTAATGTAGTTTTGTATTACAATGTTTCCGGGTAAGTATGTAATTTTTTTTAAAAAAATCTATTTATCATCTTAATTCTCATCATCCTATTATCATTCTTTGATATGGCATGATAGGTTTATAAATGAAATATAAATAATATCTAATAATTTAATGTCACATCATAAGATGATGAGAGGATGATGAGAATTAAGATGATAAGTAGCTTTACTCTTTCAAAAATGATACAGACATAATTATTTATATCTTTGATACAATTTTGTTAATAAAACGTTATTATTTCTAAGTATGTTTAACTCTTGGTTGGTTTTGAAAATTTAAATTAATAAAACATTTAATTTAAAAATTGTATTAAAATTATAAAATAATTATGAGTTTATGATTTTTCCAATCCAAAATATTTGTGAAGATCCCTCACAAAAGGGTAGTTTCAATAGTTCACGTGAACCCGATGCCCCAATCTTTGCACGCATGCTCCTCGTCTTACAAAAGCAGTCTAACATTTTCACATGATATGCGTTGTGATCGATCATCTCTGACACAAAAATCTTACTAAATTCGGAAATGGAAATTAATAAGATCTTCGCAAACCTGACAAAGTTGATTTTTTTCTACACGTGTCATGCAACTTTACGTGTCAATTGTGACTTGTTAAGTAGTCGTTACGACTTGGGACCACATCTTTAAAAGGATAAAATAGGAAGAAATCTACGTATTATATAAAAATAAATTCGTCAATTCATGAAATTTGTTTGATTTAATTTATAATAACAATAATCTTATATTCTATCGTACCATCAAATAACGTCATTTTATAAATTTATTTTTATATAATATTTTAAAATTAAAATATCTTTTTCAAAAAACTAACTACTATAATAACGTGGCAAACTAGCAATTATTAAAATTTAGTTACACAAAATCAAATTATCTCATCTTATATAATAATTATAACTTTTTTTCAAAATTTCATTTAAATTATAATAAATAATTTAAATTTTAAAATAAAATTAATATTAAAAATTAAATTATAATAATATTTAATTTAATTTTTAACAAAATATTTTATCTCATTTTATTTAAAGTGTAACCAATCGAGGCTTAACTTATAGTGGATAGAAAGGTCAATCTCTTGGAATTTAGAGAAAAGGAAGAAAATACCTTGAAAATTTGATAAAAGAGTGTTTTTTGTTTTTGGGTGTGGGTAAGTGGGGGACATAACTTTTTTTTTTTTTTTTTTTTTAAGGAAGAATATAACCTTTTCTATATATGATGCCGTGCGTTGCTTCTACGCAAACCTCCGATTTACAGCCAGTAGCTTTGATAAACTCAATTTCTAAATGCTTTGTCGTGATCCGCTCATGTTTTATTTTTGAAAAATGATAAATTTATTTTTAAAAAAATTTATAAAAATTTATTTTTCCATATATCAATTATTAATTTTGATCTAACAAGAACCGATTCCACGACAACTTGAAGTTTGCCATTGCGTGGCTGCTTTGCAAGATAAAAAGAACGGGTAATTTTGGTTGAATTTCTGTCTTTCGATGGTCAAGTCAGTACGCATGTTAAAGTCGCAAGTGATGCTTTCCAGTGTTCATGGAAATATTAGTTTAAGAATAACAATCTTATATATATAAATATATATATATTTGTAGCTATAAAATCTGTAAATATTGTGAACTTATTTTGAAAAAAGTAAGATGAATATAAAATTCATATAAAAAATTAATTTTTTTAAGGTGGCTCTACAACCACTATTGGGAGCTCCCGCTAGTTTATTTTGTATATTTTTTTTACTTTTTTTTTTCACATGTACTTTTTTAATACTTTTAAATATTAAAAAAAAAACTAGAACATTATAAAAAATACTTACTTAATCATTAAATAAATAAATAAAAATTCAACGGTAAGAGTATAATTTTTTATTTTTTAATGGTAGACAATATTATTTTTAAAAAGAGTGTGCGATACTTGCATAACTTATAAGAGCATCCTCAATGGATTATCTAAAGTTAAAGGACAATTTTGATGAATGTAAATGAATTTAGTTTTTGGCTATTCCATTCACATAAGTCTTCACATTGAAATAACTATTTTTTCATCATATAACAATAAAATAATATAAGATGAATTTGACTATTCACATCAAAGCTCCATATTAGATTATCCATTTATTCATTATATAGTAATGAGTAATTAATAGATAAATAAATATTTAGTTTTTTTAATTATTAATTTATTTTATTTTATCATATTTTACTATTCTACCTATTATATGTTAATAAGTAATCATATTCTAATAAAATTAATAATCAGGAATAATATAAAATAATAAAATAAATATTTGCTCTTTAAATAGTAATAACAAAATTTGACTTTATATTTACCAATATTAAAGCTAAATAATTTGAGTTTAGCTAATCCGTTACAAGCCTCTTTTCATTTCTAATAATTAAAAGTTATTTCATTTTTACATATACATAATTTATTAACAATGCTCTAACTATATTTAATATTACTCTATATATAGGAAAATGTTTTAACCACAAAGTAATTATATAAAAGTAAACTTACAAACTGATGCAGCTTGATGTAGTACATCAGATTATAAAGTTATTTTTATTATAAAATAAATCTAACGAATTTTATAGAAACACTTCAACTTATAGGTTTATTTTATGTAATCACTTTATATACGTAGTCGTTTTCATATATATATATATATATATATATATAATACAATGGCACAATACGTGTATAAATATAAAAAAAAAAAAAAAAATGGTGGGTGAATGTTAGTTATTGTTCGTACAACTGCTCTTCACCTCCATTATTTATTGTTCCACGATCAAGTTAGGGGACCTGTAATAATAATCAAACGTGAGTAAGAAATGAATCAAATGATCTTGCCTTGTAGATTGCTCTACTATTTTATTCCCTGACCTCGTTTCATCGAGTTAAGTTAGATATAACTATTATTGGGTATCACCTGTTATAATTATTTTAATCTTCTTCCGTCATGAATAAAAAAAATGAAATGTTAATGTCAACATTTTCTTCAACCATTTTAATTTTAATTTTTTTATTATATTGAGAGTTACTTGACGTTATGAGCAATTATATTTTTTCTTAAATTCTTGATCAATTGATTTATAAGTTTTCGGTTAAAATATTAATTAGCATGAGTTGTATTGGCTAATCATATTAATATAATACGTAAATAGTATTTAAAAATGATTGTATATAATTTTTTTGAATAATAAATCCAAAAATAACTTACTATTTTAAAAAAAATTAACATTCCTATGTACTAATGTCTTCAAGGAACTTCTTTTTAAATAAAAATATCAATATTGACTGTTCATGTTATTTAAGGATTAAAAATCTTAAAAAAATATATTTTTACTTTAACGTCTTAACAATAACAAACAATGATTCTAATTTAAAAAATTCTAAACTTCTATCGGAATTCGCATCCTCGTACAGATATCCAAAAAAACGAGCTGGCCATGAAATAAAAACAAAAACAACAAGCGACGCGCACAAAGTGATGTGTCCGAAGACTCCAGATCGAATCTCCATAACGAAGACGTGGGCGCACTACTGTGTAGGACAGATGTCACATAATCAACGGAGACACACGCGCCCGAACATTTTGAGCCCCTTTTGTTTTGTTTTATCGACACAGAACAGCTACAAACACGCACAGCACTCCGCGCGTGTGGTTGTGTGTGAAACAGATTACGTTGCACTGTTACACTCGACCACCTGAGTCGTAGCCAAAAACGACAATCGTCACGTGCAGAAGAACTCCCTGCCCTTTACCCCCCCACCTTAAAACGCGGCGTTTTACTCTCCGTTACCTTCGTCTGTCGACTCTCTCTCTCTCTCTCTCTGTGGGTGTTGGTGATTCAGCTCGTGATCGCTCGTCTGGAATTCAAGGTTTGTGACTATTAATGTCCAAGTCATTTTCAATCTGTGTTTTTGTAAAGGAACGAGAACCAGAGCAAAGGTCTAGTTATGAGATTTAATTTTCCTTTTTTGGTAAAAAAGTGTGTGATATTTGGAGGGGTTAAAATGCTAAGCATTCTTATTAGCGTACCATTATTTCGAGGGTTGGTTTGTATATTAAACTTGTTTTATGAGCTTGATTTTTCTGTGTAATAAATCAGGATCAAGAAAAGTGTCACTCATTAGATCTAATGGAAATGGTCAAAAACTCCTTTTTCTACTGTCTGGTTGTAAGGCAGAACCCCTTTTCCGGGGTGATTTTCTCTATGTTTGATGTATTTTGCATTTTTCCGGTGAAGAAATTGCTGAAAAATCCTGATCCAGGGGGGCTATACGTCATTTTTTATGCCGGATTTGTTTTCTTGGATGATATTTGTATTGGGAATGTTTTGAAGTAGATTATTTGTAGTTACCTTCTTTTGGTTTCGTTGGATAGTCGATGCAATTATGAAGCTGACTTGGATTGCGGGTGCGATGTCTCAAGCGTATCTCTGATCCTTTAGAGGGTTCTGCGTAGGTTATGCATTTTTCAGTTGTCAGATTAACAGAGAAGCTCTCATCTACATTCATACGTGCGCTCTCGCGCGCACATACATATTCATTTCAAGCAAGTATAATATAAGAGGTTAACATGTGAAGAATAATTCGACAAGTTTTTGTTTTCCTGTTACGGTAGAGTTTGCAGGGTCACGTGTGGCTTCTGAGAGAACCTAAGCTAGAGACGTATTATTTTGAACATAAGCTTCTTGTTTTTTGTTATTAACCAGAAATACTTTTTGATAGATGTGAAATATGGAATTTACTTGGGTAATTATTGTTTATTATGATCACTTCTGATATTAGTCTCTGCTCAATAGGTTTTGATTATGGTCTGTTATGAGAACTAAATAGAGGCCTTTGTAGTCTATGAAGCCATTAAAATCATGGAGATGGCTGATGAGGAAACGGAATGCCTTTTCTGATGGGGTATGGTCTCTCTCTCTCTCTGTTCACACTTATAATTATAGTTGATAATATTTTGGGATATATTAACACTAACCTGTATCATATTCTAAAATTGATATTTTTAGAGCTTAAAGTATATGATGCTGGTGTAGGGAAAATGTGGATTAAAGATGAGACAGCTTCCGTTTATGGGAGTCGTGTGTACAGTTGCATTATTCTTTGTGTATAGGATCACAAATTATCAGCATCGGCAGACAGAGGTACAATCACCCTATCAATTCTTTAAATCTTGTTTGTCATCTTTTAAGAGGACCAATCTGGTAAACAGAATGTCTTTTTGCCATCCTTCTTCTGGTCAAAATTCAAATTCAACTTGTTTGATACTTTTCCACCTCAGGAATTTCCATAATGACATTCCTGCAATGTGTTGGTTGATTAGAAGAAAGCTTAATGGTTCTGAGGAACAGAAATAAAATCAAACTTATATAGTTATTCATTTGGGTTCACGATTAGCCAGTCCAGAATCTCCAGTTTTCAATTCATGGTAGTGTTAGTTATCTTCAGTGGCTAGTTTGCCATCTGTAATATCTTCTCCTCAGTGAATCGCCTCAAGGCTTTATATACAGCTTCATACTTATATTTGATTTGTGTCCAGCTCTTTTTACTCTGACGTTTCTTTAGCTAACCTTTTATTATCGTCTTGGTAATTTTTCCCATTACCAGATGGATGGAGAATTGCATCGCTTCAACACCGTAAATGTAAGTACTGTAGTCTCTTCATGTATCTTGTCGAGGTTAGCATGTCATCGCTTCGCTTTATTTGCTCATAAACCGTGTAAATAGCTACCTGGTAGAGTGGTAGTTGTTGTTAACTCCATTTAATATATGGCTTATAAAATTTTGAAACTCCAGCTGATTCATTCACATGGCTTGGATGATTCATGTGGAATATGTATGTTCTATATCTTCATTATCAGTCTTAAGGATTCTATATTCTCTTAATAGGAGTATCATTTGGAATCTAGATATTTGCATGGTTTGCCTCATGGTATAATACAAGGCAGGTCAGATTTGGAGCTAAGGCCTTTATGGTCAAGAAGTAGTTCACGGTCAAAGGTTAGATTCTGATCCTATAGTATTTGGTTTCTAAACTTACCTTTAAAATTTGCACTTACTTTTTCTGGCTGTGGAAAAACTGTTAGATGATTTTTAAAAATATTGGTAGACTTGGCCTTTCGAAACTTTCTGTTGCAGGATTTTTTTTATGTAAAAGAATTGTATCATTATTTCTTGTGACATGTGGTGGCTACTGAATTACAGGTCAATGGTTTTAGCAATCATAACTTGCTGGCAATGCCAGTTGGTATTAAACAAAAGCATAATGTGGATGCTATTGTGCAAAAGGTAATACATTTTTTCTTTTTTCTTATTTCTTTTGAATACATTTTTTCTTATTGGTAATACATTTATCTAATTTCATTGAATTCAGTTTCTTCCAGAGAATTTTACAATTATTCTATTCCATTATGATGGCAATATGGATGGGTGGTGGGATCTCGACTGGAGTAACAAGGCCATACACATAGTTGCTCAAAACCAAACAAAGTGGTAAGATTTAACCACCAGTAATTGGGTTTTTTTTTTTTTTTTTAAATTTTTTTATAAGTACTTAGAATTTTAACGTGTAGCCGTGTAGGGTAGATTGATGGTTATAGTTGGGGATTGATATGTTTTGTTGGAGGTGCTTTCTTAGCATATGAATTTAATCGTATAGCTTCTGATGAGGTTAATTTATTTATTTTTAAAAAAAAATTATAATACCTGGGACTTGAAACAATGAGCCTCTTAGGTTATGGGAGTAATGCAGGAGTTTAACAAAAGGTTTTGTACTGTTGGCTTTCTACATAATGCCACCCTCAGTCTCCAAATCTGGGGTCAGCCCTGAAAAAAAGGCATTAGGCAACCAAATTGTTTTTATATTTTTATTTTTTCCAATTATATTCTTTATTCCATGCCTTAGTTAACGGGTATCTAAGTTCTGGGGGTCAGACTATGACTTAGATTGTCATATGGTATGAAAAGAATTCGATCCTTGGCGAAGTTTTTAAATTGCAAATCCTACCGTCACTGTTGCAAAAATACATGTTAACCTTATTCATGCTGTATTTGTTGGTTTTTCTTATTTTTCCTCATCTCAGGTGGTTTGCAAAGCGCTTTCTACATCCAGATGTGGTGTCCATTTATGATTACATATTTATTTGGGATGAAGATTTGGGTGTTAAGCATTTTAACCCAGGAAGGTACACTTGACATTCTTCTTGATCTTTTGACTGTGATATTTGTAATTCTGTTGAGTGTAAAGGTTATAGTCATGTTAGTTCTGGACCTTCATACAAATGCTTCAAGACTGAAGTAAAGATCTTGGTGGTGTAGAGCTTTCTAGTTCTTTCCATGAAAATTAGAAGATTTTGGGAAATCTGGATCACATTGTTCCTGGGTCTTGACTATTTTCAACAGTAGTTGATCAGACGATTTATATAGTTAAAGTAATTGCTCGGTATTGTCTTGACTATATTTTGATCTATTAACTTCCAATCTCTTGTCATATTTTTGTTACCCGTGATATATATCTTTTAAATCCTGTTTCAATTGCTGTCCAGCTCATTTCTCCCTAGACTCCTAGTAAGGAAATCAACTGTCTTGCTCGGTGCAGTTACTCCTGAAACCATTCAACCTTGAACAGTATATTGAGCCAGTTTATTTGTTTCAGGATGTTGGTCAGTATTTGGATAGTGGCAGGGGGGGTTATTCGTGCAATCATGGTTTCGTATTGTGGTCTTGGGGCTTTATCTTTTACTTATTGGGAGGCTCATATTCTCTCCACAGAGAACAAGTTGATTTCAGATTTTGTTTTTCCAGGTACCTGGATATTGTGAAAACAGAAGGACTTGAGATATCTCAACCAGCTTTGGACCCAAATTCAACTGATATACATCATAGAATTACTATTCGTGCTAGAATGAAGAAGTTTCATAGGTGAATAATGATGTGGTCTTATGAGAACCATCTGTGGGAATAAACCTGTATTGCTTATATATAGAATTCTTCTCTCTGTACAGGAGAGTCTATGACCGCAGAGGTAGCGTGAAGTGTTCAGATTCCAGTGATGGACCACCATGCACTGGGTAAGTTATCATACCGTGCACTTGGAAATGGACATTATCTTTTCTTTGATTTGCTTTTCTGGAACCTTTTGAGTTTTCTTTGACTTTTCCTTTCCGTAACCAAAGAAGGATGAATGGTTACATGAGTATATCTATAAAATTCCATAAAATTGGGCTGTAAAAGAAGTGGAATAATTGATTGATTTGACTACTTGTCAAACAAATAGGACCTGTTCAGATCTGAACTCCTTAACTCATAAAACCTAATTTATGATTGCTCTCTATTACATGAAAAATTAGAGGCTATGAAGACATTATCAAGGCTTTTGCAACAGACTGGCAGTTCCTACATGTAAGGTTCTCAGTGTTGACAAACACACCCAACATCTGTATGATGACTGAGACCAGTGTCATTGTTGTCAATATGTTGCTCTCAATGTACTTTCCATATAAGAAAAGAAAGATAGAGGGGGTGACAGGCGCATGTAAAGGGGTTTTTTTTGGGGGGGGGGGGGGACTTCTGTTTTTGGCTTCTCTGACTTTGACTAAGAAGAATATATACAGGGATGTTGTTCGTGTTTTGAGTTGAGAGATACAGTGCTCTGCTATTCGCTTTTCCAGATCCCTTAAAGTTAGGAGAATATAGAATGCCAAATGACACCCCCTGAAACCTCATTTCTTTAATGTTGTTTAACAGAAGTCTTCTGCCATGTCAATCTCATCTTTGTAGTTCCCAGGTCTTTTGAAATGAATAAATTTTTGTTAATGTCTTTTAAGTTTTAACAACTTAAATAGTTAAAGTTCATCTCCAAAAATATCAAGAGAGAGCAGTTTTAATCTTTTGAGCTAACCTATTTTTGGGTACAAGTCTTTTAATAATATTGATCCAACTGATGGTTATCTTCTGTTCAATTTAATAGGGGAGTAATTTTATTTTGACTTTTTTATAAGTAAGATTTTATTTTGATTGTCTGTATTTACTTGTAGATTTGTTGAAGGCATGGCTCCGGTGTTTTCAAGATCTGCTTGGCATTGCACATGGCATCTTATACAGGTAAGGATATACATGTGCTGTATCCAGAAATACTATAACTTATGCTACCATCTTAGAAAAATTATTCAAGCAAATAAGGCTCATGTTTCTGCATTGTTGTCATGTAATGATAATGACCCTTTTCATTTTACATTTAAACTAAAATCTTAGTCCTGAGTTAAAACTCCACCAAGAGCTTTTACCAGCAAAACCAGCTAGCATCTTTCAGTATGTACAAGCAGTTTTACTTGTATAAAGGAAAGGTATGTGTAAGCAGTTTAGTCTGATAATGACATGATAAAAAAATTTATTTGGGGATTGGAATTCTTATTTGGGGGATATATCATTTTGCTATTCATAAAGATTTTGCTGCAATATTTAAATGCCTACCTTTAGCACATGTTACTAGGTGGATCCAAGATGTTAGAGATTCAAAGCTTCAGATTAAATTGCAAGTTTTTTGTGCCATGTGCTATATCAGGTTGCTTTTTCTTACTGTTGTATGCCATATACTTGTATCACAAGTCCATGAATCTGGATACTTGTTATAATATATCTTTTCTTTGATGAGTAATAAATTCCATTGAAAAGCACCAAAAAGGTGCAACCCTAGCATGCAAGATGTATAGAAGAGAAACACCCAAATAGAAGTAGAAAAAAGATTCAAGTTAAGCCTAATAAATTTTATAGCAGTTCCCCAAAGGAAGATAGTATTTAAAAAGAAAATGTTGAGCTCCTCTGACATCCGTTCTCTGTTTTTAAGATTCCTGTCATTCCATTCCCTCCAAATACTCCATGTAAGGCAAGTAGGGATTATCTTCCATACTGCTGCAATTTGTGGGCTGCAATTTGTGGACTGCCATTTAACCCCAAGCACCTAAGACAAACTCACCCAACTGAAGAATTCATTCCATAGGTACCTAGCAATCTCACAATAGAGTAAAAGGTGATCAATGTACTCTCCACTCTTCTTGCACATGCAACACCAACCAATCACAACGATGTTTCTTTTCCTTAGGTGTTATCTGTTATGAAAATCTTATAAAAAAAAAAAAATCTCTGTTGCAAGAATCTTTCCTAGAGGCTATGCAAGCGAAAATGCAGAGCTCTTGTAGCCAAATGCTCTTCCAAAGAAAGGGGTTATTTTCATGAGGAAAGCGAAGATGGATCAATCCTCTCTTGGAAGGGGTCTAAAGAAGCTTGCCTTCCTCTCCACTTCTCAACCTGAAGGCATATAACAGATTAAAGAATGCAGCAATAGGTTCTACTTCCCAATCATGAGCAGCTCTGATGAAACTTACATTCCAGTAAGGGAAGCCACTAGATATCTCCAAATGGTCTGCCACATAAGCATCTTTAAAGACCAACCCTCTAAACATTTGGGAAAGCTTCCTTGAGAGCCGTGTCTCCAAAAAACACCACTTTGTTTTTATGTTTTTCCATAAATCTACTCCACGGGATCCTGGAATCTCATTAGAACACTATCCACCAATTGGCATCCATATTTAGAATATACTACATCCCTCCACAATGCCTCTTTGTCATTCTAATAGCACCAAATCCACTTCTTTAAGAGTGCTCGATTAAACAAGAGAGAGTTCCGTACTCCCAATCCCTCCTCAAGAGATTGGAAAACCTAGTTGGACCAACATATGAGGTGGAATTAATTACTTCTTCTAACTCACCTCAGGCGAAGTTCCATTTTGTTGCTTCTCTAGACAGTTAGCCACACTACAAGGAAGCGGACAAGGAGATGTACTATGTGAGTAGATTACAAAGAGTGCTCTTAGTCAAGGTAATCCTGCCACATTTAAATAAATACATCATCTTCCTACCAGCCAACTGATGCTCGACCTTCTCGATAATCCCATCCCAAGTAGCCTTGGTCTTGAAAGTGTCTCCCAAAGGAAGACCCAAGTACTTCATAGGTAAAGAAGACATCATACGCACTAGAATACTAGCAAGACTGTCTATATTAGTTACTTTACCTACTGGGAACAACTCAGAGATTTAGTGAGATTAACCTTCAACCCCCAAAACTGCTTCAAAGCATAAGAATAAAGCATGCAAAGAGAACCCAAGGCAGCAGACATAACTGTTGCTTTTTTTTTTTTGCTGAAATTAGTGATTATGCCATGTCAAATGGTGATGGAGATCAAAGGAAGATAAGCAGTTATCTTTATAGCCTTAGGGAACAGTTGACTAAAATTAGTGAAAAGTTATGATTTATTAGGACAGGTGGACATGGGCTTGGCTTAAGTGGACAAGCTTCTAAGCTTAGCAAGCGGGGCAGGTTCTGGCCAATTCACAATGTGTTCTTCTCTCATCAAAGGCTTATTTTTGTGTGCGAAAATCAAAACCATTGGTCAATTAAAAAAGATTGGCCTATTGGAAGTGGATCTGGTCTGCAACAATAAAAAGGGGAAGGAGCCAATATAATGACCTGACTCATGGAATTTAGGTCTGGTCCATGAACAAAAGACAAAGGCAAGCAGTCCCTTATTTTAGATTGAATGAAGCCCAGTAAGCTGTTTTCGACCAGCGATAAAGAGAGAAAAAGGAAAGGGCAAGCAGGCCATTATTTCAAATGGCTTGAGCCAGCCCGTTAAGGGATATGTTGCTAAATGGGTTACTTCAAGTGTCAGGGCATCTAGCTCCTGTGTGTTTGTTGCCGAAGCAAGTTCGATATTCTTGGAGCATTGATAATGAAGATGATTGCCAGAGCAAGAGGATTGGTCTTCCTAGTGACTCTTAAAATCAGGGAACGACTGGTTGCAATGTCTTTCTGATCCACATTTCGACAAAAATCTTCACAATCAACTGGTGAAGCCTATTTTTTGATAGGTAACCGAAGCCTATTTTTGCTTCTCTGTAATTGATCTTGAACTCATATAGGGCTGGTGGTACATAATTCATATGGATATGAGGAACATTTTAAAGGTGTCAGGATTTATTGGGGGATATGGCAGTCTTGGATCCTATTTTGGGTGAAACTCATGGGGATATGATAGTATCTTCAGTAGGTGGTATTGAAGGGGACCGGTCTCTGACCTCATATGCCAATTTGGGAATGTTATCTGTTAATGAAGCCCCTAAGCTACTTGGGCTATGCCTAATGTTTAATTCAATAAAATTCTTCATTACTT
The DNA here is from genome assembly GCA_011037825.1 of Carya cathayensis. Classification (NCBI taxonomy): domain Eukaryota; kingdom Viridiplantae; phylum Streptophyta; class Magnoliopsida; order Fagales; family Juglandaceae; genus Carya; species Carya cathayensis. Next base: position 2,131,763 of record QGSO01000204.1, read on the forward strand.
GTATCCAAAAATGAAGGCCAGCCTACCAAGTATAGGTGTTGCTCTTGTATACTCCCCCTCTATTTGACTATGCCTATTTTCTATTATCAATAAAATTATTATTCACTGATAAACATAATATAAAAAAATGAAGGCCCTAAGCAAAAGTCAGTAGCTGTCTTGGGCAAGTCTCAGCTCTAGGAGTGGTCACGGGTGACTAGAGAGGGGAAATGTATTCCTTTGGGAACTGATAAGGGATTGGGCAGTGGAGCTGGGCAATGTTGGAGTGGTGAGGAATCAGTTCATGAGGAAGCTATTTGTTTGCACTCCATTGGAAAATTGTCTGCCGCCTGGGTTTGGGAATTTTAGTGATAGTGTGTCATGCCTGTTTTGTGTCTATTAGTCAATTTCTGTAATGCTTTTATTCACCATTGAATTTGTCAATGTCGATACCTACAGCACAGTGCATGGACTTTGAGCTGAGGAGATTGTGAATGATCCCATTGCCTTCATCCACTCGAGAGAAGATGGTATTTTATATAATTGGTGGTTTTGGTTGATCCTAAATTGTCTGACATTTTGTGCTTCCATGGTTTGTTTTGTTGGTTTTTAGTTTTGTTTGAATTTAGGTTTCAGCTAACATTAGATTAGATGAATCTTTGTTGTTTTTTCCCAATTTTTTGCATTTATTTTCTGTTTTTATAGTAGTTATCTTTCTATAATGCGTGAGTGGAACAATTACTGTAAGTGCCAGTTTTTAATTATAGTTTAATTAATTTACTAATTTTCTTTCCTTTTGTTCAGAATGATCTTGTCCATGGATGGGGAATGGATATGAAACTTGGGTATTGTGCACAGGTGAGATAAGATATTTTCTGGGCATAGTTTAAGACCTCTGATGTTATAAGAGATTTTCTCAACTTATTTCCTTGATTTCTAATTATATTCAATTACTTGTGTTATGCAACCAAATATTAAGGTTGTATTTGGCCACACAAAATTTTCATCTCAAACATAAAATTCTCATCTCATCATTACAACTTTCCCAAATCCCTATATAAAATATAATAAACTATTCAACTTTTTCTTAACTTTTTCAAATCCCAAAACAATAATAATATTAAAATAGAATTATTTTAATATTTCATCTTAAAACACAACTTTCCCAACTCTCCCTTTCTAGTACATTAAAATAATTCTCACTACACAACATGTAACATTAGAAATACTTGATGGATAAATATGGCATTTTACAGGGGGACCGCACTAGGAATGTGGGAATCATTGATAGTGAATACATTGTTCATAAGGGCATACAAACTTTAGGTGGGAGTGGACTACCTGCAAAAAAGGTTATTTGCTTTGTCTTTTCTCTCATTGTTTAAACTGAGGTTGGATTTAATACTTTACCTACTTTTTTTTTTTGTTTGGAACCACTGAATCGACAAATTTTTGTGGATCTTAATCATTAGTATGTAATGTCACTTATATAAAAAAAAATCATTAGTATGTTATGTAGCCAATACCAGGTTCTATTGAGTGGATTTAACATTTAGGAAATGTAATTAATTACATTTATGCCTCTTAATTTTTTTTATATGTTCTGTGGGTTATCTATTCAATATGGTATTTGTTTGCCTAGCTTTTGTCCAGACAATTTGCTTGGCATGAAGTCAAACTTATCTTGTTTGTTGTTCTTATTGCCTAAACTTGGTAACCAAGATTAATTGTTTGATTTGGCTTCTCCATTTTCTCTGGATTTCCTATCTTTTTCTCTTGAATACCAACTTTTCGTTGCTTTCATTTATGTTGTCAATTAGGCTTTAAAATATCCATATAGATGTCCAAATGAAAGCATTCAACTGAACTTAACTTAGCCTTATACCTATTGAATTGGCACCAGCTTTATGTATCCTTGGCAAGTAATGGGGATAGACTACATGTTTTCTTTTTTATCCATTTTATCCAATCCAAAATCATACTCTTTGATCTCAGTGCTGCTCTAAAATGGCACCTGGTCAAAATCTGGCTAACTATTTGTAACTTAGTCTCACAAAGTCTGGAATTCATATGGACCTTGTGATGAAGGGTCAATTGTCCAAACTGTGCATGGAACATAATTCTTGAGGTTCATTCCTTTCTTTAGTTTGCCCGAACAAGTGAGGTCTCCAGAAATGGAAAGTGTTCTCAAAGGACTTTTCTGTTCAAGAGGCTTTCCTTTTGCAATTGACTTAAAAAATGCTGTTGATTTTCTTGATAAAAGATTGAAATACTATGCATTGTCTACAATCAACTCAACATGGGACTGCATTGGTTAATTAGCTTCCATGCAAGCACCGTTTCCATATCTTGAAGGGCTTGATCTTGTGATTGGCTATTGCTGCCAAATAAGTTAGTGGTGTGTGATAGTTGATGACCAAGAATACCTTGTCCTTGCCGTGGGAACTAACTTTATTTGCTTCACTTGTAAGAAATCATCCTAAATGTGTCAAAATCACTTGTAAAAAAACTGTATGAGAATCAAACAGGTCTTTTTTCGTTATTTTTTTATTGGCACTGGGTGTTTGGAACAAAGTCCTGAGTAATCTCTGGGGTGCAAAATCAAACAGATTTATAATACCATTCAACTTAAATTTTTTAAGCAAAATAAATAGACTAAAAATTACTACCTGCAGCTGGACTGGAAATATTTACATATGTATATGGACATTTGCAGGTAATCAGGTGCCTGTAGGTATGCATCTACTCATATATTCATGAATATAAACATATTAAACATACACATGCATACATTAATAGATGTACATCTCTCTTATGAATTCATAGATGTACATCTCTCTTGTAAAAAGAGTATCTTCGCTTGCCATTTTTTTTACTTATAAAAAAAAAACTTAAATTTTGTAGGGTGGTACCATATACACTACATACAATGCAACTTCTTTCACTTCATATTGAGATTATGTGGACCATTATAAATGCATGGGATGTGGATTTGGAGTGTCAACTGGTTTATCTCCATCTCATGCAGAACAATTTGATTTCTACAAAGAAAATAATTAAAGTTACATTTAATCGGAGATTTGAATATGTTAGGCATGTGCCTACACACACACACACACAAATACGGTGGTGTAAATATATGATCCATACTAGTTTACGTGTGGCCTCCATAAGCTTTTTTTAGCTCTTTCCTTTTTATCTATGTAGACTTGCATGTAAGTATAATGTGTTAATCCAAATAGAGATATGTACTAGCTAGGTGGTGCTATTGATGCTCCACTTCTAGCTTCTTAAGAAACATTTTAAATGAAATATTTCATAAATACAAAGGGGAGTGAGAAGCTTAAAGTGGAGTGCCAATAGGGTTATTCCTTACTTGTGCCCCATTCTTTAACTGTTTTTCATAGAATCTACTTGAATTTGATTGCTCTAAATTTGTGTTCACCAGACATTATGAGGATTCCGAAATGGAAGGAGAAAAGGTTTGTTGGTGATTCCGGAGGGTGCAAATGGCATTGGATGGAAAGGCTTTCTGCAGTTCATTCTAAATGTCACTGAATCCAAAGCTACTACTCAAAGTGGGGAGTTTGTTGATGGAAAATCAGTGGGAAGACCTTCCTCAATCAAAGGTGCTTTGTACGCAGCTGTGTTGAGGTCACTAGGAGGTAGTTAGGCCGAGATCAGCTTAGCGGTAGAAAGAAAGGGCAAGGCACTTGTAGGAGACAAAAGACCAAAGGTGACATTGGGAGAGTTGGAGGGGGTCTTGTGGGATGTCAAATCTCAATTGAAGGGAGTTATGGATTATGTAAGAGATCTAATGACTAAAGTGGATAAGGGGTTGGACCTAGTCGTGGGTACAAGTGTGCCGGAAAGTGTGCAGGCAAAGGGTGTGTCAATGATAGGGTCGTTGGACGTTGGCATCTTTGTTCATGCCAGTGTCACTATGCCTTCTGAGGGAGTTGTAGGGTCTCAGGCACCAGTTGCAGATGAAGTTGGTCCTTCTGTCCAGGGTTCATTTGTAGTTGAAGACGGGGGTCCCTCCAAAGTCTCAAGTATTTTGGAAGAAACAGTCGAGCCTCTTTTAAAAGATGCAAACAGGGTAACCAAAGGTAGTGCTTACCCTCTTGAGGAAGTAGTAGGGCCAGACAAAGTGGTATGGCAAGGATCGTCGAGGGGTGGAGCAAATACACGCGATGTTGATGGAGGGGAGGAACCTATAATGGTAACAGATGGAGGGGACAACAATCATATAGCTGTCGAGCAACCATTTGGCGGGAAGGAAATTATCGATTTGTCATTGGGGCCTCGTGTGGGGGAAGGTTTAGAGTCAAGAGTGCAATCGGGTACTGAGGCTGGGGATAATGTCATTCCCCTAATTTCTCTTCCTCTGATTAACGATATAGCGGGTTCAATGTCGGATTGGATTTTGAATAAAGATAATGGGTTTCTTCAAACCCTGGGACTTTCATATGGAAAACAAAGAGAATATGAAGACCAATTTAAAGCACTACTCACTGCAATCGAGGCGAGCCACTCGCTTGAAACCAAATCTAAGTTTAAGAAAAGCAGGGAGTTAAAGAATCTTTCATGGGCAATCAACTACGGTGCTAAGGGAGGTAGCTCAAGTCGAGGGAAGGCTAAAGGGAGGGATTTGTGAAGAAGTTCTCGTAGTGGGATGTTCGGGTAGAGGATTAGTTTTACGGAATCTAAGGGATGGGGTCGGGGAGGTGTAACGATAGTTTTCCAATTCGGGCTTGGTGTATTTTGGGTAGGTTTTCATGGGCTTATGGGTCATTAGGGGCTCTCTTGTATGGGTTAGGTGTTTTTCTTGTATACGTCTAGTGTACTTGGTTACTCCTATTGATATATATAATATTATTATTTATAAAAAAAAAAAACATTATGAGGATAATAATGTTTTCACTGAAATAACAGAAGGGAAAACCATAGCGCACAGGTGTTAGCTAACCTCCTTTCTCATTTTGATGTTAATAAGACAGCATGTATGTTCATTATCCAAACAAAAAAATAAAGGAAGAAGAGACGGCATCTATGTTGAGTCAGATCACTTGGCTAGGCTCAATGCCTTGTTGGCTGGTGATAAGCACTCTTACAGGTAAGTACAAAGAGCATAGATTTTGGCAACTTCTCGCAACTTCTGAGGTTTGCTCGTATCGAAACTATGGCGATGTGATCCCTCAAAAACTGTCTAGTAGAAGTGGTTTTTCTATGCTTGATAAGTGGTAGATTAATCTGTTAGGTCCACTGCTTATTACTTGAAGGTTTAACAATAAATGAAAGTATCAAGGTGGTATGATCTTTCAATTAATTTTTCATATCAATCTATTTCCAATAATTGAGTAGGTTTAATGGTTGAGAATATGTTTTATTTCCCTCTGTAATTGTTATGCTCACTAAATTTTTGTTTCAGGTCTCAAACCCTGAAGACTTGGCTAAGGTAAGCTTCATTTCCTTTCAAACACTAGATCATGGTTCCCTTCATGCATAGATTAGGCATATTTTGTTGGCCTGACCATATGCTTAGGCTTAAATTTACCATTTGTTTGTTAATTTTTCTTCTTGATTTTCAGAAACATGGTGCTTCAGCATTTGATGTGCGAACCGAGGTGAGAGTTTTAAGAAAAAAAATTGTAGCTAGAACAATGAGTGTGAGACATATGGTTTCAATATAATGAACTTGAACAATGACTTAGAAGGTATTACGACCGAGTAATATTTGCCCTAGACATGACTAGAATTATGCAAAGGTTGTTTTAAACTTTTTATGTAACTAGTTTTCTAATTCTGTACAAGCCTGAAGCCTGGAAAGTCTCTTATTGTTCAGAAAGCATAGGGATAGATTTTGTTGACTATATGGCATTAAGCAGTGTTTCTCTTTCCAAGATATTTCGATGAACTTGATGGCTTTTACAATCATGATGGATTAAACAGATTAGGAGGCAATCGACATGGGAGCTTCAGACATTCAAAGAGCGTTGGAATCAAGCGGTCGAGAAGGACAAGAACTGGGTTGATCCATTTAAAAGAGGGAAAACATACAGAATAAGAAAACAACAAAACCGATTTGTCTAGCTTGTAATTTTACCAAGATGTTTGAATATGGTAGTTTAACCTCACCTACAGACACCAACTCTCCATCTATATATACTTCATAATTTAGTTGATGTAGCTGTTATTTTTTTCATTATTTGATTGACCACAATATTTGTTCTTAGAATCCAGATTTTGGCCTTTGTATACTTTTTGTTTCCTCATTTTAATGGGACTTTAACCTTTTTGGTGTAATTGAAGACACCATTCCCCTCTTCATGGATGGACAATTAGTCATTTTGGGGATGGTGGCTCCAATATGTTATAACTGTTTGATTTTTGCTCGGCCTGGTGTCCTCCATCCAATATGTAAAATATGTATAATAAAATCCGACCCGACCCGGACCGTTGGCCCATTTGTTAACTTTTCCTACTCAAGTACGTATGGGGCAGGCCGTTTGGAGCTATTTTTGTCGTTTTAAAAAAAAATATTTAACGATGGATTTAATTTTATTATTTTTTAGGAGTGTGTGGTGTTTGCCGCACACTCTATCATTAGCTGGATTACTTGTTACAAAAACCCATTGATTTAGTTCATTTTTCTTTTTTAATTTTTGAAAAAATACTATGTTCCAAACTTATGGGTGATAATCTAAGGGTGTGTTTGGAGTTGTAATAGAATTTTAAAAAGTGCTTAAATAACTTTAAAAGCTCTTTCACAGAAAAATTTAGTTGTTTGGTGTTACCTATTAAAATATTTTTAATCTTAAATAAATGTGCTTTTCCAAATAATACAAAATGTAATTTGAGTTTTAAAAAAATTGTTAATGGACGAAAATACTCCTACAACTCTAAGATAATTATAACTTTCATACTTTTAAGAATATGATCATGATATTTAAAAATTTAAATAATCGTCAAATCTATCTCAGAAAGCATTTCTTTAATTTGTTTTCAAACAAACGTAATGTATTTGGAAGTGTTTTAAACATATGGTTACTAAATAATAAATAACTTTTTAATAGTAGAACTTATTACTTAAGATACAAGTTATAAATCATAAAACGCCCCCTTCTCCCACTCCCTCGGGTGCGGGACACCAATTATTATACATTTGTATTGTGTAACTTTTCTTCTTTTTCTTTCAAGGGTATTTTGGAGTTTTTCTTTGTTCTTATATATATATATATGAAAAATAATACTTACAGTCATGAGTGTACAAGCGCAATATAATCACTCTGAAAAAAGTGAATAAATATGAGACTCACATGAAAAAAAATTAATTTTTGAATAATGGACCCCTCTTTTTCAAAACAATTACACGACACTTACACATTTCACGATTATATGTATCATTACTATATATATATATTTATACATGACCTTATAAGTAATATTGTTTGTATCTTAAATTATATTTATAAGGTTTTTTATTATTATATTTTTCATAATATATATAATATATTATGAAAAAAAATAATTATTATAATTAGGAATGACACCACCCATGAATCCGACACTAATTTGGATTTGATATAAATGAGTTTGGGTCAAAATGGATTGATACTTTAAACATGATTAATAAACATGTCAATTATAGGTTAACCCGCAATCAACCCATAGAACATGAATAAAGTCTATTTTCAAGTTTTATAAATGCTTAATTTTATATGTCTTTTATATTGTTGGGATGTAATATTAATATTAATATTTGATTACTTAATAACTCAAACTATTAAACTTTTTTTGTTAATATGTAATTTTATTTTGGAAAAATATTAATTTTTCTTATATATTACTAGTAGGGGTGCTACCCGCCCCCCCCTCNCCCCCCGGGCCCTGCCCCCACCCCACATGGGCAAGGGTCCCATAATCTGCCCCCGTCCAAGTGGGGGCGGGGTATCCTGTCCGTTGCACGGGGTATGGGGGTGGACATCCATCCATCTGCCCCCTCCTCCCCTCTCAAACTCCCCCAATCGATTACAACAAATCCAAACACTAAGATAAGTTACAAACCTAGATCAAGAGAAATTCATCTACCTCGGTGTCTGTTACAATAATGAACAAACCCAGATCAAGAGAGATTCATCTACCTCGGCATTTGTTACTTTCGTGGCAAATGAAATCGATTCTTCTCTGCCGACGTCTATTACTTTCATGGCAAATGAGATTGAGAGTTCTTGTGTTGGCCTTATACATGCAAGGGTGGGGCGGGGGATTTATGGAGTAGGTTGAGCCCCCTCCGTCCCCCACCACCACAACGCCCCTTTCATATGGGCAGGGGGCCTCGCCCCCATCTGTGTATAGTGGATCCCCTGCCCCACCTAGGCAGGGGCGGGGCAAACGGGGCAGTGTAGTGAGTGGCGAGCAATTGCTGCCCACCCCTAATTACTAGGTTGGGTATTGATAATAAAATATTTTGTTATAAATCCAATTTTAGTTGTGAATGGTTTATATAGTTATCCTTGTATTATATATAAAATTATATTAATTAGATTAAAAAAATAAATATATGGGTCAGTTCAACCATTTATATGAAACAAGTTGAAGTAACGAGTTAAATATGTCATTTTCAGATTAACCAAATAAAAACTAATTATTAAATGGATTAAGCAAGTCATCACGTGTCACCTATTATATATATGAGTCATGTTAAGATTTTAGGGTTTGACTCGTTCAAGTAAACAATTATGTTTGAATTAACTCATATAGTTTAATACTCATGACATGACCTAGCATAAATATGACTCGTATGTAGGGGCGTAACCGGTTCGGTTTAGTCTGATTTTAGACATACTTTAGAACTGAACCGGTGTATACCCGTTTTGAGATTTGAAAAATCAAAATCGCACCGGTTACACCCCGTAAACCGGTGTTTTCGATTTTACCGTCTAGTCCCATTTTTCAATTTTTAAATATATTATATAGTATATATAATATAATATATTATAGTATATAATAATATAGTGATAATATATTGTGATATATTATAATTGTATTATAGACTATAATGATATATTATAATATATAATATAGTGATATATTATAGTATATTATAATATATAGTTTTATAGTATTAATATAACTATTAATATAATAGACTATAGTGATATATGATTTTAAAATAATTTATCATATAACACAAAATTATTTTATATTTCATAAAATAATTTTGTGTTATATGATAAATTACTAATTAATATAATATTAAATTTTAAAATCTATATTATATATAATTTAAAAAATCATTAAAAATATTTTATACGATATAAAAAATTTAAAAATATACATATATATATATATATATATATATAAACCGGTCCGATCTGGTATTAAAAAAAAAAAGAAAATTGAAATCGGACCAATTTTGGCTAGTTTTGAAAAAAATAAAACTGGAACTGAATTGAATCAAACTCGATACTGGACCAAATCTACTAATTCGGTCTGGTCTAATCCGGTTTACTGGTTTTTTTTTATTCACCCCTACTCATAAACATGAATTACCACCCTAATTATATCATAAGTTTGACCTAAAACTGAACATAAAAAGCTTTGGAAATCCCTATACAACATATGACACAGAGAGACTTTCTGTCGACTTCTCCTTTTTATTTTTTTATTTTTATTTTAAAATCTTAACATATTTATTTTCACAATTGGAAGAGATATACATTGAATTCTCAAATTGCTAGGAGTTTTTTACCCAGCATTCAAAATTATCAACACTAATACGCTGCCCTTGAAATTAGAGAAAAAAGAAAAAAAAAAAAGGAATTCAAATTTCTCATCTTCCATTAAAAAGGATGATCAAGGTCATCATGTCATGCAATCAATCTATTTTTCATTCATCGCAATTTTAACACTAAATGTAAAGTGTAAATGTTTTATAATTAAAATGAAAATTATTAATAATTTAAAGATAAAAAATATGATTTTTTGAATAACGTGATATTACAATATAGTGCCACATGGCTTATTAAAATAAATTTAAAATACAAACATAAACAGGTATTGAGAATTTAAAATTTTAGTCTTCATCTTTTTATGTTTTCCGGCATCATTTTTTTTTTGAATATATATTTTTAAATTTTTTAATAAGTCACGTGATACATTTTATGGTTTCATATGGTTGCATTACTCTAATATTTTTAAGTAATACTATATATCACATTTTTATCCTACTGAGGGACCATCTCAACCGAAAGGTCCTAAAACATATAAGGAGGCCCGTAGTGCAATAAAAGTCAAGAAGCCTAGAGGATGGCCCAAGGGCCATAGAAGGATAGTTAAGAAGAGTTTGAAGGAAGATATGCATAGCACCACCTTTAACGGAAGGATAAAGACCGCAGGAAGTGACGCGATTACTTAAAATACTAAGTAGTAATCCGTACTGGTAAATTCTGAATGAGATAGGTACAACAAACGAGCTTATATATACATGTAATCTTTGATAATTAAAGATAATTTGAATACAACTACCTCTTAACTGACTTAAACATTGGAGTGTTTGCAGGAAAAGCTCTCTCAAGTTTCATCAACGAATTGCGGCCGCTTAGTGGTAGATTGGAAGTGAGACACATCCTTAACAGGTATATTCATCACTCTTTAATTATAATTAAATATGTAATAAATGATTATTTAATAGTGATAAATGAATCACATTTTACTTACTCTTTAACATACTGAATTTGCTTTTCTCTTACCCTTTAATAGTGGGGCCGAACCTCGTTAACATACTGAGTTTGCTTTTCTCTTACCCTTACTCTTTATATTTATTGTTATTTCGTATTTTGTTTATATTTTAAATTGTATATTTGATTTATAATTGTTATTTTTTTTAATACAACTCAATTCACCCTAATTATATCAGAAGTTTGACCTAAAACTGAACATAAAAAGCTTTGGAAATCCCTATACAACATATGACACAGAGACTTTCTATCGACTTCTCCTTTTTATTTTTTTATTTTTATTTTAAAATCTTAACATATTTATTTTCACAATTGGAAGAGATATACATTGAATTCTCAAATTGCTAGGAGTTTTTTACCCAGCATTCAAAATTATCAACACTAATACGCTGCCCTTGAAATTAGAGAAAAAAGAAAAAAAAAAAAAGGAATTCAAATTTCTCATCTTCCATTAAAAAGGATGATCAAGGTCATCATGTCATGCAATCAATCTATTTTTCATTCATCGCAATTTTAACACTAAATGTAAAGTGTAAATGTTTTATAATTAAAATGAAAATTATTAATAATTTAAAGATAAAAAATATGATTTTTTGAATAACGTGATATTACAATATAGTGCCACATGGCTTATTAAAATAAATTTAAAATACAAACATAAACAGGTATAGAAAATCTAAAATTTTAGTCTTCATCTTTTTATGTTTTCCAGCATCATTTTTTTTAATATATATTTTTATATTTTTTTAATAAGCCATGTGATACATTTTATGGTTTCATATGTGCATTACTCTAATATTTTTGAGTAATACTATATATCATATTTTTATCCTACTAAGTAGGATGTGGTACTGGAGGGACTATCCCAACCGAAAGGCCCTAAAACATATAAGGAAGCCTGTAGTATAATAAAAGTCAAGAAGCCCAGAGGATGGGCCCATGGGCCATAGAAGGATAGTTAAGAAGAGTTTGAAGGAAGATATGCATGGTACCACCTTTAATGGAAGGATAAAGACTGCAGGAAGTGACGCGATTACTCAAAATACTAAGTAGTAATCCGTACCGGTAAATCCTAAATGAGATAGGTACAACAAACGAGCCTATATATACATGTAATCTTTGATAATTAAAGATAACTTGAATACAACTATCTCTTAACTGACTTAAGTATCGGAGTGTTTGCAGGAGAAGCTCTTTCAAGTTTCATCAACGAATTGCGGCCGCTTAGTGGTAAATTGAAAGTGAAACACGTCTTTAACAGGTACATTCATCACTATTTAATTATAATTAAATGTGTAATAAATGATTATTTAATAGTGATAAATGTATCATATTTTATTTAATGAAAATAAAGTATAGTTTATAGAATCTTTACATATTTTTTTCCTTTAAAATTACATTCAAAATCCGTGCAACCAACAAGGCTCTCAACTAATTATCGTAAGTGGGCAAAGGCAAGAGACACACGATGTTAATGGGAGTTGAAAAAGCAGCCGACTGATGAAGACACCGAGGTTTTGGGACAAGAAAATCTGTTTTCATTTGTTGACAACTTCTGGAAGCCAACTAATGTTTGTTGGTCCAATGCATCAAAAATTCAAATCCAACGTGGTGTTCAATCAAGTACGCTATCCATCCCTAGAATTCTCCGTACGCTTCTTTCTTGGAATAAGAAAAGAAAACTAGCAACTTTTCTTTCGTATTATTGCTCCAAAACCCCTTTTATTCTGTCTCTACTTCAATTTTCATTTAATTATTTTTCAATACAATATTAACATTTTCTTAATATTAGCTCTCTTTTTTTTAGAATTGCTATCGACATAAAATAAAATTATATAAAATAAATTTATAAATTGATGTAATTTTATAGAATTTATTAGATTTATTTTGTAATAAAATTAACTTTATAATTTGACCTATCACATTAAATTATATCAATTTATGTGTTTATTTTTATATAATCCCCTTGTGACTAATGTATTTTTCTTTTTTAATATATCACGTCTCATCTTATCTCAATTTCTTTTTAAATATCATTTAAACACATACACTTTCAAACTAATCATTATAAAATTTATAAAATACGAAATAAAAAATAAAAAATAATTCAATTTTTTCAAATTCTAAAGTAAAAATAATATTTAAAAAATAATATTTTAACAATACTTTAATCTTAAAATATTATTTATTTCTTTTTTTCTATCTCTTTTTTCAAAATTCAATAAATATTTAATTCAAATGATCTTATTACTATTCATAAATTATTTTACTATTATATATAAAATTTTCATCTTATTTTATTCTTTAAATATTTTCTTAAAAATTTTGAGAAAAAGATAATTATTGTTCTTTATCTTGAATTTTATTATTTTTTTTTACATCAACCGTGGTGATGTGATATTTTGACTTTTAGCAGCTATTCATCTAAGAAAAAGTGGTGCTACATCTAATGAAGGTCTACCTCGAGTATGGGTTCCGATAAGGTGATTTGATTTAAAATTTTTTTTTATTCATATTTTATAATATTAAATATTTAAAATAATTATAATATTATTAAAAAATACTTTCTTAATTATTAAATTAATTAACATTCAAATATATTTTGAATAAAATGACATTAACATTACTTTGATTAAAATGACATCCTTTTCGTTTAGAAATGCAAAAAAATTCAACTGCCGATAATTCAAAAGGAGTGCTCTGACATTTTAGAAACTTCTAAAAAATATTCTTTAAAAACCCCAAACGGTCAAGCCACTGAGCTATTATGCAAGGTGTCCGTATCATACACGTTTTCATGCACTTCTTGTGAAATCATGGTCCAAATATCACTTTTTCTTAAGCTATGTTTGGATATCTAATTCATTTTAATTTATCTTAAATTAATAATTAATGAGATTCATTATTTTTTTAAAACTCTTCGTACACTTAAACAAATATTACTATTTATAAATTAATTTAAATTATTTAAAATCATCCAAACCCAGACTTAAAAAGTCCATGCCATTGCCATATTTTTACATGCACATGTCTGCCATTTTCCATTTTTATTTCCTCTAATTTCCTTACCAAACCTTGTAAACAGGCTTAACAGCTGACCGAAGAAGACAAGTCCCTCCAGGCCTCCACCCTCTACTTTTCTCCTCTGCAGAAGTTTTTCTTCTTCTTCTTCTCCTCCTCCTCCTCCTCCTTTTCCTCCTCAGTTTCTTCATTCTTCTCCTCCATTGCTTTCGTTTTCCCTTCTCTGTAAGATTTTTGTTCATTCCCTATACAGTTTCCAAAGACTCGTATTTGTGAGCTTTTTCTCTGTGAAGACTGCTCTCTGCTCCTGCTATTTCCATGGCCGGCCGTTACGATAAAAACCCTTTCGACGAAGAAGAAGAAGAAGTCAATCCCTTTTCTGTGAGTATTTATCTACTTAACATGTTATCTCTGTAGTCTTCCTTTTTGTCTTCGAAAATTCAACTTTGATTTTCCTTTTGAGTGTTTTTGCCTTGTTTTCGCGGTGTTGAACGTAGAAAGTGATTATGAACACTTTGTAGTGGAGAATTATTGAACTTAATAGTTTTTCATGGGAGCTTTGGTTAGTTGTTAATTTGGTTGACTTTATGGTTGATGTAGGAAGTGAAGTTAATTTTGGTTAATTTTTATTGTTTCTGGTTCATATTATTAGATTGAATTTTGTCCTGAATTGCTTTATATTCTCCTCCCTTAGCTACCTTTGGTTGTTGGACCTTAAGTCGTGATGTTTTGGTTTTGTTTCGTTGAAAACAAGCAATATACTCAATCTATGTGGGATCCCATTCACCACCCCTATATGCTCAATCTGGAGTGTTTTATATCAGATGTATTAATAATTGGTTTCTTGGTTTGATTCTAAGATGAACTATCCTTTTTCGTCTGAAACACAATGTTATGTCATCAGTTGGAATATTCAATTTTAATTGATTTATGTTTCATCTAAAACATGATTTGTAGTATTATTCAATTTTAATTTTCCTTAAGGTGAATAACTATAAAATTTGAATATTTATTCTGCTTTCATTCTCTGCAATGTCCTAAGTATCCTGATTAGATGATTTGGACATGTTATGTAGTGTCTGAAGTAAAGGTTTATATTGTCCTCATTAATTTAAAGAGAAAAATGTTTTTAATTGTCATGAATGTTTACATCCTGCATCCATGGAACGTTAATGGCATAACTTCTTTGTTTTTGGAAAATATTGTTGATATATGTTTTCAACATACTCTTATCACTACAATTTTTACAACAGGATCCAGCAGTTAGGGGAAAGGCTGGACAGCCAAACTATGGTGGAGGTGCATTTTATACCACAGTAAGCGGTTTTTCTTATTTTTAACTGTCACGAAAGCTTTTTTCTCCCTATTTCAAGTTGACAATTTATTGACATTGTTATACACACACACAGTGTGTGTGTGTGTGTTTGTGTCTAGATAATTGATTTAGCATATGGAATTTGGACTTTTTCATTTTGTAATAATATTAGTGTGATGCTTAATTGAAGATTAGACTCTGGATGAAGTTTTCTCTTTTACCGTTTATCATTCTTTTGTTAGCACAATCTTTAGCTCTGTTTGGTGACAGTTTTTGTTTGAATATCAATAAAAACTAATAAGATTGAAATATCAAAGCATTCATGCTGCGGTAAGTCTACACAAATGGATTCTTGTAACTTACTTTTCCACAATTCTAATAATCACAGGTATGGTACTTGAATACACGTATCTCCACTTCTAATGATTCAAAGCCATGGCCATAGGTGATATTGTTCTACAATAGCATCCTTTTCCTTCAGCATGAGCATCATTTTCCATAGCTTTCAGGTGGCAGCATCCTTAGAATGAAAATTAGCAAGAGGATTACTGATAGTTTTACACTACTGTGTCATTTTTGCAAGTTAAAGTGAGGAGTTTAGCCCCAACCACTTCTTTGTTATGTAACAGTTTCTCCAGAACTTTTATAGTGACTGGAATGAGCATTGTTGTATTGTTTTCTATATTACATCATTATATGTCATGAACTGTGGAGAAACTTCATCCGAGTGCTGCTTTATTTTTTCATTACTTTATGCATTTGTTATTCTCTTTCAAAGGTATTATCTTTTCAAAATGGTGGTGCTGCCTAGAGTAGATGGTTAGCTTATTTGTTTGTAAACACTAGGCCTGAGTTTGAACCCTCTTTAATTGGAGGGGGAGACAAGGGCTGGTTACAATTTATAGGAGGAGATATCCAAGGCACTGCTGTGTAGAGGATCATATTTTGTTTATATTATGTGGTGATTTTGGAATCAATAAAAAGGATAAAAAGGACCCAAAAAAATACTTTCTTCCTCCTTGAACTCTTACTACATGTCATTGTACTTGCTACATTTTCAGAATACTGCAACAAACTCTAGGCTTTCACCTCTGCCACCTGAACCTGCTGGTTTCAACTATGGCTATGATGCGACAATTGATATACCCATTGACACAGCTACAGGGGGACGGAATTTTAAGGTCATTGAATACTTGAGTACATGTTTTTCCTTTTTTACTTTTTAGGGTTAAAGAACTGATATTGACTTTTCTTTCTATAATCTGTTTCAAATTTAGGATTTGCAAAAGAAAGAGAAGGAACTCCAAGCTAAGGAGGCTGAATTGAGAAGGCGTGAGCAGGTCTAGATTGATGGAATCCAAATTCTGAATTCTCCTATTACTGAAGAACTGTAGACCTAACTAGTGTCATTCTTAATTTTTAACATTGTAGCTGGCAAGGCTTGTCTGTTTATTTTTAATTTGATGCACTTATGCTTTGCTCATTTGGTCATATTTGGCATTACAATTTATGACACCATATTGAGATTAAGTCAACCAAGCAGTAATACACTAGCATTCACGAGTCATTGAAGGCAATCCAATTACGCATTGATAGGATTAAAAACCATGGTTGGCTGTTTTATATGGATCAACAGATATTTTCTCTCAAAGTGTTAGCTCTTATTTAAATAACAGCAAAATATGCTTTGCACCCTCCACTGCTAGATGTTTTATACTTTGCACTCCAAACTACCAAAATCGATACATTGCACTATTGAACTACCGAAAAGCTGCGACGTGCACCCTCCATTAAACTTCAACTGTCAAGATTGTACCACCTCATCTATTTCTTGTCCAACTTGACTGCTAATATAGGACAACGGAGCTTTTTGTAAGCTTTTGGTAGTTATAAGATGCAAGTGTCGCTTGGTAGTTTGTTGTGCAAAATGTAAAATGCTTGGTAGTTGAAAAGTGCAAGTGAGTTTTCTCCTTTAAATAATATATAATGACTAAATTTATGGGACTAACATGTGGAAATTGTTTGGTGTCCATCTCTAACATGATCACTTCCTAAAAAATTATAACTTAGCATGGATATTAGAGCTTGAAGATTTTTCAAACCAACCAAAAATAAGATTGCCTCTGTTGTTCTAATCCTCTTACATCTTCTGTAAAGGTCTGAAGGTATTGTTTTCTGTTAATTTCATTGCACAATTATGGCCATTTTGCTTATTGATTCAATGTTTTTTAAGTTAATTTGAGTCATATCCATGATTCATGAATTTCACCAATCAGCGTTTTCAATGCAGGAGGTAAAACGGAAAGAAGATGCTGCCGCACGAGGTAATTTACTCTGCCTGTTTATATTTAAATTTTGTACGTTTGACCCTGGCAGTGGGCCCTTGCTTTCTGATTTGCCTATTTATTAGTTTTCTCTCGTTTAAGATGGAGTATCCACTATCAAAGCCAGTTTGCATTTAAATGCAATATGCCATATTGAGTGTACCATCTCACTTTATTGATATATCTATATTATCAAGTTGGCTGTTTAATTGTCCAATATACTTTGCGCCAGTTCTTTTAATTGCGAAGTTGTTCTTTCTGATAGTTGTCTCATAAAATTCATAGTTTCATTTTTTCCTTTTTGACTGCAGCTGGAATTGTTCTTGAAGAGAAGAATTGGCCTTCTTTTTTTCCAATTATCCATCATGATGTTGCAAATGAAATACCAATCCATCTGCAAAAACTGCAGTATACTGCATTTTCAACATTCTTAGGTATGTCAGAATTTTCCTGGTTTTATGTTTATATCTTTGACACTAATAGGATCTCACTCAGGATGCTACCGTCTATGATCAGTGGTCTTATGTATTAATCACTGTTTACATTAATCCTTTTATGATAGATGAGGGAAAAGTTTTGCTCATAAAAAATAAAAAAATAAAAAAGATGGGGGAAACTTCTTTGTTTTAGGAAGAAAATGTGAAGGGTGGGAAGCTTTTTTGTTTTTTTTTTTGGGGGTGGGGGGTTGTTCCCTTCTCCCTTGTTAAATATTGTTAATTCAACGGGTTTATTCTGCAGCCACCGGTATGTTTTGTTTTATTTGGGATTGCTTGTTTTTTTTTCCATCCCGAGGTAATTTGAATCATATAGTTTGGGATTTTTATGCCAATTGTGTCTGTTGGTATAATAGTGGAAGGGGTGAAGAATATTTGAGATATAATAAAATAATCCCTTGGGAACCTCCTGAATTGAGTATAGGAAGGTAGCAAATGTGATTCCACATTGTTTGCGAGGGAGATGTTCCTGCTCTTTATAATGATTCCGAGGGGCTTTGATTCCACAGTTTTGATTTAAAATTGTGCTTTTATGACAGAATCCAGTTCTGGTTTCTATGTGAGATGAAGTAATTTTTAGTGGGTGCTATGATAAACAATGCATTTTGATCTAAGCCACTGAAGGTGATTGACGCTAGTGATGGATGGTTATACTATGCAGGATTGGTTCTATGCCTTACTTGGAATGTCATTGCTGTTAGTGCAGCGTGGATTCAGGGAGAAGGTGAGAGATCAGAAATATGCTCTGTGTCCTCGATATGGGGGACACTGCATATTGATTTCAGTCCTCAAATGCGGCAAATCTTCATCTTACATTGTTTTTGGTTGTAGGTGTGAAAATTTGGTTCCTAGCCATTATCTACTTCCTAGCTGGGGTACCAGGAGCCTATGTGTTCTGGTATCGGCCTCTTTATCGTGCTTTTAGGTACTTATTACACATGATGTCCTAATCTTGTCTCCATATGTTTATAAGGATGAGAAATCTTTCCATGAAGCCTGGACATGTGAGACTTCAACAAAGGAGCCTTAACAATAGTCTGTGATTATCTTCTCATAAACAACTCTTCTGATTAGATAGGTAGAAATTTGAGATTCTTATGGACGTTTGGAATAATCAACAGAAGTGTATATATGTGACTGTAAGGTGTATATCTTCTCTTGGATCAACTTGGACGTGTTGTTCTGACAGAGAATGTTATGCTGTGCATTTGCCCATTTACCAATGCTAACCAGAACAAATAATTGGAGTGAAAATACACATGTAATTTCAAGCTGTATAACTGTTGGTTTTCTGAGTATGCTTGAAGTCTCTCTTTTGTTTCTCTTGCAGGACCGAAAGGGCTATCAGCTATGGATGGTTTTTCATTTTTTACGCAGTAAAATTCTTACATTTCTTCCTTAGTTTTTCTATCCAATTTGAGGATTGAAAGATACCGAATTTCACTTGTTCTGTTTTCATCTGCTCACAGGTCCACATTGGCTTCTGCATCGTAGCTGCGATTGCTCCTCCTATACTTTTCAAAGGAAAATCTTTTACGTATGTTCTTTTCAAAATTCGAAGTTCTCTTTAGAACGTCGCTAGGCTTCTTTCGTTTGAAGTGGGAATACTGCAAGATATCTGGTGTTTAATCACATTTCCCATGGGCTTATTCAGTTGTTTTTTCCCTATATCATCTTTCGAATTAAAAAAGTTAAAAAAAAAATGGTTGGTTGTTGCCTTAGTTAATGTCGATGGAGACATGCAGTGAAAAGTCCTAGGGGTTGGCTAGGGCCTTGGTCTTTCGGGGTATGCTTCCCCTAGTTCTAGGGTTCAAGCCCTTGGGTGTCACAATATGTAGGGGCCATGTTCCATTAGTGAAAGCTGATGATTTACTTGATCCGTATCATCCGGGTGCGTTACACGGTTTCAAGGTTTAAACAGGTAAAAGGCATGTTGTAGTTGTATGGTCTCCGGGGTTCCTCATCATAAAAAAGTTAATGGTGATGGAGACATGCATATGCAGTGAAATATTATTTATCAAAAACAATGAATATTTGCCCTCTTGTGCTGCTAATGGTTGGTTGTTGGGTGCATTGGAACAGGGGCATTCTGTCTGCGATTGATGTTGTGGACAAGCATGCTTTCGCTGGGGTAAGGATGCTTGTACCGAACTTTATTATTATGGAATATAAGTTAATTCGAAAGTATTTCATTGGTTATTAAATTGTGGTCATCTATTTATTATATTCGTAATTCTGAACCTTGATCATGCTGTCTTTTTTAATTGTAGATCATGTACTTCATTGGATCTGGATTATTCTGTCTTGAAACATTAGTCAGCATCTGGGTTCTTCAGGTCAAAGTTTCTCCTGTCCTAAAATCAGAAAAACAAATGCACACTTTCCTTGCAGCCCTGACTTCTGTTCTTTGTTCTGGTCTGACGTATTCTTATTCTCTTATTTTGTTTTCAGCAAGTTTACATGTATTTCCGAGGTAGTGGAAAAGCCGCTGAGATGAAGCGAGAGGCTGCAAGGGGAGCTGCGAGGGCAGCACTATGAAGTGGCAAGAGGCGAGACGGCGACCGGACGTATGGACCTAGATTGTATATGGACTTAGTCACATAAAATGTAGATAGAGAGACAAATCGCTCGAGTTTGCTTTTTCTTACACCTTTCACGCCTTTTTTTTTTTTTATAGCTTTGATCTGAGTGCTACCATTTGTTCATGTGGTTTACTGGAGTTTGGTTAAGAGGACTATGATAAACAGGCTACAATCACTTCTGTATTTAAGTTGATCCTATGTACTTCTACCTCACCTATCATTCTCAATTCAGTTTATAAATGGGCATGCAGAAATTAGCTCAGTCCTAAGTGGGTGTTTAAACTGGAGTAGCAATGATTATCAAACTGGTTAAACAGGGTGATCCCCTGCCCATGCCTTCACCCTACCATTTCTTTGTTGCTCTTTTTTTTTTCTTCCTTAGTTCTAATTTTTTTTGTCTATTTTCTTGGACAGTTCACTAGTTCAGCATGATATTGGTATTAGATGGAAATTCAACTTGATAATTGAAACCACTTTGATAAGCAACTTGAAAGAACTCTCTCTAAATAACATTTTGGGAAGCCATTGCCAACAATTCCCCAACTGTGGGCAAAGGGATGCATGCGCATGCCATGTTGATAGGTTTAACTTTTAGCTTTTAAGAACAATAATTTTGCACAGCAGTGAGTTGCTTTTCTTGCTTTATGATTACCCTTTCCATTTTTTCTCTCACATATGTAATTTAAGTTGAAATTCATATCTATCTGCAGAAATTCATATATCTATTATCTGTGTTTAGAGCTATTTTGCGTGGGCTGGATAATATCTTCTCAAAGGCCCCATTCAACAGTAGAGGTTTGGCCATTTGAAGTCCTAACCATCATCCTATAAATGGACGACACGGTGACACCCCTACCATATATTTGCAAGAAGGGGTCTAGCCATACTGTAACGTTCCGTATTTGGACGGTTAGGGAGTCATTTTTTGTCATTTAAAAAATCACAGCTAAATAGTACATTTATAGACTCCAAAAATCTCAAGGAAAACAACTACCCAACTCGTAAAACTCCTTTACTAAAATTGTACATACTTCAAAAATAACATCAATGAAATCCTCAAACACATTTAATAATAATATAGGCTCCACCAAGTCTAATAAAATCAGCAAGTTCTAACAACACCAACTTAAGAAAAATGACAAAGTTCTCAAAATAAGACTCTCCAATACTCCTGTTGTACGTATCCCACTGCACACAACTAGTCTTGCCCACGCATTCTATTATTGATCCCTAGTTGAATCATCAAGATCATCTAAAAATATTAAAGGTGATTGGGTGAGTTATCAGCAATTCATTAAGTAGTAAATATATACTAGTATGTAAATACGAACCAATATAGAATGCAGAACAAAACAGATCATGAAATTATTTGAGAGAACCTCAAAAATATTTATTTATAGCAATAAAATATGCAAAATCCTTTGGCATAAACATAATTGAACATCATAACAGAATGTATTCTATGTTTAACATCCATGGTAGGGTTATGCAAACCCCAATGGCCAACTGAGCATAAATAAAATGTGAAATCTTTTACTTATTATTTTTGGAACCTCGAGTGTGCACACAGGAAGGACTGTGCAGAAAACCACTTTATTTCCAAAGTGGGTGCACCAGAAACAGAGATGTTGGTACCAACGCATAGAAAGGCCACAATTTTACACTCGTGGTAAGGTTGAAATGAAAGAAGAAATATAATGTTATACCAGAGATTTTCAGATTCAGCATTTCATATCATAACAAAACACTAAACAAATATAGATCATATTCATATAATCATGTATAAAAATTTTCAGTTTTCATATTCATTTTTTTTATTCAATTGATAAACAGAGTGCCAAAAATGCTCATGTCTACACCACTCGTGATAAATTTCTTTTTCTTTTCTCATTCAAAAATAATGAGTTATGTAAAAAAAAAAATGACTGAGGTTGTTTCCAATGTTCCATCACAAAATATGCAAGTTTTTTCATAAAATTAATCTCAGTCCATTTAGGCAAGTCTAACCAAGAAAGAAATATTCACTATCATGTTAATAATCTACTCAAGTGCAAATTCAATCCAACTAACAAGATCCCATAATTTCCAAACTATATTTCAGCACACACAATTCCATCATAATGTTTTGGTTCCTAATCATAGTAGAACATAACTTCCAACAAACCATATACCAATAGTTTCGCCCATCCTCCTTAGATTCACTTCATCATTCATAATATGTACATCAACCAAACAATCACATGTTCAAAAACACCTACCCTTCACTTTTAATAGCCAATCTGCATTTTCCTGACATGTCTAGCAATCAAACAACAACATGTCAACCCCACACAGCCACACATCAACCCAAAAAACAACATGACTCAACCCACATAACCACACATGTCAAGCCTCCTCCGCCCCCAACACCACAAATCAAAGACTGTTCACACATCGACCCAACCAAGAAATCACAACTGTACAATTTTCACCATGCAAATAGAGATAGTGCAAACTTCCAATAGGTACCAATGTTCAAATCACGTAATTAATAGTACAAATACGATACTAATGCTTGGATTACCTTACTCAAATTTTGCGTGGTTGATATGACGAATTCGATAATGAGGAGTCTATCTATGACCAATTTCAATGCAATGTGATTCAAAACAGTGAGGTTAAGACTGATTATTAACAATGGCTAATACACGACAAAAAGGGAAACTATCGAACATGGTGAATCAACCAAAACGTACCTTGGTGGTGAGAGGATGTCTCCGGTGACCCTTGGTCCATTGTAGTTCAAAATAAAAAGAGAGTGTGTCTACGTGAGTGAGAACTCGAGGGTTAGAGAGAGGGCAATGTATGTCCGAGAGTAATTCACTAAGAGAAAAGTCAAATATAAACCGATGCAGCCAATAAAAACTCACGAACGTTGGCAGTGTGGAACCGAGATGGAGTCATTAGCAACGAAAACTCATGATGAGATGGGTTTTCTCCGTAGGCTTGGGCCTAGGTGTTACACATACAGTGGCAAAAGCGCTCTATGATTACAAATCAAGAGCGGCATTTGAGCCTTTTAGAGGAAATGTGTCTAAGCCCAATACCTTAGTTGAGTCTAATTAGAATGCTCACTAAGAGCCTTTGTCAGCTCTAAGCAAAAATGAGAAGACTCAGTAGAAGGCCCACTGGGAGCCCATGCAAGCAAGACCTCTAGAAACAAACTCCTTGATATTAAAAACGATGAGATGCAACATAAGAAAAGTAACATCTTTCTTAACATAATAAAATAAAATCATAAAAATGAAGCATGGAGATTAAGGGTGCTACCTACTTTATACGGGAGATAGTGCGCTTTAGGACCTTGGCCTCACCTGGGTGGGGTGGCCATTTTCCACCCTGGCCCCAACCCCACTTTAAGCTCTAGACCATCTACCTTCGCCATATAGGCAGATGGATTTCCCAGCCCACCGTTAGGTCTTCGCCCTTCATATTTCCAAATCCCAAATCAAAATATCAATAACCCAAACCTACAAATCCAAATCTCAAATTTATTGATCCAAAACAATATACACAAATCCAACCAAAAAAATACGAAGATCTAAAAAAATTGGAAGCAAAATATAAGAAAGAAATCATTTGACCCATGGACTAGCCATAAGTCTCTTTGTAGAGACCCATAGCTAGTCATAGTCATGGGTATGGGTATTATGTGTAGAAGAGGAGGGGAAACAAATAAAAAAATAAAAAAAAAGAAAAGGAGGAGAAGAGAAGGAGAGGAAGGAGGGTATGGACATTGTTTCTCTAGCTATGTCATTCTTGATGGTGGGCATACCACGTGTTGATGTATATTATTTTGAGTAGAATACTACCTAGATTATATTGATGTACATTACTTTGATTAGAATACTTCCTTATTTCACTTGGCTTTCTTCTCTATAAATAGGCCCTCTCACTGTACATAATACTAATTACAAAAATAATAGAAATTGATTTCAAATTCTATTTTTACTTATTTTCTTTATGGCATCAGAGCCCCAAATTCCTTGTTGACTATTTGAGTAATTTTTTTGGCTTTTTCTCTAGCAAGTCTTTCGCCACTTGGTGCTTTTCAACCTTCATTACTACTCGTTTTGAAAATTTTAGAGTCAAGTTTGCAAGGTACAAATCATTCGATATGCGAAAGAACCGATCCAATCTAAAAACACACTCGTTGCCACGGCCTACCAAAACATTTGGCCCTCAACACCACGGTTAGCCACCAATATTTGATTTTTTCAAATTTTAACAACATATTTTGATAGAATAGCTGTCGACGAGTTCAATGAGGCCAAAATCAACTCCAAAGGAGCCCGCACGCGTTGAGCAAAGCTTTTGGATGACATCCACACATCGACACACTACACCACACATAATAGACATAAACATGACATGTGCCACCACGTCAGCCCTAGTGCCATGTCAGCAGAGATGCATTAGCCATTGACCATTGACCAGGTGCCCTTACTCAATTTTTTGCGTTGATTCATATTTTTGATCTATTTTTGCATTAGACTACTCTCAATGGCTCAAAGCTCTTCTAATTTGAACAATATGTTTCCTTCGATTGATCTTGTTTTGAATGGGCCAAACTACAAAATTTGGGCCAAACATATGTAGGTTTTTCTATAAGGATGTTGATTGTGGGGAAATGTGTCTGGCAAAATATCTCCATCTAAGCTTAAAGATGGTGAGACAAAAGATCATTTTGCTTCACGTCTTGAAGATTGTAATAGTATGCACTGTAAGATACTCTCTTGGTTTATCATCACTTTAGTTCCTTCTATTCATAGTTTGCTTCCAAAGCTTAGGATTGCAAAAGTTTCTTGGGATCTTTCTTGGAGTTCCAACTTGATACTAAACTTCATCAAATGCACCAAGAATTAGGTCAGCCTATTCCTGATTTTTATTCTAATGTAAATAATATTTGGGAATAACTATTTGCTACAGACCCTCAACTGAAGTGCCCTAGAGACATAGGATTATTTGCAGCATAATGTGATCGTTGAGAATTTATGCATTTTATGATGGCACTTCATAAGGATTCTGAGCTAACTCGGGCTTCCCTTTTGCATCGCACACCTATCCCAACTCTAAAGGCTGCTGCTGCTTCTAAGTTCATATTTGAAGAAAACCGTCATTCCACCATGAAAATGCACTCTTTAGGTATGGTTATGGCAAGTGCTTTTACAGGTTCTCCCAAGACTTCATCTATTTCCTAACCTGCAAAGGTTCCCTCCAAGTTAGTTGTCTGCAAGTATTGTCAAAGGACTGGTCATTCCATCAATGAACACCACAAATTATAATACCAAAAGTAATGAGCTTCCACTCAATAGGTTGCCTTGGTTGCTCCATTGCTCTGTCTGCATCTAAGTCCACTCTTGAGACTCCATTTCACCCTCCTACTCTCACTGTAGTTGATGTTGAGACACTAATTCATCAGGTTTTCTCTCGACCCTCTACTGTGCTGTCTGTCACATCAGGTAAGTCTTTGTGGTTCATCAACTTTGCAGGTTGTAACCATATGACATCAGACCCTACCTTATTTTTCTAGAAAATTGCCATCTCTCCTAATCTTGTCATTTGTGCTACTAATGGTTCTTACATGTCTGTCACTCACATTGGATCTATCTCATCATCTTCCTTATTTCTCATATGTTAACGATGCATACTTAGTTTCAAAACTATCCCTAAATCTTCTTTCCATTGGTTAACTTTGTGAACTAGGCGTGAGACTATTTTTAGACAATGATGGTATTGTTGTGCAGGATCATCAAGGGTTAGCCTCTTGGGATAGGCTGTAAAGTCGAACGTCTTTTTGAGATTACATCTCTGCAAATCCCAACTCGCACACAAACTTCTCTTGTTGCTTCCGCTACTTCCTCTAGCTTATGGCACTCGCCCTTGGTTCATGCCTCCTTACTGTGTGTTCAATTTTTAGCTTTTCAAGGTCATTTAGGATTTGTTGATATCAAGTATTTTGATTGTGTCTCATGTCATCTTGGAAAACAAAAAAAATTGACACTTAATAATAGTGACTCAACTTCTTCTGCCCCTTGGTTCATGACATTTTGATCTAATTCATTTTGATATTTGGGGACTTGCCCCTATCTTGACTAAGGGGGTTCTCATTATTTCGTTATCTTTGTAGATGATTATTCTCGTTATTCTTGGATATATCTCTTGCAGCATGAATCTAAACTTGCAAATATTTATCAAACATTTCACAAAATGATCCAAACTAAGTTTTCTTATTCCATCAAAATTTTCCGTTCAAACAATGTTGTGGATTATAATGAAAAATATTTTCTTACCTATTATCTCAACATGGGACCATCTTCCAGCACTCTTGTCCCTATACTTCTCAGAAGAATGGACATGTTGAAAGTAAATACAGACACACCTTAGACACTATATGTACTCTTCTTGTCTTTGCCTCTATTCTTGAACAATTGTGGGGTGAAGTTGCTCTCACTATTGTATACAGTATCAACCGAGTTCCCTCACAAACTATTCGCAATAAAACACATTTTGAGCTTCTCTATGCTAAAATCCCTGATTACTCTTTATTCGATGTTTTTGGACGTGCTTGTTTTGTCACTTTGCGTCCATATGAATGCACCAAAAGGGTTATCGTTGTTATGATCTCATCACTAGATGTCTTTGTGTTTCTCATCACGTGACATTATTGGAACATAGAATATTTACTAATCTTTCTTGTTTCTCTTCTTCACCTTTGCAGTATTCTCCTATTTTCACTAATATTTTCATCGATTCAGTCCCTGGTTTCATTACAAAGTCGTCCAGCTCCTCAGATAGTTCTCTACAACCCTTCTTGATATGCTTGATGAGATTGATGATCCTTTAATTATAACACATGTTCCAAAGCCTCCTAGGTATTTGAACCTCGTCATTCTATTTGGGTAAGAGCACCTCTTGAACATCTATAAGATTATCATTGTTTTTATGCTCTTGCTGCTCTTCATGAACTTTGCACTTATCGTGAAGCTAGTTTAGATCCTCTTTCGCACTTATATTTGAGACCTAATGGATTTGCCTCCTGAAAAATTTTCCATTAGATGCAAGTGGATATATAAAATTAAGACACGTGCAAATGGGTCAATGGAACGATACAAGGCTTGCCTTGTTGTCAAGCATTTTGCCCAAGAATAAGGTATTGACTATGGGGAAGCCTTGAGAAGCCCTCAATGAACCTCTTGGTTAGGGTAGTAAGTGGCCTAGACAGTCTGGACAAGCCTTCAACTAACCTCCTGTAGTAATTGGCTAGTCCTAAGAAACTTCGAATCTTGTATACATTGGTCAGTCTCTGCCAACTCATCATCGCCTTTATCTTATTGGATCGACAACTACTCATTCACTGGATATCATGTGTCCCAATAATTTCGCTTATCTGAGCCAATACTTGCATTTACTGAGTTTGGTGTACAACTCTTGATCTTTAAGTTTGGTCAACGCCAAATCAATGTGCATTCGATGTTCTTCGTCGCTTTTTGAATAGGTCAGAATATGATCGATGAATACGACAACAAAGCTATCCAGGTATAGTCTGAATACTCTGTTCATCATATTTGTAAATGTCATAGGACCATTGATTAACCCAAAGGGCATCACTAGACACATGTAGTGGCCGTACCTCGTCTTGAAACCGATCTTTGGTATGTCCTACTCTTTGACCTTCAATTGATGATATCTTGATCGTAGATCCATCTATGAAAATAATGATGCTCCTTGTAGTTGATCTAATAGGTTGCTGATTCAAGATAACATATACTTGTTCTTTTTTGTCGGCTTGTTCAATTCCCTATAGTCAATACACATCCTCATTGAACCATCCTGCTTCTTGGCGAATAATATAGGTGCACCCCAAGGTAAAGAACTCGAATGGATAAATCCCTTCTCTAGTAGTTATTCTATCTACGCCTTCGCTTCCTTCAACTCCGCGAGAGCCATGCGATATGGTGCCATGTGGTTCAGAGCCGTCACAAGCTCTAACTCTATTCCAAATTCAATCTCTCTGTAAAACGGTAATGCAAAAACTTTAGGAAAGTCTTCTACCACGACTATTTGTCTTCTACCACAACTATTTGTTTAACTCTTCCATTTCCCATAGACTTTCCAACTATCATCGCCAAACAATGCCGATATATACCCTCCACAATGCATTTCCTAGCTTGCAAAGCCGATATTATAGGAGGGTTGGCTCTAACCAACCTTCCCGCATAACTAACCCTATCATCATTAGGTGGTTCAACACACTTCCCTCTTCTGAGAGTCTATCTTAGCGTAGTGACTGAACAACCAATCCATCCCCAATATTAAGTCAAATGCCATCAGACAAAATACCATCAAATCGGCCTTCAGTATTTTTCCTTCCACCTCTACAGGACATTCATTAACTACTTGAGTACAGGCAACAATACTCTCATTAGGAATCATCACTACTACGTTATGGGGTAACATCTTGATTTGCAAACTATATATTGGTGCAAATGCTACAGAGAAAAAAGACTGTGAAACGCTAGAATCAAATAGTGCACAAGTTGTGAATTTCAACATCTTGACATTACCTACCATCTACAATAGGGCAACACTACTATTAACCACAATTCTATGAATTGAAGCTAAGCTTAAAAATATAGGGGTCTTAGAAGAAAAATACCACCGATAGCTCCAGCTTCTTCAGTGTCTTGATCGTCAACATCCATATCTCCAGGAGTGACTATGTGCACTTGAGCTAGTACTTGGGACTTTTGTTGTCTATGTTGAGAGCGGCTCCAGTTCCTTGAGTAGCATTAGGGAAGCCTCTGATTATATGGCCTGATCGACCACACTTGAAACAGACCCCTATGGTGTATCTACACTCGCCCCCATGGTTCTTGCCACACTTTCCACAAGATAGGAGCATGGTCGACATATGTTTTCTGATCATAATGCCTTTTCCCTTATCTGCTAAGGCAAACACCATCTTCTTCTCCAAACTTCCCCCTACAATATACAAAACAGTTCTCTTCCTCTTTGGGTTGATTTGGGTAGTTAAGCCCTTTTGTTTAGCCTCTGCAATTGCTTCCACATTGACTAGCTCCTAGTATTTGTTGATTCAGAAGCAGGCCACTTGGTTGTGGATCCTTGGCTGCAATCCCCTTGAAACTTCTTAGCCTGTATCTTCTTTGTGGAAATCATATTGTGTGCGAAACTTCCCAATTCCATAAATTGGACAACTTACTTGCTTGACTATCATGTTTCCTTGCACCAATAACCCAAATTCTTGTACCTTCTGCTACTCAATCGATTTTGAAAAGAATTGGTTATCGAACTCCTCCCTAAACCTTACCCGGTTAAAGCAACTAAATTCCCCGGTTCTCTTGCCAGTAATTGTCTTCGGGTGTCCTACCAAATACTAGCTTCTCCCCTTGTACTAGATACTTGGTGTATAATACCTTCTGGTCTTCCATGCATTTGTAGATTTTAAATGTCCGATCTAGATCAACAAACCATTTATCTACTCTCATAGGCTCTTCTGTGCCCATGAAATTTGGGTATTGATATACGAGAATCGTCTTGTAGGGCCAGCCTCTGAGTTCCGCTCATGGTGGTTCCATCAGTGCCCTTGGACTTGATGCAATTGTTGATATCTCATCACTTCCTTCTGTCTGACAGATAGCCTTTGCCATGGTGTGTCCTCCATCCATGTGTTCCTTCTTGAGATACACGGGCCCACGTGTATTATATTGGGAGTCCAACTCAACACTTCTATAATTGAAGCCTATGAAAAAACTCTACTATTCTAATCTTATATTTTGGTACTAATTCCCAAGGACTAGTGGGTTTACTTAGAGACATATTGCTCTGATATCACCTTATGACACCCCAACCTCCACTTGGGACTTGACATAGATCGAAGTGTCATGACATGCCATACAAGGTTGCATACCCACATTCATGACATATAGTATGCAATGCACCTAGCATACTTATAGTTATATGTAATAATCGCAACGGAATTATTTCTTTGTTAAGTCATAAGTTGTACCATAATAACTAAATCCTAAAATAACTTTCATAACATTAATAGTTAAACAAGTTCATTATCCATTCAACATGTCTTTAACACAAAAGAGACATCAAACTGGATTAAGAACTCCTTAATTACAAAATACAATACAATTCATAACTAAACATCAAGCCGTTCGAGCAGCTCGGCTATCAATGTCAGGATGACATTAAAAAGGTGGAGAATGATCTCTAAGAGTTCCTCGACGCTCGTTCTTGTTCTACTTGATCTCATCTAATTGAGGATGTTGTGATCCATTTGGCCCTGTCATAGCTTCTACCATTCCTGGTGGGAATGGCACTTAGAACTACCATGGTGAGATTGTCTAAACTACCATTAGTTTATATGTCATGCATGATAATAAATATGGCATGCATGCTTGACTGCCATGAATTTTCTTTTTCAAAAATAACTTTATTGACATTAGAGTTTATCATACTTCACGACATGCTTGCTTTCATAAACAGATTTCATTCATTCTTAATCTTGCTTTTACATAGAGTGGACGCTCCATGATTCCCCATAAACTGTGTGCTCTTGCTAGTTACCGCATCACATCACAGGTCTGTCCACCAGTTTTGAATACATCATCAGAGTCTTACGTCTCTTACCTCATGGTAATTCCTTACCAATAGTCATGGGCAGCACCCACCAGCGTTAGGTGCCTTTTTGACTTTGCTCTAGAAAACTTTTGGTCTCATTCAAAGTTTGTTGACCGTTCTTCATCAACTCATGAGCTTCCACTTCATTTTATTCACTCTAGAGTGAACAGAGAAAATCCACTAGAATAATTCTCATCCTAGCATTTGGAGTTGTGATCAAACTTAATATTTCGTGCTTGACTCAAAAGAATGTGACAGACTTGCATGCTTTATGATAGATATTCATGCTTATGACATGTGACTTCAAGGCGTAATATAATCATTGCAAATATAACAAGGATTTAAATAAAAAATGATTCACTTGCATGTAATTTACTATTTAGCATACTATCATACACTGAGAGTAAGTTACTAACTTACATAAATCTTTGTGTATATAAGTGGAGTAGGCTAAAATGAGAGATATTTTAAGATTAGAAAATCTCATTTAATTAAGAAAAATCAAAATTTACTACTCTTAGTGCGCTATTTGCAAAATTGTCTCGTAAGTTTTGGGAACTTGCAAATAAGCTCCTAAATTTTTAATAATTACAAATGGGCCCCAAAATTTCAACAAACTTCACAAGCCCCAAGTATTTCCTATTTTAATTCCATTTATGAACTTATAATTTAACAAATAATTCATCCACTATGAGAAACCCCTCATGGCCGAGACCCATAAACTTTAAATCTCACTTAGTGTGATTTTTGGTCCCATTTGCATACCATTAAAGGTAAATCAATACTAAACTTAACACCTAATCATATCCTAATCACAAACTTAGTATCATGTCAAGACACTAAATTCACCTTCATCAAGGTCATATATTCATCACATGATGCAATTAACACAATCACAAACACAATTACACAACCTAAAACCCTAACATGGTGTTATTGGCTTTTCACTTGCAAATGGACATTAATGACTTCAAAGAATCATACATCCTGACTTCTAACATGCTAATAACTTATCTATAGATGATACTACAAAACATCAAGCAACACATTCATGGTATTCGAGAGTTAGGATTCGGATCACACACAAAATGCTAACCTGAAACATGCTAGTTCTCTAGTCTTGAATAATATGACCAAATCCTTACGTAGCATGTAATTTTCTTGAAATAACTCATCCATAATCATCATAGTTATGCCCTAGCTAGGTCTTAGCATTATTTTAAATCATACCATAACACTTTCACGATTAAAACAAATACTAGGCCAGAACCTCAAAGCTTGCATAAAAATCATGTGTTCATTAGCATTCATCAAAGACTAAGCTCAAACCCTATTTTCATCGCTCAAAACAAGACTCAATACATAGATCTAAATCCTATTAACAAGGGTTTTCAAGTCCCATCCACCAAATCATACTTTTGAACTCAAAAGAATCAAGTTTTCAAAGGACACTCATGCTAGTTTCGGTTTCACTAAACCTAATAAGTGCATGCAAATCCTTTGGATGAAATCACTTGTGCTACTAGTTCAAACCAATGATGGATACACTATACATGTTACTAACACCAATAAAAACCAAGATCATCAAAATAATCTTAAATCATGGATTTAAGACTATATGGCATTTCAAAAACAAAACCCCATCATAAATATAACATTTGCTAGTCGAAAACCCCAACTCCATTATCACCAAGATTCAACCATTCAATCTTTATTGAAAAACATTCCAACACCTAAGCCATCAAGTCCCTAACTTTGAGTAACACAAAATTGGAGAGGAGGGTTGTGAAGAATGGTCTTACCAAGTGAATCACCAAGAGGAAATGCCTAGCTTTTCCTATCTTCTCTCTCACTCTCGGTTTGCTCTCAAAATGCTAAGTGAGATGTCTGAACTTGTGTGCAAGTGAGGAGGGCTCATGTGGTGTGGGAAACAAGAATGGAGTATGGGGAGGGGTAGCTTGAACTGGTCATGGCATGGCTTGAAGGTGATGTGAGGGTTGCTTGTTGAAGTGAGCAAATGGAGGCAATCGGTTTGGGTGAAACCCTTGCACCTGATGGACTAGTTTTGTTTCAAGTCCAAATCTAATGGGGCTGGTCTTGGGTGATACATGTTGTAAGAGAGAGGCATGTGTGTGTAAGAAAGGTACATAAAGGGTGTGATGGTTACTTGTGAAAATTGTTCAAGACAAGTGGGAATGGAGGGCCAAAAACAAATGGGTATGGAGGCAATGTGTGTCTTGGTTGCCTTTGGGGCTTCAAGTCTCAAACCAAAAATGGTGGCTGTCCAAGAAGGTAAAATGTGTAAGGGAAAGATTATGGTGGGTGTAAGAGAGGCATGGGCATATAAGAGAGCATGAGTTTTGCTTCTTTCACACTCAAACTCCTTACACGTGTACTTAGCTTGACATGTGCAAAGTGAGGTCCAAATGGAGGGTGGTGATTGTGCCATGTGTCCAAGAGTTTTCCTAGTGTTTATAAGCTGATTTGAACATCCTACATGACATGTGACAGTTGGTTGGTGATGTGGCGCATTAGTCGCCATGTGGCACTCTCGGATTGGCCCATTTGGCATCTGAAAATCATGAAACTTGTTATTGCACCATAAAGTTTTAAAACTTCATACGAATCTAATGATGCAATTCATATCATTTAATTATAATCCTAAGTGCCTAAAAAAAACTCAAAAGGCATTGCGTTCCCTTAGCGGATCATAATTGGTAGACTAGCTTACTGATCGAAACATAACTAGTCTTAAATCCATAAAATTTTTCCTAAGTTCTCATGGCATGCCTCTTTTATAAATAAAATAAATTATTTACATTGAATTTATTTCAAGGCAATATTACAATAAACATTGAGATTTGAAGAACCGGTTGGAGGATTGGAATATGTTTAATTTTAGTGAATTTTGGTTGATTAGGTCTCAGGTTGATGGTTAATTAAAAATCATGTGGAACACTTTTATGTGATTGTTATTACTATCTAGAATTGGAGTTTGTGATTTATACCTATTTATGACATGGTTGAACCTGGTTAAAGGCTTCGACACGTTAGGCAGTGGGGGTTATATATGAAATATTTGAATAGATAGTCTTGGAAGTTTTTGGTTGGCTTAAAGCTGGGTACTAATTGAGTTAGAAGAATTGGAAATTTGGGGTACTTGCAATGAAGGAAGTTATTATGCTTCTTCTCATTTCTTTTTAGAGGTGCTAGGTTATTTATATTATAGATTACACTAATGTTGTTTAGGTTTCGACTTTTACTTGACATGGTATGAGATAAGTTTGGTAGCAAGTTTAGGTAAGTGGTGCTCTATGTTAGATGTTGCCTAAAATTAACAAATCCACTGAGGTCTATTTTTGAGAATCTTGTCTATTTTTGTTAAGAAAACTACTTCGGTTATTTTTCTGAACCATTCTTTGTGTTGATACTAAACTGGCTATTTTTTCATGAATGGTACTGTTGACTCAAGCTATTTTTACACGAACATGTTTATATTGTATAAGCTGTGAAATCAATTTTTGTACTGACTTTAGTGCTCTTTGTATTGCATCTTAAAATTCCTTAAAGCCATAAGATTATCGTTATAGTTACAGTAATTGGTCTTGCCATAGGGGCTAAAACGTAGAAACTAGGAATTGATTACTGATATTGTTTCTATTGGAATGACTCATGTTTCTAATACTGGCTCTTCCATGAGTGAAAAACATGGCTACCAATTACTTGGATTACTGTTGCTGGACCCGCAATTGGTGTGAAATTGTGGCTACTATTCATGTTGATATTGTTATTGCTTATGACCTTGGGGAAAATTTTATTGAGTTATACTACTATCAATTTTCTATTCATCACTCCATTGCTTCTAAATTACTGGCCCGTGTTTTGCACGTTAGTATAGGTTTGCTTCCTACTGAGTTACTAAATTTATCTGTTTACTTTCCATACTTTTTGGTTATGATAGTTGGAATAGATTAAAGCACAATGGGCGAAATTAGAAGATTGCTGATATAAGTGCTATGTGACATAAATGGATTAGTTAGATTGGAGAAAATTTATTAATATTCAATTATTTTCTTTGGAAGAATTTTTGAGACGATTTTATTGAGGAATTTTGTTCAAGTTATATTCATTATTGTTGATTTTGGTTGGTTTGGATAGAGAGATATTTTTATATTGTCTTATCTCATTTCATCCTATCTCATCTCATCTCAATATCCAAACATCTTAAACATAAATACTTTCAATTTCAAATATTTAATTAATTATGTAATCTAATCATTACCTAAGTATTTCAACTTTCCTAAACTGCCAAACAAAATACAAAAAGCAATTTAATATTTTCAAATCGTAAAACAAAAATAATATTTAAATTTATAATATTTTTATTCAATTTTCTTTCTAATTTTTCAAATTCTTATAAAACATTTTAATTCAAATCATTTCTAACCTATCTCATCTTGTGATACCCTGTATTTACTTTATTTTAATTAAATAATTATTTTATTTATTAAGATTATGGGCTTCCTTGTTTTAAATTTTATATGATTTACGTGGTATTATTTTACGATTTCTAACTGTGAAATTTAATTAGATGTGTTTTATTGTTATTAATTATTGTTCATTATTTGAAATGCTCTTTATTTTAAATTAGTTTATTGTTGGATTTTATTATTTTATTTTACTTAGTCATTGCGTTTAAATGATTTTCATTGCGTTTAAATGATTTTATTTAAATTGACGTTTTGAAATCCTTTTCTTGGAACAGTTTTGAGACACCGAGTTGAAAAGAATGGATCTCATTTCTTTCCCTTATTTTTCTTTTTTCCCTTTTCTCTTTTTCTTCCTTCTTTTTCCTTTTTTTCTTTTTTCTCCTCTGCTCCCTTCCAGCGAGCAACCCCCCCTCCCCTTCTCACCCCCGTGCTTTGGTCTCTTTCTGCCAGCCCCACCGTGTGCCGTTGTTCTTCCTTATCGCCCAGCCCATCCTCTTCCCCTCATGCCGGCAACCAACCCCTTCCATTTCCAACCCCAACTATGCTGCCATTCTTCCCCACGCCCCGCTTCAATGTCGCGGCTTCCTTAAGCTCCAGCACCACCGTGGCTCCTTCGTTCGCTACCAAATCTTCACCTCACCACCGGTGACCCTCTAGCCACCTAACCCATCAATCCTTAGCCTTGATCCATCCCCTTTGAAGCCTCTCTATCTCCCACTTCGATTTGTCTCTTTTGGCCTCCAACCACCGCTCACACTGCCACCCACGACCACCAACCACCACCATTAGCTTCTCCAGTCCTCTTTTGTTCCTATTTGAAAATTGCCATTTTTGAGGCCCATGGCCTTGATTCGAAAATACTGTTCCGTCATTGTGCCGCCATCGTTAGCACTGCCTTTGATCCTCCAAAATTTTATTTCATCACTATAAGTAATTTTTCAAAGAACTTTATGAGATTTAAATATATTTTTACACTAACATATTTTTTGCAATTTGGTTGGTTGTGCAGGGCCTTGGGTCCGAGGAGTAGGGAGGTTGGGGAGGATAGGAAGATGTGATTGTTTATGGAATTGGGTTATATTTGGGTGTTCATATGTTGTGTTTGGCATCATGACATTCATCATTGTGTTCATGCATTTTCATGTGTTATAAATGAAAATTGGGTTTTCATGTGAGAAAATATTTTT
Organism: Carya cathayensis; assembly: GCA_011037825.1. NCBI lineage: Eukaryota > Viridiplantae > Streptophyta > Magnoliopsida > Fagales > Juglandaceae > Carya > Carya cathayensis. The sequence goes on from QGSO01000204.1 coordinate 2,168,589, forward strand.
GGGTTTGTGCGTATCACGACCCCAAGCCAAGATGGGGCATTATCTCAATGGAATTCCTCTGGCCACTCAGGAGCATAATATACTGAGTGACACCCCCTTAGTTGTCGCTGGGTGACAATGAGATCAGACGAGATGATAATGCTCTCGTGCTGACTCCATGACCCCTCTACTGGTGGGGTTAGAGGATGCTTGGTCAAGAACGCGTTACGGAGCTGGGCATTGCTCATTACGAAGTCACACACACGGTCGTTACTTGTGGTATGATGAAGGGAGCCAAGGTGTGCGGATGGTATCTAGGGGAGATCATGGTGCATACGAGATTATTGGATAATGGGCAATTTTATGGAAAAGTGGCAGGTTCTTGATAAATTGATATGTGGACTATTTTATGGGAAAAATGGTGGTTTTATACTAGGGTAATTTTCTGGGAAAATGGTGGGTCTTGATAAATGGATATGTGGACCATTTTATGAAAAAATGGTGGTTTTATGCTCGGGCCGTTTTCTGAAAAAATTTCGGTTTATTTTAATGGAATGGTTTTGGGCTAAATGGAAATTTTGACGTGTGTTGGAAAAAATATTCATTTTTGGGGAAACAATGATTTTGAGTCTCATGCATATTTCAGCATGTGCACACATATATGTTAGTTGCATTAATATATTTTTATTTCATGGGTTGTTTGGTTGATTATTTACTGAGATTCACAATCTCACGTGGTATCCCTACCCTATGGTTCCGTTTTATGGAATCATACATTTTGATGTAGATGAGGACATTGAGCTTAAGGGATCGACTCTGCAGGAGGAGTGACCTGGGGATTTGTTTCCCACTTTTGTTATGTATTTTGAGTTGTATTATATATATTTTTTACTGGATTACTCTATAACTTTTGAGGCATTTTTATTTTAGAAAATATGTATTTAAAATTCTGGTATTTAGTTGACTAACTTTTAATTATCTGCTGCGGTTTTTGTTGTACACTTTTTGTATGTACACACACTTAGCACTCGTCGTTTGGGTGCGTGGCCCATGTTGTCATCATCCCAATGTCACGATTCCCGTGTTCAGTACGTGGGAGTCGGGTGCGTCACACTTCTCAACCAAAATATCTCATTAATATTCACAAATCATTTCAATTCATCTAATCTCAACTCATGACTATCTAAACCAGACCTAATAAGGTTTAACCCCGGCTACTGACGTGACATTGTATGATAAAATGAGGATGGAGATTCAGATGACATTATTATTATTATTATTTGAATCAAATAGAACCTCATATATTTATCTATCAAAAGTTGAACTAGTACAATTTGAATCCTTACAAACTTGTAAAGAAATAAATTTTGGACATTTATCTATCCATATCTGCTCATGTTCGTAATTTAAAGCATTTTTAGCTAATAAATGTGCCACCCCATTTTATTCTCTTCTTCTACACTGAACCTTCCAAGCATTTCTCCCTTTCAAAACTGCCTTGATATCCTCAACTATGTGACCACCAGAAGATAGGTCCCCATCCTCAATGTTAACAGCCAACTTTCACCACCACTTGAGCATCCCCTTCAAGTATAACTCCATTAAAACCTAGATCATTGCACAATTCAATAGCATGCCACAGTGCCACAGTTTTTGCCAGAGCAGAGTCAAGAACTGGTGGTTTTTTATAGCAAGCACAGGCCAAAACTTCACCATTTTCATTTCTCAAAACAATACCAAGCCCCAAGTTTTGTTTACTGAGAGAAGCATCCCAATTTTCCTTGGTGGAGATTCGGATGACTTGAGTGTACTGTTAGTAAAAAACTATATCAGAATATACAGCAGAAGTGATATTACCTCGTCGAAAATATCTTGGATCTAGTGTGGTTGTTCCACGGATTTTTCGGCATCGTTAATCGTTAATTGTTAATCGTTAATCGATGGTGGAATGTGCTACGTGATAATATACTAAAGCAACACCCACATATTCCACAGCCTAGATGCCGGGACTAGAGAGAACCTTTTGAGAGAGAGATAACTTGTTGATTCAAGTATCTCATCCAATTTGGGGAAAGGGCTATACATAGCCCTTCTAAGTGTAACCTCCGGCTGGCCATTAAGGGCCAGCCATCAAGGCTCATGAAGTGGCTTTTAAGTCACTTCATAACCCCCAAGAGAAGGTGAAGAGGTACCCACTATGGGTGCCCCTTTCTTACATCTCCCACTCGCACATAGTGGGCAAGACCCCAGGTCTGCATCTCTCAATATGTTCTCAATCTTGTTCATACTGGCAAATAGGCCGTGCGACCATCGAGCACAGCTATAAAAAAAAATGGGAGCACTATACCAAATCTCTCTGAGAGAAGACCAGCATAGCAACATCCCTAAAAGTGTCTCGTCATGCCCCGACTCATTTGGTCACATCAGATTAAGCAGCTCTAATCCCTCTTGAGTTCAAATAACTCAGAGCAATACTCAATCTCCATAAAACATAATGTACTCACAGCTACATCGCAACTCCCAATAAACAACATAACTTGCCGGCAGTGAGTACACACCATTATCGATGTGTTACCAAATAGTCTTCCCGTCGCCCTCATGTCATTCAGTTTCAGTTCAGTCGCTTTCCCAGCAATGTCTCTTTAGACCGCATCATTCATGGCCATAGATAACATGCCAAAGTAGCTGACACTAAAACATCAACCTTGTGACATAGTCAAAGGTCTCCTAAGGGCATAAATAAGTTAAGGTCATCAATTATGACCTTCAGGACTCACACGATGAGGAAACAGGGATCCTTTCACTCACCTCTACTGTTGGTCGCTAAAGCACATGTAGTATGAAATACATGTTACGGTGGAATTCTCTTTCCAAAGAAAGAGCGTATATCTTATCTCAATACACCGTGCAGATCTTAGTGTAGTCGCTATCTCAGCGCCTAACCCGAGTCTCTCCATTTGCTCGCTATCCAAAGCGCCAAAGAGGATCTCGCATCTGGCTAAACCACAGGCTACATGGATTGTGGGTAACCATTTACGGTCCTTAGACCTCATCTTAGCTCCCACTAAGGCGACGTATTTTATGTGTCTTACAACTTATCCTTCTCTGAACAAGTTACAAATGACACATTGTCTCATCTTTGCTCACTACTCCTTTGTAGCGCCAAAGGCGATCGCTCGTGTGAGTGAGCCGATCTAAGCCTGTCGACATACCTTTTTCACCATAACTACCAAAATTATAGTGAAAAAAAATGCTTCCAGCCATGCCACATGATCCTAAAACACATCAGTGTCACGTGCATGATGAGCAATACCATGACGGAGGGAAATCAAATGGTCAACTAAAAAATAATCAAATCACAACTCTCAAGTGAAGTTTTAGGACCATTTCTCTCCGTGCGCATTCTTATGTATAGTAACTTTCCAAAACATGCACCTTTCCAAGAGACTCTACTTTTATCTATAAAAGTCATTAGCACAACCATGAAGTCAGCGAAGACTCATCGCGAATCTCATTGAGGTCAAACTCACAATTTTAATTCTTAGATTCTAGTCAGCAAGTCCTACATGCGACTTTTAAGAATCTTCAATGTGACCTCAAATGTTTATTCAGCAAACTAAATTTGCGATTTCAAGGTTTCATATGAATCTCTTGTACTAAAAAAAAAACATGTGAGATAACCATCATTTATTTTTCTTTTAAGGGTAAAACGATTAGGGCCTTTGCCCACAAAGACAATCACAATAGTTTAGTCATTACTTTTAACGACAATCGCATCACAAACTCACTTAATCAAGTAAGCTATATTTACCCTCTAACAAGATCTCAACCTCTAACTCCCATGAGCAAACCACAATGGAAACACCAAATTGTATACAAGGCAAAACTAGATTCTTTAGTATTTTCCATCTCATTAATTGTCTATGGATTTTGAACAAGAGCTCATAGAAACTGTTTTTCTCATACACAGTCTCACAAGACGTAAAGTCTTAGCTACTTTTTACAAACCCACATCCATCACCTTGTAGTATGGAAAACCTCTCATTAGTCGACAATTAATAATCTAAGACAACCAGGTCATCATCTCTCTTAGTAGGGACATTTTTCTAAGACCGTCAACAACTTTCAAAGAACCCCACTTTATTCAATAGGTCGTTAATAATAATAAAAAAAAACGACTAGGTATATTGGGTATCTTTGAGTAGATGGTTCGTTTAGGCCGCATGTAAACAGTACTAGCAGCATTCATTTGCTTTTTGTACTAAAACAATACAAGCAACAATCATGCGCTCACAGTACTTTCACCTAAACATCACAAAAAAACTTAACCATCTAATTCTCCTACGAGAATCAGCTATTTGATTATTTCAAGAAAAACTCCAATAAATATTTGATCAATGGTTATCTAAAGGCAACTCAATTAGTGCCAAGAGATGGATCTATACTTCTATCAACTCCATTTTTCTTGTGTCAAACCGATCAACAACCCCGGGTTGGATCATATAAGTAAAGTGAATCTCAGATTCTATGTTGATGTTCCTACTATGTGAATTCTATAACTTTAGCGGAGCCATATTACAAATATTCTCTTCTAGTCTCTAAACGACGAGATAATATTGATATATTACTTCCATGCTATTTATGAGGATCTTTATATTCTATGAATTTTAGGAGTCATTATCACTAATGGTACACCTTAACTCAAAGGTATACTCCCACTATTTGTTGAATTACTCCCACTATCTTCGGTGATCTTTTTCTAATTTTTTTTTAATGTACCAGGTAATGTGGAATGGAACATTATGAAACGTTCTTTAAAAAAAACACGTTACCCCACCCTCGCCGAAAATACGAGTAATTTTCTTGACTCAACCAAAAAAGATGAAGCTTAGATCCTCTAGATAGAATTTACATTTGCACAAAGTAGTCACTCAAGCCAGCTCAATGGCGAATGAACTTGATTTAAGGACAACAAGTCAAAACTTAAGGCTGCAACTGCTTTTGCGCCATAATTCATTTAGAACTCCATTCTCAGCAAGTCATTAAACTGCGAGATAATTGCTCCCATCATATAACTCATACGATTTCGATTTTGAAAAAAACAAAAAATTAACCGAAAATATATTTTCCTTAAAAAAAAAAAATCGTATTTATATGATAAAACAATATTTTTATTCTATGTCCTTATTGTGCATCTCTAGGAACTTCCATAAAAAAAATGTTCGTATTTGCCTTTTTTCTCTTTTGACTCTTCAAAATAAAGGAGAGGGTTCTCATTAGCGAGAAAATCTTAAATTTCTTAAGCTTTACACCCATCATCCTATGCCTCAACGGCATATTTTAATATATCATTTTCCCACCCGAGAAATAATATCACTTAGTCAATGAGTGACCATCCAACTTCTAAACCTCTAGGAATTCTCACTAACACCACTACTTTCAACAAGTCTCAAATCAAATTAGGTATAGACTTCTCTAATATCGCATTAAGTCATACCTAATTACTCAGACTGCCACAATTACCATGCAAACCTCCAAGGTACTTGGTATTACTCTCAATAGGTGCTCCTAAATTTATATTTATGTAAGAACCTACTTGTCCTCACTAGAGATAAATAAAATTTGAGCAATATTACCAGTGCTAATACCACATGGAGGTGCACTGATAAAACCTTTAAAATGAATGTGCCAATCAAGAATGTCCTAAACACTCTTGCACACTCAAATTTTAATGACCTTACTTGCCAGACATACTAGCAAGTTTTAGAGAGTATCTTCTTATCCATGAGTTAATTTGAGTTGCTTCAAGATTATAATGTTCAACCTCAAATATAGGAGCAATTAATCTTTGCATTACCTAAATAATGCGCAACTTCTATTATTACTCACAAAATTCTCAAAAGGCAAAATAGTGGTTTAGCTCTTCCCATCAACTTCTATAAAAAAAATAGTGCATGCGTCCCACGCGTACTTCCATTTTTATTCAAGACCTTTCAGAGGTTTTTACTATAATGATGATCTAAGATTATTCAACCATGTTAATAATCTTATTTGTTTCCAACTATTGCTCATGGAGGAGATTAATGAGACACTTAAGTCACCTAAATAATCTCGAGGCTTTCTTCTCGGTTATCTCAAAGTTACTAACCTATGCGCATCTAATTGCACACACATTTAGAAAATTTGCCGCGTTAATCTAAATCAGAACAAAATAATTAATACACGTCGCAAGATCGAAAATTCGCTATGCTTCCTAATCATCTCTTGCGCTTCAATGTCTAATTATTAATTTCTAACTTAATTTTCACGCAAATTTATATCGTATAGGAGATTAATTCCAAATCAATCTCAACCATACTTCCACTAGGATAAGCAATCTACCGAGTTAATGACATGTAAAAAAAATTTCTTTCTAAATTGAAGAAATCAATTTAAGCCAATCATAAGCATGTACTAATAAAACTCAGGTTATTTAATCCTCTATATTATCACATTAAAAAAAATGACTAACTTTTAAGATTAGTCCAACAATACATGTGATAAAACAAGCTCATGCAATTACATGTAAACACAATACATGTACAAGAAATTCATCACATTTCATCCAAATAATTATTATTAAAAAAAAAAAATAATCTAGGCAATTTATAACATAAAATAAAATGCCTAACAAACGTGACAAGAATTATCTCATGGTAGGCATGTATTCAATAATAATAATCATGCAAAGAATATTTCAAAAAAAAATATTCATATGCCATAATAACATGCTGAATAAATAAATAAAAAACCAGCAAATACATTAGAAATAAGCTCTAGCCGATTGAGCTCATTGTCTTGTATTCAAAACATCACAAAAAACTTGTTTTGTTAAAGAACCAAACTGAAAAAGAAATTGGATGGGCTGAGATGTGCGCCAAATTGAGAAAGAATTGGAACTTGTTTTAATGAATTAAAAAACTGGTTTTTGGCCCAGATCCAAGTTCTTTTATCAGAAAAAATTGGCCCATAAGTTATTTTAAAACAAACCCAAGCCCCACGTATGCTTTTAAGCACAAATAGTCAACAGTGCTTCTTCTTCTCTCTTAGCCAAACGTTACAGAATATGTAACGTAAAAAAAAAGAAAATAGCCGTCGTTGCTACCAACCATTTTCTTTCTCACGGTTTTAGTTATCATTGTAACGAAAAAAAAAAATTGAACCGCTGCCAGCCTTCAAGCCTCACTCTGGTGGGATCCTGCTGCCGCTCACGGGTGCACATAGCACCTAATGCGCACAGCACCTGGTAGAGGCACCAACCCATGGCAGCACTGCCCCACTCTACACTCTCTTGTGGCAGCAACACAATGAAAATCGTGGTGCTCCTATACGAGTAGCAGAGCCTCCAGCGCCACCACCCAACGCTACCCCTTGAGGTAGCGTATTGTGCTTGACCACAAGAGCGACTCTACCGTGCTCTACCGCTGCATACTGGTGCGCGATTCTAGTAGCCATGGGCAATGTGCAAGTTGTGCCATGCTCTTCTGCTTGCAGCACCACCATGGTGCGCGCTGCTCTATGCGCAATAGAGGATAGCACCTCTTTCGATGCGCGAGCAGCTTTGCATGTAGTAGAGGTGGCCATGCCGCTTCTAGGTGCTTCTCTCACCTCTAGGTGAGCTCAGCACCCGGTGGTAAATTCGCTGAAGCCGTCGCAGGCTGTGGCGTTTCTTGTGTGCATTGTGCAACGGTGACAGTACCCTATTGGTGTGTGCCAGTTTGTTCGTTGCACCACCACAGTGCGCACAACTCTTCTTGCAGCAGATCACGTTGTGAGGCATCGTTTCGCACATGGTGCCTAGCACCTCTGGTGCACGCCATTGCCCTCTGGCGCGCAGCACCAAGGTGCTCCCATCACCTATGGTGTTCAATATATTGCGGTGAACACAGTACATCCATGTGAGATGTAGCCTAACACCGAGGTGCGTCACCACCTCTCAGGTGGCCATGGTTACAGAGAGAAAAAAAAAATCAATCTCTTCGTGCATGAAAAAAAACAGTGAATGAAATCACAACATACAAGCCAAACATGAATCGGGAACAACTGATTTGGCTCTGATACCAATGTTAGTAAAAAACTATATCAAAATATACAGCGGAAGCGATATTACCTCGTCGGAAATATCTTGGATCTAGTGCGGTTGTTCCACTGATTTTTCGGCATCGTTAATCATTTTAAATCATCCCATCGATGGTGGAATATGCTACGTGATAATATACCAGAGCAACACCCACATATTCCACAGCCTAGATGCCGGGACTAGAGAGAACCTTTTGAGAGAGAGATAGCTTGTTGATTCAAGTATCTCATCCAATTTGGGGAAAGGGCTATACATAGCCCTTATAAGTGTAACCTCCGGCTGGCCATTAAGGGCCAGCCATCAAGGCTCGTGAAGTGGCTTTTAAGTCACTTCATAACCCCCAAGAGAAGGTGAAGAGGTACCCACTATGGGTGCCCCTTTCTTACATGTACTCATTCAACTGTTCTATAGCTATGATTTGAACGACACCACTCATTCACGCGACTTTTGCCTATGAACTAAGGAAAATGTTAAGTGTGGTTAGATTTTGATATATATATATATATTTTTTTTTATTTAGTGATTAAGAAGTATTTTTTAATGATGTTGTAATTTTTTTTTTTAAAAATATTTAAGATAATTAAAAAAATACATAAAATAGGAAATACACTTATCTAGAAAAATTTTCGATAGCTGTAGTGCCACCATGAACTAATATATACCATGTAGTAGTACTTCATGGTCATTCTCAATTACTCGGCAAATGAATGTTTACTCCTAAGAGGCCGTTTGAACTATAAACTGGAGTTGCACATATGGTCAAGACTCAAACTGGTTAAACATGCTGATGAATATATATATATATATATATATATATATATATATATATGACAATATTTCGTATGCTGATCCTTTCGGGTGTCTGGGAACAATATTTCTACTAATTTTGGAAGTGCTCAGGGTCTCGACAAAAAATTTCCTGTAAATGATGTGTCATATTTCGTATGCTGATCCTTTCGGGTGTCTGGGAACAATATTTCTACTAATTTTGGAAGTGCTCAGGGTCTTGACAAAAAATTTCCTGTAAATGATGATGAATGTACGGAGACTGTAAATAGTTTTAAATGCTCTCTGTGAATCTTGTTATGTTTTTATGTTTAGAGAAATTGATCCAAAAATGCAAGTTTTGCCCTTCACCAAATTTGGATCTTATATTTCTTTGTAAAAGAGTTTTGCACAACTCTTTAGATTTAATTAGTTTTTTGTTTTTAATTTTTCTTAGACAAACGTCAACACTCTATTGGTGTGACATGTAAAGTTGGATATTTGGCAGACATTCACATGAAAATTAGACAACATTTTTTATTGGGCAAATTCCCTTGACAGAAGCGAGCTTTGCAAGTTAAACATTTGAGTTCTGTAACTCATGTACTGGTATGCCTAGGATTAATAACTTTCTATGCTAAATAGCCAGAACGCAGATAGTTTCAAGCTCGGAAAAAAATCTATTTACAAGCATGTTTTTTAATATATTCAACTCATTACTGATGTGGGTCCACTATGATGGAAAAATGTTAGTAATTTTCACTTTTAAATAGTTATGGCGGGTTTGTGTTGACACATAGCAATATTTAAGATGATGGGCTAGTTTGGAGAGTGAGATGAAATGATAATTTTATGAATAGTAATAAGATAATTTATGAATAATAGTGAGATAGTTTGAGTTGAATATTTTTTAAGTTTTGGGAAAGGAGAGAGAAAAAGTTGAATAGAAAATATTATAAAGTTAAAATATTGTTAGATTATACTTTTATAATATTATTTTTATTTGGCGATTTAAAAAAAGTTGGATTATTTTTTATTTTTTGTTTAAAAGTTTGAAAAAGTTGTAATGATTAGTTTGAAAATTTTGTATTTGAATTGTTAACATAATGTTTTGTACACCTTTGGGCCGGGCCTGCAGTAGTTCAGGTCTTCGGTTTTGGGCTTGCAAGCACAGAAAAGATTGAGAAGTGGTGGCCCTTGTGGTGGCCGATGCCAAAGTAAAAAATATACTTTAGGAGATTATGCAAGAGAGTTTAGAGAGTCCAAAGTACATGGGGGCTCTCCGCAATGCTCATTTAATGCGGCGTGGTCCTCTGGGAGGATACATTTAATGCGGCATGATCCTTTAGAGGGTGCATTTAATACAGAGTGATTCTCTGTTTTGTCCTAGGGTTTAGTCCTGACAAGATGGCGTGTTTCTCTTCCCTTTTCGCCAGGGCAGATTTCTCGCACTTCCTAGGTAGTGGGTTGATCTCTGCTCCGAGGCCCCAAACCCAATTATCCAGGCCAAAAGCCTCTTTAGTCAGGTTGGTAGATGGCTTGGCTAGTTTAGGCCCCTAGGTATCTATCTTAGCCTCTAGGTCTTTTGGGCTCGGGGGAAAAAATTTCCTAATAGTTACCCTACCAATTCTCATTGGGTTAGGCCGATGTGAATTTTTGGTTATTTCCTTCCTTTTTGTTGTCATTGTTGCGTTATACCCATCTGGCGAAGGTGAGATGGCGCCTTTACCCCTTGATCCTCCCACGCGTTGAGCTCTTGTGCTTCCTATTGTTGCTTGATTCAACAAACCATACTCCATTTTCCAACTCCTCTGACACAGTCCCCAATGATTGGATCCCGATATCCGATGGTGGTAGTTCTGTCCCCTCTGCAATAATGAACCGTTCCACCTCCCACACTTTGTTTGTGGAAGTTGGAAGATCAACAACTGCTCCCCTACATAAGCCTTGTCTCTCTTTTGTTGCTTCCTTCTTACTTCAATTACTTTCCCCTTGCGTCTGTATTCTTCCCTTCATCTCCTTTATCCCTTTTGCTTTGAATGGCTTCAAAAAGGTCAACTGAGCCTATGATTCTTGATGAGCAACACCAACCCGAGGCCAATGTCCCGGAGATGGGCTACGCAATTGTTACTGGTGCTAAGAAGCCTTCCACGACTTTCTACAGTCACTGATCTCCACTTACTGTGTCCCTGACAGGGTGCTCTTTGAGATTCCTGGGCCCTAGGAGGGATCCGTCGATGTTGGCGGTTTCGCGTTGTGCATTGCTCTCTTTCCCAATATGTTTTCCTGCAGGTTGAGGTTACCATTTCCTTACCCTGTTAGCAAAGTTTTGCCGTGTCTAGTGCTAGCTCCCGCCCAAATCCATCTGAATGCTTGGCTGATACTGATATGTAGTAAAGCTCCTACAGGTAGTATCATGGCAGCAATCGCTGTTGTTCAACTTCTAATGGGGTCAGACATTGGGCCAGTCAAGGAGGCCCTTTGAATGGGAGTTGAGTCTCTTGCATCTACCCCACCGACTGATGGGGGGTGGTGTTGTGGTCGCTGTTGTAAGACCTGAGGAGGGCAATCAGCACTCCTTGGGCGAGGGTGAAGATCACTCACATTCCCAAGGGGATTCACAGCCCGCGACTGGGGCTTTCCCTGTCCTTTCAACAGGTGGGCCAGACAATGAGATTCTGGGTGAAGATAGGAGCACTGGGTTGGACCAGCATTGCCTTCCACGGGGTGCTTGGCTAAGGTGTCTCTATGTCCCTTTGCCTTGAAGTCGGGAGCACGCAAGTTGAGGCTTAGGAGCAGGTGGCCAGATCTTTGCAGAGCTTTCTCCTTGTGGTTTTCTTCACTATGACTTACTTTTTTTTCTGTTTTGCTCGTGTCTCTTTGTCTTGTGTTTTAACGCTTTCATTGTTGTCGTGGTGGGTTGTAAGGAGCCGATATGGTTGCTAACTTCATCTTGAGCGGCCAAGAGGCAGTTGAGACGGAGAACCAGGAGCTTTGCTCCATGGTGAAGACAGCTCTTGACTACGCGAGCGGGGAGAAAGAGAGGAAAGAAAGTGCCTGGAGGTGGAGCTGGCGATGGTAAGGGGGTGGGCTTTGTTAGCTCAAGAGTCATTAGCTTCAGGCAAAGAATGAAGAACTGAGGGGCTTCAAGGATGTTGAAGCCTAGCGGTTCAAGTTGATTGAAGGGGAGTACTTGTCCCTGTCAGCTGCCTTGGAGGACTAAGAAGACTTGTTGTCGGCTACTCAAGCTGCGGTCGATTGGGAGAAGGTGAGGGCAGATGAGGTGCTGAAGGAGTTAGGGGTGGCCAAACGGAGGATTACCGCCCAAAACGTAGTTATCGAAGACCTTCAGAGTGACTTGACTCAGGTGCAGGAGGTCGTCGCCCGCATGAGCGATCAACTAGGGAAGGCTCCTTACATCTGTGACGAAGCTTGGGCATATGGGTATCTTGAAGGCCTTAAGAAGATATGAGATCATGTTATCTCAAATCCTCAGGCGAGTTTTCGAGCTTTGGTAGTACACCTAAGGGCTGTCAATTTCAAAAAGCTCGATTCTAATTCTGTTGCCCTTAATCACGGTGGTGAAATTGGCTGAGTGATGATCTCAGACGCCTTTCCTCCCAAAGAAGAGGCTCTTAAGGCCCACCCTTTTGAGGGCGCTGGGGGGCAGACCTTAAGGTAGCCTGCCCTAAAGGTGTTGAGGTTGACCCCACTGGGCGCTCGGCGAATCTGGATGCCCCCAAGGTGGACTTCGTCGAGTTCGCGGTGGACCCTGACGCCTCATTTGATTGATTTTGTATCTCTTTTCCCATGTCAGAATGATGTAAATTTCTCTGTTTCAGTATTCTCTTTGTACGGACCGTTATGATCAATGCACTAGCATATTTGTTCATATGCTTTTGTAGCTCTTTGTTGTATTGTCCCATCCTTATTGTCCCATGCTCTTCTTGTGCTTTCTTTTCCTTTGACTTTGTAGCCGTTTCCTTATGCTCCTCGTGTGCTTTGTTTTTCTTGTCGATTGGTTTGTTAGGACTTCCTTCCCGCTTAGTCCACTATGGTTTGAGATGGCCTTCTTGAAAAAAGGAGAGGGGACTCGCATTTTACACTCTTGCCATGTGTCAGTCTCGAGCTTTTCCACAGGGGCTGTCTGACAGTTAATGAGATGCGCATGGGTTCTTGTACGTTTCGAGCAGTTAGACATTAATGCTTGTCCGTTACACTCTTCTTGCATTAATGGTGCCAGATGACATTTACATCATGTGCTGCAAGATTCGTGTAACGCCGGTTGTGAGATTCATGTCGGATTTGATGGGGGCCGTGAGATACTCACATTTCCAAAATCTTGGAAAATGAACTGTCGCGAACGCCTATATAAGCCCTCCCTTCTCCATTGGCAACCATCACATCTCCCCTCTTGCCCTTCAAGTGTTCAAGGCTCTTCTATTTTCCTTACCCATGTTCTGCTATGGAGATCTCTAGGCCTTATGAGCTTTCTGCCTTGTGTAAGGCTCCCTGGAGGGGGGCTCACTTTAGGCTCATACTGAAGAAGATTACCGTCGACTCTTCACCGCACCCTGTGGAAGTATTGTTGAAGGTTGTGTTGTTCCTTGTCACTTGGAGGTGCATTCCAGAGGCTATGCGGCTTGGGCTTCATGACCACCTTGTTAGACGGTCTTTCCTATCTTAGAATCTGCCATGCAGTCCATGTTCCATTATGACATCGCGACATGTTCATCTGAACGGGTTGGGCTGGTGCCTCTCTCTCTTAGGCTTGGCTGGTGTCGGGAGTTTCTTCCATGTCGAACCCATTTAGGTTCAGGCGAATCCTCTCTAGCCAAAGGGGAGGAAGTCTCCGATGCCAAATTCAGTAATATGCTTCAGGAGATTATGCAAGAGAATAGAGAGAGTTCAGAGAGTCTAGAGTGTAACCCCTGTGGCTGGGGGAGGTGTCCTCTCAAAGTCCCTTCCACCATGCTCATTTAATGGGGTTTGGCTGTAACAGCCCGCTAAAATTATCAGTTTTGGATTATTTCCCAACAGCAATCACATCTCTCTCGTCTTTACCCTCATCTGGAATCACGCGTATAGATTATCTTTTCCGTAAATCACGTAATTTGTTCTTCACTGACAGCTGTAAAATCATGAGTCTTCCAAGACCACGCCTAGCCTTTCTCAAGCCCAAACTACCACTTTATGTGGTGGACAGCCACCGTACGCCGCCACGTACGTTCCTCCGACGCATGTTCGTGACGAACAACGAGCGACGCACGGGTTATCCCGTCGATGGTATAACCTTCTATCTCTAGTTATTTTACGTTTAAAATAGTTGGTTGGTTTGTGGATTGTGTAGTTGTATTTGTGGAATTCGTTGCGTAGTTGTGAAGCGAAGTGTGGTTGTGAAGTGTTGCGTTTGATTGTGTATTTTGTGGACTGTGCTGTGAAGTATAGGCGTGAGATGGATGCCGTAGATGTGATACGGCGGGTTGTGTGAAGAGAATACGCGTGTAGCGTATTCTGTGTAATGCAGCGACGCGCCGCGCGACGTGCACTGTAGTGATGTGTGTCGTAGAAGGAAGGGAGTACGCATGTAGTGTACTCCGTGTTGTATGGCGATGCATCGTGTGATGTGCATCGTGTTGATGAGAGTTGTAGCGAAGGAAGTACGCGTAGCGCGTACTCCGTGTCGCGTAGCGATGCACCGTGAGACGTGTATCGCAGTGATGGGTATTGTAGTGTGGATGGAAGAGAGTTCACGTGAGTGTACTCTGTATTAAGTCGTGATACATCGGATGGCGTGTCACGAAGGGTTGAATGGCGTAGCAGAGAAGTGTGGAGCGTATGGTGTAATGTTGGGAAACTGTATGACAGTGTCCCGAAGCAGTGATGATATGGATTATAGTCCGGGATGACTGGTGTCATCTTGTGGTTGACTATGGCTAAGAGTATATGGATTGAGAAATGAGTTGTTTGTTTGGTTGTTATTGATAATTTTAATGAACTTGTTTTAGTGCAAAGGCTTTCTGAAGTCAATTTATCTCTTCCGAGTATAGTGAAACCTCAAGTTGGCCGTGGTGTTGCAAGTGCTTACAATATGGCAATTGAGTTCAGAAGTGAAAATCTTAAGGACTCGAGTGTTCCTCTTCCAGCTGTTGTGCAGTTCCTCGTGTCTCGCGCTCTATTCTCATAGAACGCGACGATCGAGGTAAGTTAGCCTCTAACTTACTATCAGTTTATTGTGTATGTGTGATGGGTAAGAGAACTACAATTTATGTATGTATGTTATCGTATATGCCATGTCATGCTATGTCATTACATGTTTATCTGTTACGTATGATTTAATCTCTCATGAATAATTATCTGTTAAATAATCTTTTCTGCCATACAATGATGTATGTTATAAGTATGCCATGTTAAGTATGCCATATGATACATGTATGCCATGAAATGTTTATGATTAAATCATATTATGCCATTTACAAGTATACGCCATGTTAGAAAAGTATATGATATTAAATAATATCACATGCATTAAGAAAGATAAGACATGTTATGTTATAATAATGCGTGGGGCCACAACAACTGTGGAGTACGTATTATATTTATGTTATTTATAATGCGTGGGGCCACAACAACTGTGGAGTACGTATTATATTTTATGTTATTTATAATGCGTGGGGCCACAACAACTGTGGAGTACGTATTATATTTTATGTTACTTATAATGCGTGGGGCCACAACAACTGTGGAGTACGTATTATATTTATGTTACTTATAATGCGTGGGGCCACAACAACTGTGGAGTACGTATTATATTTATGTTATGTTATTTATAATGCGTGGGGCCACAACAACTGTGGAGTACGTATTATATTTTATGTTATTTATAATGCGTGGGGCCACAACAACTGTGGAGTACGTATTATATTTTATGTTATTTATAATGCGTGGGGCCACAACAACTGTGGAGTACGTATTATATTTTATGTTATTTATAATGCGTGGGGCCACAACAACTGTGGAGTACGTATTATATTTAATGTTATGTTACTTATAATGCGTGGGGCCACAACAACTGTGGAGTACGTATTATATTTATGTTACTTATAATGCGTGGGGCCACAACAACTGTGGAGTACGTATTATATTTTATGTTACATGAAGTATGGGGCCACAACAACTGTGGAGCATACACTACATGAGACACAGCAATTGTGACATGTAGAATACGTGGGGCCACAACAACTGTGGAGTACGTATTATATTTTATGTTATGTGAATTCATGGGGCCACAACAACTGTGGAGCATGAAGTATGGGGCCACAACAACTGTGGAGCATACACTACATGAGACACAGCAATTGTGACATGTAGAATACGTGGGGCCACAACAACTGTGGAGTACGTATTATGTTTTATGTTACTTGAATACGTGGGGCCACAACAACTGTGGAGTACGTATTAATGCACGTTATTAATCAAGACAATTAAATAAGATTCCAAGTTTATGTTAAGTCAAGTTTCAGATCAAGTTCATGTTATGTTATGCTCACGTACATGTTATGTTCATGTTCATGTTATGTTCCAAGTTCATGTTCACATCATGTTATGTTCACGTTTATGATACGTTCAAGCTCACGTTCATGTTATGTTATGTTCATGTCCATGTTATGTTTCACGTTCATGTTATGTTGATTGTTCATGTTATGTTTTAAGCTTAAGTTCATGCCATGTTAAGTCAAGTTCAGTTCACGCTTAAGTTCTGGTTAAGTCATGCTATATGTCAAGTTATACTATGTTTATGTATGACTATAATTATGCATTTATGCTTTTACTGCCATGCATGCATTTTTAACCTGTGTATAAGTTTTATGTTAACTTACTGAGATTTGTAATCAAATCTCACTGTGGTAGTCCCAACTACCATTCCCCCCGAATGGTAGATCTTGTTACAGGACCCAAAGGAGATTTGGAATTTGACCAACTGAATACGGTCGACTAGGCCACGGTGCGATGTTGATGATGGTATAGTATTTAACTTAGGTTAATACTTGTACTTTTGGAGTTGTATCTCAAGTATTCTTTTGATCACAACCATTTTAGACTAGTGTGGTGATCACGGCTATTTAGTATGCCTTTATGTATGATATATGTTTCAAGTATTTGGGATATTTTAGTTTGGTGCATAGTATTGCTAAAGAAAAAAATTATCCGCTGCGAATATTGCATAATGCTAGATGCATGATAGGAACATTGTATCTTATATGTCATGAACGGGGGCAGGTAACCTTGTGTTGCATGTCTCGACGCTTCAAATGTCCGTTTAATCCCAAGCGGAATTTGGGGGCGTCACATTGGCTCTCTGGGGGGATGCATTTAATGTGGTGTTTCTCTTCCCTTTTTGCCTAGGCAGATTTCCCTCGCATCCTCCGTAGTGGACTGACCTTTGCTCCGAGGCCTAAAACCTAGTTATCCGAGTTGAAAGCTCCTTTAGTTGGGTTGGCAGATGGCTTGGCCCGTCTAGACCCTTAGGTATCAGGCTTAACCTCTAGGCCTTTTGGGCCCGAGGGAAAAAATCTCCTAATATGAATTATGTTTCGAAAGAAGATGGAATGAGATAAGATAAATTGATAAAATTTTTGGGATGAGATATATTTCCAAATAAGCCATAGTTAAATGTTTTTAGAGAGGAAAATAATGGATGCAGGGGTCAAATTTTCTTAGATAGGAAAATAATAGATGCAGGGGAGTTGGTGCAAGAAGTTGCGCACCAAGTTATACAAAACACCTACCATTATAGAAAATCCAAGAAGAAGAAGAAGAAACCTAGCTGCCCTTGTTGTCCACTCCTCACGAATTCATCAAAATAATGCAAATAAAAATTAATTAAAGGATATGTACCGGATCGAAGTTCCCAGACATCAATGGAAATAAAAATTAATTAAAGGAGGTTGGCATGATCTTCAATGTAATATATTATCAAGCATAACTCATGTTGAAAATGACCTTTTATAGAAATGAGAGAAGGGTACCCACTGGGCACAAATGATGCCCATGACTAGTGGATGTGATGACTAGTCGATGTAAAGTGTTCAGAACTGGTAGGAATGACGCCAACAAAAAAGACTGCCATAGGTGCGGGTTCTTTGTTGATGATGGGGTGGGTCGCAGAGGAGTGCAGCACAACTGAAAAATGATATGGGTCACGGAGAAACGACGGACGTGAAAATGGGACCGGAAATAGATTGCAAAAATCAATAGACAGAGGGAGACGAACGGAACTCTCCTTAGAAATGATGTTTTGCTACTTTGCTTCATGTTCATCTTTCGTTCTATTTTATTTTATTTTTAATTAGAGCTGATGTGGCAGTGCGCAACTTCCTGCACCAACTCTCCTACCCGTAGTGAAACTGTTTTAGATAGTATGGGATATTAGTCATAATGCAATTGGAATTTTGTAACCACGTCAAGTCAAGTGGCTCTAGTGTAACTATCTTATCATCTTTGACAATTTGTACTTTGCTCAAAAAGTTGTCAATATTATTGCAATTAGAAACGCTTCAATACTCTTCAAAAACTTGAAATCTTCCATCCTAGACAATATGAGATTCAATTCATCACCCAATCACCTACATATATATACTCTACCGGAGACAAATAATACATGATAGAGTAAACTTTAGCTTCTTTATTTTAAAAAAATTAAATTATTTATTACATTTTATAAAAGAATTTTAAAAAGTTGTAATGATGAGATGAAATGAGATAAAGATAGTTTTGATATCCAAAAATCCTTTCAATCTTATCTGGTTCAGAAGTACATCTCTAAGAAAACAAAACATGAAGATTGAAAAAAAATGGGTTCCAAATTGAAATCCAACAGATGAAATGGACCCCAAAACATCCACATCTTCGAGATTACATATCAAGCAATCTAACATCAACAACCTGTCATTAAGCCCCTCCATGTTCTCCACTTTTTATTTGTTATCATATATATTAATCCTACAGCCCCAAGAGGGAGGATTAGGATATTCTTATGGGAGAAAACAACCAAAAAAACAAAAAAAACGAATAAGCATAGAAACTCTTACACCAACAGCATAGATATAGAATATATATATATATTTATATAATACATAAGCATATCTCAAAATATATCTCAACTCTATAGCTACTATTACTGATCATGGGAACTATTACCGGCAACCGGCTGCATGTTCATAATAACCATCTAGCAATAGCCAATACATTTCTTCTTGCAATCAATGGTGCAGCCACCGCCACCGCCACCGCCTCCATAGCCCTTCCCTGACCGGCTATAGGAGGTGAAGCACTTGGCTGGACACGTCAGCTTCTTGTTGTAACACGGACCCTTTTCCTTGCACACCACCGTAGGCCTTATTACACCACTCTTGGAGTGCCCTCCACTCGGACCTCCATACCCGCTACCGTACCCGCCTCCGACACCATTTCCTCCCCACCCTTTCCCGAAACCGGGTATGTTAAACTCGCCTCCGGAGCCAAAGAACCCGCCCATGCCACCCTCGTTTCCACCACTACCACCTTTGTTGTTGTCTTTGCCCTTGGAGTGGCTGAGCTGGGCTGAGAAGGATCCATCGGATCCGAGTCGGGAAGCTAGGGAGACAGAAGCTGTGATGAGCAGAAAGGCCAAGATAAAACTGGTAAAGGGTTTCATTTCAGCAGAGATTCAGAGTGTGATGATTTGAGATGGGAAATGGGAAACCTTAGTGTCGCCTGTCAAGGAATATTTAAGCCTGGTCGGGAAAATAAACAAAGAAAAAAGAGCATTTATGTGGAGGGTGCTGGACGGTTGAGGGATCCTTCATGAATGTAAGTAGGTGGGGTTGCCATTATTATGCTCTCTTTTTTTTTATTATTATTATTTTTCTATAATTATCCTCTTATAATGGGAATTTACTAATTTGACTTTTTAAGCCAAGCTATACGGCCTTTGGTTTGGTCTGCAGTAGTACTGGAGCTGGAGCCCTGCACATGGTAAAGCATAGTACCTGTACCTGGTCCATTGGTAGTTGTTTTTCAAGGGGATGGAAGTGGGTTGTATCTGTATGCAACCTTCAAAGGTCTATACAGCGTTGCATTGCTTTCATTATATATATATATTTGTATAGTTGATCTCAACTTGTGATCATGAGCATGGTGAGGTAGTTGGGAGATTAGCTTGGAGACTAGGATCCGTCTCTGACATAGTAATAGACGTATCAGCCCGCACATGCATGCAATGATAAAATGCCGCTTTAACAAGTTTGATCCAAAAATTATCTAATTTAATTTTATCTCATCGTCATAAATTTTTTATATTTTTATATAAAATATAATAAGTAATTTAATTTTTTTTATTTACAATTCAATCTTTTTAAATTTTAAAATAATTATATTAAAAAATAATATTTTAATATTATTTTATTTAATTTTTAATTTTTATTTAAAACCATCTCATCATTTTTCACCGTTCAAACAATCTCTAACTCTATTTGACAGTCATTTTGATTTCGACTGGGCTGAACTTAACTAACACTAATTGGCTTATTAAATGAGCCAAGTTGTAGTTATTAAATTATACAATTTATATAAAACTCCATTCTACTTGTAAAAACATTATGATATATTGTAATATAAATATATGAAATGATTTAATTATAAAAAAAATTTATAAAAATAAATTTACAGACTAACATGACTTGATGTGATATATTATATTATAAAATTATTTTTATAATAAAATAAATCGAACGTATCATATGAAATCACGACACACATTAATTTGTAGGTTTATTTTTGTAAAAATTTATTATGATTATATTAGAAATATTTTAACATATTGAAGGGTAGAACAAGTAATATTATATTAATGGTAAAATCTTGGTAAAAGATGCATATTTATAATTTTTTAGTGACTCGAAAGTGTAATTTGTTAACTTTTATTGTTTAATTTGAGATCAAATACTCGAAAGTGAAACGAACAAAAAACTTTCTAACTTTTTATCTAATACATGTGCCTTCACGTTTCGAGTTAAAAGTTGAAAATTAGGAAGAGCTTCTATTTAATTAATTATTAACTTTATAATATCGAGAAATGTTTTAATTATTTAAAAATTTTATAAAAATAAATTTATAAATAGATATAGTAAGTCAAATTATAAAATTATTTATACTGTAAAATAGATTTAATAAATCACATAAAATTAAAATAAAAAAAACCATTTTTTCATAAGAGCTTTGAAATCAAAATACTTGTATCCATTTACATGTAGTTAAGAAGAAGGGCACATCTAGTGGTGAGTCTATGAGAAAACAAATTAGGTGATCGAAAAAGAAAATAAAAAAAAAACAAGATTTAGGTATGGAATTAAATAATTTATTAGGCCATATGGGAGACAAATAAATATAGAAAAAACCATTTGAACATATAATTTTGATCGAGAAAAGTTATCGATTGATTTTTTTATTTTTTATATTTTTTTATTTAATAATTAAGAAAATAATTATTAGTAAATTGATATATATATTTTAAAATTTTTTAAAAATATTTAAATATATATTAAAAATAAAAAAAAATAAAAAAATTACATTTGCACTGATCGGTCAGATTTTATGGATCCTTCATCGATTCCTCTAACAGGGTCCAATAAAATATTTGTAGAAAAGGAAAGGAGCTACAATGGCACCGTATATGGCAAGAAGTACCAAGTACTACAAACTTAATGCTTTAATTAATAAGGAAGTGCTGGCCGGCTGTGTGTGCGTACGTGCTTTGACAACCCAAAGCTCGCTCTTCAACCATCAATGCCTCCAACTGCCAGTCTACAATTCATTAAAATTGGCGGTCGCACACCTGGTGCTCGTGTAATTCGTGTATGCACACAGGTCCGCGTCGAGTCCGGACATCCAGCTTACTACGCACATTCTCGAGTAATAATTCGTATATTTATAAAATTTGTAAATATGGTGTAATTATTTAAAAAAAAAAATATTATTAAAAAATTATTTTTATGTAAATTTCATATATTTTTATATTTTAAAATTAATTATATAACATTTACATATTCACGATTGCAACTATTATTTCTCTCCTCAAAATTGATATATGATATAGTTATTCATCATGTAAGTATCCTATATTTGTCTTTTTAAAAAAAGTAAAAATTTATTATAAAAAATTAATTTCTTTATTTTGATATCATATTTATTTATTATTTTTAAAAATAAATACGTGGTACTTGTATACTCTATAACTATAAATATAATTCATCTATATTAAAAGAATGGAAAAAGATGAATATATAATTATTTTTACAATCTTTTATATAATTATATTTTAAACGAGCGGCATATTTATAAAGTAACTTATAAAAATAACATTACTTTACATAAATACCTTCATTTTAAAATATAACTACTTAGGGCATCCACATTGGCTTGGCCAAATGAGATGTTTGGCCAAATTTTACATAATTTGGCTCAAAAATCCTTTACATTAGATTGACCAAATCTAAAATAATTTGGACTTTTGCTACAGTGGTTGGCTAAAGATGGAAGACCACTATTCATTCATCAAACATTAAAATATTAATTTCTCATTCCAAACAAATAAATTAAATTAATTAGAATATAATTAACACTTAATATTTAGAATATAATTATATTATTAACATTTAACAATATTTTTTTTGCTATTAATTTAATTAGAATATAATTACTATTAACATTTAATAATATTTTTTTGTAATATTAATTTAATATAATATAATTATTATTAACATTTAATAATACTTTTTTAATATTAATTTAATATAATATAATTATATTAACATTTAATAATACTTTTTTAATATTAATTTAATTAGAATATAATTACTATTAACATTTAATAATACTTTTTTTAATATTAATTTAATATAATATAATTATTATTAACATTGAATAATACTTTTTCCAATATTAATTTAATTAGAATATAATTATTATTAACATTTAATAATACTTTTTTAATATTAATTTAATTAGAATATAATTATTATTAACATTTAATTGGTAGAATTACAAAATGTGATAAAATAAATTAAATAAAAAAATTATTAATTGAATAATATTTTATTATTATATAGAGAATGAATGGCTAATCCAATGTGGAGATTGAATTTAAATGGAATAGGCAAATGCAAATAAGTGTTGATATTGGCTAAAAATAAGTGTTGAATTTGGCCAAACCAATGCAATGCTCTTAAAGGGTTGTAAAAAGGGTTGAACATCAACTATTACTCTAAAAGAATACCATTTAACTAGTTAAGCTCAAAGTATGTATGATAAATGATTTAATATAATATCATATGACAAATGTTTTAGTCACAAAGAGTACTATAAAAGTAAACTCATAAAATAACGTGACTAGATGTAATATATTAAATTGTAAATTTATTTTTATTGTAAAATAGCTCTAAAATATCATATGAAGTCATATTAGTTTATGGATTTATTTTTGTAGTATCTCTTTATGGCTGTAATACATTTAATCATATCATAATAGTAATTTTTAATTTGAAAGTTTGATTTTATTCTAAGAGGTGGAATATTAGATTGGAAAGTTATATAGAAGTTGAAGATCCAGAATGTGGTTAAAGTTTTCATATGGAGAGCATGCAAGGAAGCAATTCCTACACTATCCAATCTTATGAAGAGGCATGTTGTTGAAGTGGATGACTGGCCATTGTGTGGATTAGCTACTGAAACAATAGGGCATGTGTCATGGGGATTGATAAAAGGTTAGAATTGCATAATTAAGTTGTTTAAATGGGTGATTTATTTTATCAAATAAAGATTGAACACTTAATTATGCATCAAATTCTAATATTGAATGCAAATTAATTGATGTCAATATTTTATATACATAAAGTTCTATATTTGCCTTTGAAAGAAATACATTTTTTATGTACTGCAGGGCATTTATGAAAATACTAAAAGAGAATGGAACTCACGGCTGGAACTCAAGGGAGCAAGCAGAAAATCAGCACATGCAGAAAGTTAGGCCACCCACTCCACCATTCTTCAAAGTTAGGCCACCCACTCCACCATTCTTCAAAGTTAGGCCACCCACTTCCAAGTTAGGCCACCCACTCCACCATTCTTCAAAGTTAGGCCACCCACTCCACCATTCTTCAAAGTTTGGCCACCCACTCTTGAGAAATGGTAGGATGCTCTCTCCTATAAATAGGAGAGAGCTCAGAAGAGAAAGATCATCAAGGCAGTGGAGACGAAGGAGAGAAGACAGAACTTTAAAACTTAGCTTTCATTTTTCAGTTTCATTCTCATTTCATTCGGCAGTTGTTGTTCATTTTAATTCATTTTTCAGTTTCATGCTTCTGTTTTAGTTTTCATTCAGCATCAGTTTATTTTACAGCTTTAATTTGAAACTTAAGGAAGCAAGTTTTCTTTCCATGTTAAAGCAAGCTTTCTTTGTATTCATCTAGGAAATAATTTCTTTTAGTGTTTATTTTATTTAGAGCTCAAATTCAATTTGAGTGTGTAATTTATTTGAAATTTTAATTTAATTGAGAGTTCAATTTCTTTTAGGATGCATTTTATTTAGAGCGTTTATTTTATTTGAGAAATCATTTTATCTGGAAGTTCAGATTTTTGGATTGGAGAACGCAGTCTCCATTTCCAAACATCAAGTTTATTCCTTACAATTCCTGTTTTTATTTAATTTCAGTTTAATGTCTTATATTTTCCGTGCACATTTAATTTCTGTCTATTTAAATTACTGTCATTTATTTATTTTTGCACCTTTAATTTATGTTTATTTAAATTACTATCATTTATTTTTCTCGCACTTGTAATTCCTCTATTTAGGTTAATGTCATTTATTTTCTTGCATCTTTAATTCCTATTATTTAAATTAATGTCATTTATTTTTCTTGTTCTTTTAAATTTCAGTCTATTAATTTCAGCAATTTTAATTTAGTTTCATGCATTTTCATTCCTTACTTTTCATCGCTGCATTCAAATCCGACAAACAAATCTAAAAACATGAATCTAGTCCATGACTAGTAAAATTTCCATCCATTGCACATACCATTTATTTTTTTTTTCTTTGTGAAGTTTTTCACAATTTTTCAACGAGTTTAAATTTTGAGTAAATTTTCCCTGAGGAGACGATCTAGGAATTTATTCCTTATTATTACACGACATCCTCCTACACTTGGGATAGCATTAATGCTACTCATTTTTGAGTGAGTCAGGGATGCCCTGCTGCTAGGGGTGTATAGAGTATGAGTTGCATAAAGATCCAGAAGATTAGTTTCCAAACTGATTTCTTTAGTGACATATGGAAGAAATTGACTAAATGTTTGTAGCAGGAAGAACTTGAGGAAGCTGCTGTTACAGTAAGACTGCTATGGTCCAGAAGAAATGAAGTCATCCATGGCAAGGGCTTCATACACCCGATGGCATTGTCCCAAGCTGCTAAAGAAGAAGTTTAGGCTTACAGAAATGCTAATTGTCAGGAAAATTCAGCCCTAAATAGAACGATACAACCACAAATACAAGTGACATGACATAAATTATACGAGGGAGTTTATAAGATAAATTGGAATGCTGCAACAAAATTTACTGAGGGAAGGATTAGCATTGAAGTGATTGCTAGAGACTTTCAAGGCCAGGTGATTGGCACATTACAAGCTCCCAGACCAATGAGTGATGACTCATTCTTTGTTGAAGCCTATGGTTTTCTATTAGTTGCTATTTTTTGCAGGAAAAATATAGTTGCAAGCACAATTGTGCACTAATCTGTGCACCAATGTGATGTGATTGGTCAAAAAGTAAATTTTATTGAAAACAGTGTTAATTTAAATTTTAAGTATGAATAAATCAGTATTGATACACAGATTAGTGCGCAACTGTGCTTATATGTAGCAAAACTCTTTTTTGCAAAGAGATGAGGCTATCAAATGTTATTCTTGAAGGGGCTGTCAAAATGTGTATTAATTGCTCTTAGTTCATGGTTTGTTATTAATGTAAATAGAAATGCTAATATAGCAGCACACATATTGGCAAGAGTTGGGCTTGATCTTGATGAAGACAAGTATATATTGGAAGAAATTCCTCAATGTATTCAATTTACTGTAATAAGTGATTTGATGTCTGTAAAGAAATAATATTTATAGTCATAAAGTGTGTAAATGTCAGGGAACCCATGACTGTATCTAGGATTAATAAATTTTTTGGCCCTTTTTTGGGAGTCAATGACTATTTATAACTATTACATAGAGTTCAACCCAATGCTTTATTTCTATTATAGTTGATTCCAATTCGACATTAGAAGAATATTAATTTTTACCCAATAATTGAATACTTTTGTATATGAGTAATGATAGAAACAAGTATGGATCGTGTAAGCACCGCATACTCCTTTTGAAAAAGAGTGGAGTTCACTGTTAAAAAATTAATTTTTCACATAGGTTATATATTTATACACTTTTTTTAAAAAGAATGCGTGGCATTTATGCATTCTATGATTGCAAATATAATTTTTGTAATTTAAAATACACTCAAAAGTCAAGAGACACATGACTTGGAAGAAGACTTTGTCATTTAGAAAAGAAACTTAAATAATTAAATCCACTCTTTCTCAACTTATTCTTGAGAAAGCTCTCTCTCTCTCTCTCTCTCTCTCTCTAACCATCCCAATTTCTCCACCTAGAGGGAGGAGCTTCCCTCTCCCTATCTAGCAAATGCTAGAAATGTACATCATTTTTTTTTCCTAGTTTTTCTTTAGTTTTTTTTTTTAATTTTCGGTCTATAGCACCAAGATGTCCCGATCTACTACTTACCGACCTCTTATGACTGCCCCCACCCCACCACCGAATTCACCAACCGCTGATCTATCGGACAGTAGAAGAAAACAAACCAAACGAGGGGCGTGTGCATCTCACAGTGCGTGTTAACCTCACTATCCTCCGTGTCATGGGGTGTCTACTTGCCGCCACGCTTGGCACCATCGGGGTTAGCAGCTTCGAGTCTCTTAGATCTGACTATTACATTCTTTTCAAGAGTGGCACATGTGCTACACACTCCTCCA
Organism: Carya cathayensis; assembly: GCA_011037825.1. Lineage (NCBI taxonomy): Eukaryota > Viridiplantae > Streptophyta > Magnoliopsida > Fagales > Juglandaceae > Carya > Carya cathayensis. The sequence goes on from QGSO01000204.1 coordinate 2,195,567, forward strand.
CCGCCAATGACAGTCCTATGCATGCATATCGACTCATCTTCCGATTGCTACTTCCCTATGTTCTTGCTTTCTCTAACTAAGGATCAAGATAAAGAGGTCGTGAAAATCTCCTTCAGCCCTTCTAGACCAGCAAAATGTAGCATAAAAGAATTCACTGCGACTTTTTGTCGTAGTAGTATGTTTATCAGATTATGCAAAAACCGCTTCAAGCGGCTTCCTCTTAATGGAAAATGAGTGGGAGCCAAATTTTTGGCTCCAGATCTCTTTTTATTTTTTATTTTTTATTATTTCTCTTGTATTACATTTGCTTGTTTTGTGATGATTATTGGGGATTCCTATCTTATTGAATTTAGTATCTTGTAACCATTTAGTTTATTTATGAAATACTTGCCAGAAAAAAATCCGCTCTTTCTCATCAATTATATTTTTGGGCATAATAGAGATTTAACACATGAGTAATAATACACACAACATATTTTCACAACATATTTTATAATAATGTTGTAAGATGAGGGTATTTTTGTAAAATGATGTTATTTTTATAAGTGTTCTAAAAAAATATCCCTTATTTAAAATATAGTTATGTAAAGTATTGTTGTAAATTATTTTCCTTGACACATTTTGACGAAATAAATTTTCTTTAAGAAACTAATCAATATTTATTATCAGGACCCAAATTATTATTAAAAATATAAAATATAAAATATATAAGGATCACACAGCAGGCCCGCAAGGGGTGGGAGAGGGTGGCCATCCCTTTGGGTGATCTAGATCAGGTCCCTGTAGGAGTAGCCAACCACTTGGGTGTAACGATAAGGGCCTTGGGTGGCCATCGGCTTGCTAGGGACACCTGTTTTTATAATAAATTTTATGTTTTGAATTTATAATATTTATTCTATTAATGTATCATATTGATTGTGTATTTTTTAAGAGTTTTTCTATGAACAGTTGGCCATGCAGAACCGTGGTGCAATCGACTGATGTGGCATTGATTTAAAAAAAAATGAAAATAGAAAACAAGAAAAGAAATACATAGATGTAGACAGAGCTTATCTTCATCTTCATGGGTGGAGATTCTCTTCGTGCGTAACCGAGTGAACTTCTCTCCATGGGTTCTCTTTGTGCATAATTGAGTAAGCTCCTCTTCGATCTATTTACCATGGGCTCTCTTCATTGGTTGGAGGTTCTCTTCGTCTTTGTGGAACTTCTCTTCGTGTGTATTTGAGCTTCTCTCCATGGGTTGGCAAATCGAGCTGATACCAGTGGGTTCTCTTTGTGCATTCTTCCACATTTCTACATATGGGTTGCATCTCAGCGTATTAAAATTTTTTGGAACATGTATGTACATAATCAATTTGTTCACTTCCTCTCTGTCGGTTGGCAAAGCCAAAGTTTTGGCACAGCGGGATAAAAATTTATTTTCAACTTGTTTATGAGTTTTCTTTATTTCTGATGTGTGGATCTATTCATTAATGGTTGTAGGTTATTGTGTTTTTGTCAAGGAATTGTCCAATGTTTTTGTTAAGTTTTTTGGCTCATATAATCTTATGTGTTTATAGGAGTTTTGTTGTGAGTTCGGCAAGTCATTGTTTTTTATTTTGTTTTTTAGTGCTTTGTTTCTATTATTTGCAAGCCTTTATATGTTTGCCTTTTCTCGCTTTTGAGAGGTGGATATTTGACAATGTTATGTGTTTCATATGGATTGTAAAATAACCGTTAGCACCAATCTCCCATGCAATATGCTTTTGTGATAGCCATTTAACTTATACCCACATTTTGGATGAGAATTTGTGTGTATTTGGTGCTTCAAATCTTGGATTACGATGCCAGATTAACACTACCCCAGTTAATTTTCTCTTTTTCTTTTTTCGTGGCCCTATGTTGAAGTAGTTCTTCACTATACCCACTTGTGGTCATTGCACATCCACAAGAACCAAACCAATTTGCCATAGGATTAACTGATTGTAGGGTTCATGTGTTTGAAGTGCTATTTGCATGGCTTGTTGCCTGCCTTACTTTATCAAACAATTTCTATTTATTTTGGAATCAACTACATAGTTATATGCATGTTGAAATAATTGTTGCAATTTATATGCATGCAGACTCCCCCTCTCCAAATCCAAATTTAAAAGTGTCCCCTCCTTGATTTTACTATGGCTATAAACTGAAACTCATGTTATCTTTACAAAAATTGAATTTATTGGATAACTCATTTTGTTCGTTTTTGTACTATTTGTATTTATAGTTCTTGTTGGGATTGTCACCATGGGGAAAGGGGAAGAACACACATCTCCCCTAACACCATTTAGCTCAAATCCATTAATGCAAGTATGTTAGATTATTTAAAGAAAAAAATTGGAATATGTTGAGTTGATATTTATTTCCAGAATATACCAACCTTTTGCTAATTATCATTATTGTTTTTATGTTAGGATATATTAAGAACTTGTCAAACTTCTCAAATTACATGCATGGTTACTATGGATGCGTATCTGCATGGTCACCGCCTTTTGTGCCATATCCAGATGCCAACCCATATCTAAGCAATAGCTAGGTGATGCAAATTAGTTATGTGGCTTTTTGTGCTAAGCTTGCATTTTTTGTACTCCCATTATTCAATGCAAATTAGATGTATATTTTATGTTTTTGTTTTTCACAATGGAATTATTTGAAAATTTAGTTGTATATTTTTTGTACTTTAAGTAGAATGTTGGTTAACCATTTCAATATGAAATGAGACCTCCAACTCCTCTCATCACTACAAGCTCCGTTACAAGTGCAAGAGTTGGTGAAGAGGCTACACCAGATTATAGGGAAATTGAAGTGCAATAGTCCTCCTCTAAAGTTGTTGTAGCAAGTAAAGAGGCTACACCCAGTTGTAGGGAAATTGAAGTGCCATGTACCTCCACTAGAGAATTTGAAAAAAGTAAAGAGGCTAGACTAGATTCTAGGAAAATTGAATGACGGCAGTACCGGGACACCTCAGATAGTGCAAATTGATGGGAGTGATATGATTGAGGGGCCAAAGATGGAGATGCAGTTTAATTCTATTGAAGAATTAATGATTTATTATAAGCGATATGCTAAGCAATGTGGTTTGGGGGTGATGATACACAGGAGTGAGAAGGGAGAGGATCAGAATGTCAGTTATGTTACCATTGGTTGTACTTGTGGTGGGAAGGCCAGAAACAGTATGTTGGATGTCGCCAAACCACGTCTGACAGGAAACATGAATTGTAAGGCAATGATAAATTCCTTAAAAGTTGAGGGAATGTTGTGATTGAAAACAGTTCATAATACCCATAATCAAGGCCTAAATCCACAAAAATCCTAATTCTTTCAATGTAATAAATAAGTGAGTGAGTCCGTAAAAAGAATCCTAGATACAAACGACTTAGCTGGCATTCTAATAAATAAGAGTTTCGACTATCTTATCATTAGTGAGTGGATTCGAATAGAGAAAGAGAAGGAAACCTTTGGGGGTTCCAAGGAGATCTTACTTGGGAAGGGAAAAAGTCATATTCTAGAAGAATGTTGGAAGAGCAAGAGAGGAGAGAAGGGGGGCGACGACAATGCATGTGAAAGGCCAAGGGATTGTCTTGGGAAGATCAAGGATCACCTAGGGGAAATCTAGGGTTTCTGGCCAAGGCAAGAAACACACCCATCTTGCAACATAGCAACCATGCACACGGAAGAGGAGTCCCAAGAAAGATTTGAATTTGCATCACCCAGTGCATTGAACCTAGACATGTAAGGAAGGATATAAGGGGAAACTAAGGAGAGAGAGAGTCGGCTAGAGGAAGGCCACATGCCACCCATGGAAGAAGGCTTTTGGCTTTCCAATGCTAACCTAGGGAAGAGATAAGGACCTTTTGTCTTTTATGTAAAGTGGCATCTATACAAGGGCCTTTGTCATTTCAAGAGAGGTTGAAGGTTCTATATAAGGGCATGACCGAATTAGGGGAATGTCTTTTGCTCAAAGTTTCATTCTTGTTCTAAGGGATTTTGGCAATCACTAGTGTCTCCCTAAGTCCGTGCATTTTCTTTCACTTTCTCACAAGCCAAACACCATAATTTTTGTTCCTTACCAAGAAACCATTAACTATCTTTCGAGTAGAAGTTCACCTCTTGAAGATAAGGATCTTTTCTCTTTTTGTTATTGTCCACACATGGCCAAAATAGAAAAACTCACCATCTTCATTTTGGTTTTAGGGTTTTGCTCACAAACACACAAGTTTGACTGTACGAAACAGAAGTAACCTGAAATAGAAACTAGGGTTTTCTCTTCAAGAAAGAAGGAACCCAAAATACTTTTGGTACTTTGAACGTAGGAAACACAAGTTTTGAAAGGACCTTTGTTTCGGTTTTGCTTGGAAGAAAAACTAGGGTTTGGACTTTCAAAGAGTTTCGGCCCTAGGGTTTTGTTTTGAAGAAAAAGGATTTCGAAAACACTCATACACTCACACATTCACTTATATTTTCGGAATTTGGGATTTTGTGTATTGATTTCTAATAGACTACATTATATTTCTAGATTTTTGCCACTATTAATCGTTAGACTTTTGTAAGTAAACTTCTAACTTACTTTGGATAACTCTTGTTTGATATTTCATTGCTTGAATGTTGCTATATTATAGATTGTATATTCGATTTTGCTAATGAGATGAAATGCCATGTTTGGATGATGATTTGTTGATGTGTATCTTGAATATGCCATGATTAGGGCTTCGGTTTTGACATGTATATATGCTGTGTATGCTTGTTTTGACCTAAAACGTGTGGAGGCATGTGAATATAAGACGCGATGATGAAAATTCATGTTTGGAGCACTTGGATGTTTTAGCCAAGGCTATATTGAGGGAACCCGAATTTGTTTTGGATTGGAAGGAGTATGATTCAAGTGTGTTTACATGTATTCATCCTATGATTGCATGTTCTAATATTTTCAAGCCATATTGTGAGATTTACATTATGATTTGGTTCATATATGTTTCAGGTTGCACATATTTGCATGATTATGATGAAGTGTTATGTCATGTTTCATATATTAGAGTTTATGTTTTACAAAATGAAGAGTCAAAGTATCTTTATCACTACCTCAAACACTAGGATAGGAAAATGTCCTAGTAGAACTCCCTGTTCACTCTGGAGTGACTAAAGTCAAGTGGAGACCCCTGGGTCGACGAAATATTGTCGTTGGGCTCGCAAGGTTCCTATAGAAAGATACTAGAGCGAGGTTGCACCTAAAACTAGTGGGTGCCATACTGTGAAGGCGAAATAAGCGAACGATCGTAAAAGATAATGTTTATAATAAGATGTAATCATGACATCGATCAAAGGGATCGGTGGTTGATGCGGTAACTTGTGGGGAATACACGGTGCTTAGGGGAGTCGTGAGGTATCCATCAATGTGAATCATGAATTGATCAGGTTATGTGAGCACTATGATATGTTATGCCAAGTATAAGACCCCGAGCTCAAATGATATGAACACGTGTTATGAAGTCTAAATGATGATAAGAATGTTATATAAAAATTTACGTTGCATGTGTCAAAGTTTCTATGTAAAAGTTTGTGTCCATGCATTTATTATGAGTTGCAAGTGTTTGTAGTTTACTTATATATACCTGTGTTATCAGTTGTGTGTTGACTATTTATTTGCTGAAATTTCTTGAAATCTCACCGTTGTAAATTCTACTATCATTCCCCTCTTGGAATGGTAGAAGTGGTGACAAGATTAGATGACGAAACGAAAGAGGACAACACTCCCTCCGAAGAGGACAATGCTGAAATTGGAAGCTAACTCTTCTGAGTCCATCGACAATACCCTTACTGAAGCACTACAACTTATTGATGAACTGAAGCGACTTAGGAAACATGGCAAGGACCGGTTCCTTGAGAAGAGAATTAAGTTGGAAAGGTTATAGTTTTTGGGAATGGTTTGAAAAAAATATTTTGATGGTCCCTTTGTTTTGGGCAAATGTTTTCAACAATTAACTTTCTTAGGATAAACTTGGTTATGGAAGTTTTAACTTTTGAGATTTTACATTTGGTACCATGATTATTTATTGTCACCGTCCTTAAGTAGTCAAAGAATTTTTCCCCTACGATTTATTGTATATTGCTAGATTATAGGTGCATTGCATTTTAACTGTCATGTATAAGGGGTATCTAATCTTGTATTGCATGTCCTAATGATTTAGTTACCATAAAATCCGAAGTGGGGGCTGGGGGTGTCACCGAAACAAATGGCTATGAGAAGGAGAAGATTCATGCAAGGAGGAAGGAAACTTGGGAGAAGGAGAAGGGGAAATGAAACAAAAGAATGGAGGAGGAAAGGGAACCACAAAGTGGAGGGGAGAATGAGAAGGGGGAGTTGTTCACAAAATGAAATGAGCCGTTTCAAAAGGGAAGGGGAGAAGGAGAAGGAGAAGGAGACGTGGGATCTATTCATTGAATGAAACAAACCATTTGATTTTTCCACGTGGACACTGATTGAAGGCGCTTCCCCCGTCCGACTACAACAAGATTTTTTTATCTTTTATAAGCTGACTGTGTATAAAAATGAAACATGTCCTCTTTTAATTAGTTTAGTGCTGCAGAGATATGCCGCATCAGCATTTTTCATTATTAAACTAACAGAGTTTGGAAAAATCAAGAATCAATTTAAGGAGATGTTTGGATAGTAAGTTGAGATGAAAGTTGAATAAAATATTATAAAAATATTATTTTTTAATGCTATTACTGTTTTGAGATTTGAAAAAGTTGAATTATTTATTATATTTTGTGTGAAAATTTAAAAAAATTGTATTAATAAGATGATATGTAATGAGATGAGATAAGATCAAATTCTTTTTTTTTTTTATCCAAACCTAGCCTTATCTTTCTACACCACGAGTATCCATTTGAAAAAAGTCTACACCAAATAATATATATATCTTTCTTATCTCCAAAATATGTATTAGAAAATAAATATATCTTCTAATTTAATCTATACCAAAAAGGAATTTGCCATTCTTTTAGCTTTACAATATTAGTAGGAACTCATTTGTTTTAAAATTTATGATTAAGACTTTATTTGGTAAGTAAAGCAGTTATTATTCACAAATTATTCATTATTTTTTTTCTTACCATTCATAAATTATCTAAAATCTTTTCAATATTCAAATATAGCCTAAATCTATTTGTATTCTTCCTCCTTTGAGATATAACATTAAGAACGTAGTTCCATTGAGATATACCTTGCATTTATGAGTTGTGACCTGCGACTCATCGCTCACCACAGATATAATACAGTTTTTGTCGCCAACGTTTCTGCAACTTCAGTTGGAGTAAGGTGTCAGATGAGTGGAAGATGATCATGAAATATATAAAGGTCAATCGGTGGAAGTAGTGGTTGCTGCTGAGTAGTGCATGGAGTGGGGGCAAAGTAGGGTATCTTCTACTGCTAGCTAGCTGCTTTGTTTTTCTTCCTGGAATCGTACCAACCGGCCATCCATATTGCAATGGTAAACACGCGACAGTTGTATCGTACGTAGGCCCAAGCAAAGAATTTAAACAATATTGATATGGATATCCTTCCAAGTTAAGTTCTCCTATTAAAAAACTTAGGACAAATGATATATTAAGGGCCTATGACTGGGTTAATGGCCAATCATGATTTGAAGAGAGATAGATACAATATAAACCCTTTAATATTACAATGCTTATAAGGTCGACACGACCTATAGATCATAGTTTTAATACTATGTAGTCCATATATATATATATATGTTAATGTACAGGAGAAATGGTCGGAAATTTTTGGTCACTAAATTTTCGTCATAAAAGCCCACTTCTCTTGCATATATCTGTTTCTCTCCTACTTGTATAAAGTATTTAGAGCAAAAAGTGTAAGGAATCTCCTCCGTTGCAGACATGCTAAGTTATGGTAGAGGCTAGAGCTATTAAGGCTGGTGCACAATTATGTTACTAGAAAAAACTACACACATTATTAAGGCTGTTGCTGAAATTACAGGAATTTCGCTGGATCAGATGCTGAAATGGAATTCCTTTGTGAAAAAGAGCTTGGTTTGTTTTCGCAGTTCGAGTGGATATGAAACTCGAATTTTGTTTGGCTGTGCGCGTCTGTATGCCTCTATATATTCCGTCTAAATCAATAGGACAAGTTTGATACTACACTTCTTATATGGGATATCCCATAGCGTCTCAGTCATATTTCATTTTCAAAGCACGCATGCTAGCTCTTTTGCACTTGCGAAGAAATCCAAGTCAAACAATCTCTCTCTCTCTCTCTCTCTCTCTATGTACCTTTTTGCTATATTTCTTTTATAATTAATAATAAGCTTTGGGATGATTTTTCTGTAGGGTATAGATCACCATCTCTTTGTTCAATTTGTTCTCATGACAAATCTATTCCCTACTCCACTAGGCATAGTGTTATTTTGTGCGCATCTTCATGGGATGCCAAGTGGGTTATGATCTCATATATAGATAAGTTCCATCTAGGATTTTCAAAATCACTTCAATTCTATAAATTTTTTGAGCTTCCTTTTCCTTGCAGATAAGCTTGAATTATTTCTTTCTTTTTATGGGATGTTGACAGCTTGACAAGAAGGCACCTCTCATCATGATGTATTGATGACTCTTTCCATTCCATGCACAGCCCTTGTATTAAGGACATACTTTCCCTTTTGCTTCCAACTTCTTATAGATCCATATATAGATAGATCTCTTGCACACTAGCATCAACATAAAGTAAACAATATATGAGTATCAAGAAACCAACCCAGAACCTAAAAAATTGCAACTCATGAGGGAAAAAGCAGGGACTTCATGTACGTATGCAGACAAGAAGCAAGGTTGAAAGAGGTTCTAGAAAGGATACTCCAGTGAGACTTGATAACCAAACGTGTTCTTATAACTAGTATTTGATTATAATTTAAATGTGTGCCCAAATATGTATGCGTCCCGGCCTGGGTACTAGAAAGAAAGAAAAGAAAAGAAAGAGGAATTGATAGAGTTTATAGTAGCAGAGCAGATCAAGACGCAATAAATACCACAATGTTTACTGAATATTTAATACTATTCAGGAGATTGATATAGATCATATATAGCTATATATAAATGATATAGAGTCACTTTATGCATCTCTTTTATTTTAAACATGAATTCTAATAAATTCATATTTAGTCACTTTAGTTCTTTTTCCTGGTATTTTCTTAAAACAAAACTATTTCAAAGAATTGATAGTTTTCCATTTCGTGTAATTTAGTTTCCTATCGTATGTAGAGTACTCGTAGCCAAGCAAAAAAAATTAATAGCCAAAAAAAAAAAAGTTTTTTTATTAATTTTTTTAAAAAATTTTTGAGAGCATAAATCATCAATGAGAAAATAAGACACAAAAAAAAAAAAAAAAAGGCTTAATAACTTACAATGCATTAACCAAATCTGAGATGGAGAGAGAAGGGTAGGGCCATCTCATGTCCCAATTAATATTTAAGCAGCGCATGTGTCCCAATCACATTTTTCATGGATAAATCTCCATAAACCCTTCCAACCAAGTTCTTCCCATCTACTTGTGAGAATTAATTAGGGTAACTAGAAACTTAGTACCAAGGGAGCAACCCTTTCTTAGGCTAAGTTTGGGTAATAAAGTGATCTCACATGATTTGTAAATGGTAGTGAAAAAGTAATATTAAAAAAATATTTAATAATAGTGAGAAAAATGTAAAAAGTAATGATAAAATATTGAATAGTGGAGTGATCTGATATCAGTCCGGTATCTAAACACAACCTTAATTACCTGATTTTAAGAAGTCAATTTGTCTTTCCAATATGCATATATAGGTAGGTTGCCCCACAAAATATATAAAAGAACAACCTTGAACTTTAATCAAGCAAATTCATTAATAATAAGAGAGATTACAGTAGTTCAAGGAGGATTAAAAATAAAAGAAGAGGAAAGGAATTCAAAGGGTATGCTACTAAACACAAGATTAGTTGCTGCCCACTGCACAACAAAGTGTGCACATCGATTTTGGGATCAATGAATTTTTGCTAGAATCTATTCATGATTAAGCCGGAAAAGTTTTTGTATATCTTCAATAATGTGGGAGATTCTCCATTGGGAAGAGAGGTCTGGATCTTTAATGGCTGAGATTACCTGCTGGGCATCTCCTTCAATAATTGCTTTAATTTGATGAAGCATAGAAGCCATTTTGGTAGCTAATAATGCTACCGAAGCTTCCGCTACCGGAGGGATCAAGCATGGGAGTTGTTCCGTTTTGATTTCAAGGATGTCTCCATTATGATTTCTACATATGGCCGAGGTAATAGAAAAGGAATTTCTAATTGCACCATCAAAAGAGAAAATTAGAAATAAAGAGGGTGGAGCTTTCCAACATTCCAAGTTGGTCCTTTTTTTCCTTTCCCAAGCATCTTTGTAGTTATAATAAACTTGCTGAAGGTGAGCTTTGGCCCTTTCCAGATCAAAAGAAGAATTATTGTGGATAATATCATTTCTCAAATGCCAGATATAGTCCATAATAAAGACAACATAAAGCTAGAAGTGGTATTTATCTGGCTCTTACAGTCTCAATTCCCTTTTTGGATATATTATCATTTTTATTCAATCTGATATAGAAAGAATTGGGAGATTTTCAATATGCAATGGCCAAGGGCCTTGATTCCAAAGTATCCGAATGATAGGACACTGCATGAAGAGATTCTTAAGAGTTTTTTTTGTTTGATTGCACAACGAACATTCATTGAATGGTAGAGAGGGGATAACTTCTTTCACTCTTCCTTTAGTAGGGAGAATGTTCCAAAGCATTTTCCACAAAGGCAGCTTGTGCCATTCATGTATTTTTAGATTCCATAGTGGCTTGAAAAGAGCTCTTATTTGACTCTCCTGGGCTTGTGATTGGCCATTGATCACCTATTGGTAAGCATATTTAATAGAGAATTTATCATTATGATTTGGAGCCCACACTATTTTGTCAAGCCACTGAGAGTGATTTAATAATGGAATTTGTTGTATTTGTTGGATGTTATTGGGATTGAAAAGAGTTTGCAATTTTTGTATGTCCCATGACTTTGGGTTGTCGATGAGTAAATCGGAAACCTTTAAAAAATGATTTGATGGAGTAAAACTATTTCTGACTTGGAGTGGCTTTGGCTTGTAATTTTCATCAGTTGGTATCCAAGGGTTCGACCAAATATTGATTGAGGACCCATCATTGATTTGATAACATCTTCCTTTCTTAAGTAGCTCTCTTGTTTGGAGTATTCATTTCCATTGACTGGAATCCAAATGTTTTGGCATTAGGTGCCAGAAATCCACTCTATTGAGATATTGGTTGGATAAAATGTTGCACCATAGCCCATTTATGTTGTCACTCATTTCCCATCTTGTTTTGGCAAGTGGAGCAGAGTTCATGTTTTCCATTTTTCTAAGGCCTAGCCCCCATCCACTTTTGGCTGGCATATTGATTTCCATGATTTGAGAGTTATGTTGTGAGTTTTTCCTTTTGGGAATCCCCACAAAAAATTTTTAAATTTTGTGTCAAAGGTCTTACCCACTGATTTGTGTAGCTTGAAGGATGACATGGAGTATGAAGGAATTGTGCTAGCTACTGTTCTTATTAACGTTGATCTTTTGACTTGTGAAAGGAGTTTTTATTTCCAACCTTCTAGCTTTTTATCAATCTTATTCATCATATCCTTAAAGTTGGTTGTTTTATTATTTCCCAACAAGGTTGGAAGTCCCAAATATTTCATTTTAGCCATTGAGATTTTGAAAGGCAGGCTTTGAGTGATGGCTTGTTTGACCGCTTGGCTAGTATTCCTTTTAATGAAGATAGAAGACTTGTCCAAATTTACTTTTGACCCGAACACTCTTGATACTTTGCTAAACTTTCAGAGATAGACTTTGCGTTACTTTTTCTGGCTTTTGCAAAATTATGGTGTCATCCACAAATAGTAAGTGAGATATTGATGAACCATGTATGCAGATTTTTATCCCTTCTAACTGACATTGAGCTTCCGCTTTGAGTAATATTCTAGAGAGAGTCTCAGTAACTAGAATAAAAAGGAAAGGCGAGATAGGGTCACCTTGCCTAAGTCCTCTTTGAGCCTTAAAAAAACCTCTCGGAGATCCATTAATTAAGATGGAGAAAGAAGCAGTGGTTACACATTCTTTAATCAATCCTATCCATTTTTGACTATATCCTAGAGCTTGCATGATAGTGAAGAGAAATTCTCACTCAACTTGATCAAAGGCCTTCTCCATATCTAGTTTGATCGCCATTAGCCATTTTTTCCCAGATTGCCTCTTTAGATGGTGGAAGAGTTCTTGAGCTATAATTATGTTTTCTTTTATATTTTGGCTAGGAACAAATGCAGTCTGCAAAGGGGAGATGATCTTTGATAACGTAGCTTTGAAGTGGTTTGATAGAATTTTGGTTATGATTTTGTAAAAAACATTGGTGAGGCATTGGGCAATAATGGCTTAGATAGTTTGGACTTTGAATTTTCGGAACAAGGGCTATGTTGGTATGGCTTAATTGTTTTAACAACTTGCCTCTTTTGAAAAAAATTCTGAACTGTTGCTACAACCTCATATTTTATTATGTTCCAATAGTGTCTGTAGAAAAGAGCTATCATTCCATCTGGGTCTGGTGCCTTGTGATTCAGTATCTGTTTTAAAGCTCCGAATATTTCCTCTTCATTAGGAACCGCTATAAGCAACTCATTTTCTTGATCTGTAATTTGCTTCTCAAATAGGTTGTCTGGGTGATTTGGGATCAATTGGTTGAAGTATAATTTGCTTTGAAATGATCCATGAAAATATTTTCAATAGCAATAGGATCCATAGACCAATTACCTGGGCCCAATTTAATGGAGCCAATGGCGTTTCTTTGACGTCTGATTATTGTGGAAAGGTGGAAGAATTTAGTGTTCAGGTTCGTTGAGGTGAGAGCCATGACACCCTTGATTTTTGTTGCCATAAAGTCTCTTCATATTCCCTTTGCTTGTTGAGCTTAAGTTACAATTCCCTTTCTCTCTCTTGATTAAAGCTATTCGTAGAGCTGCTTTGTACTACCAATAATTCTTGCTCCAATTGTTGGATATTATCTTGAAGTTGGCCAAAATGATTTTTATTCCAAATCTTTATGGAGTCTTTTTTCGATTTGATTTTCCTACAAAGAATATAGGTTGGATTACCTTGGAAGATTCTACTCCAAGCTTCTCTGATGATATTGTGGCTCGTGAATCCAAAATTCTTCAAATTTAAAAGAAGTGGTCTTGCACTGGGATCCCGTAGTTTGCAACAAAAAGGGATGGTAGTTAGAGGCTAATGAAGTAAGATGATTAAGTGATGCGTCTGGGAAGAGTAATCTCCATTGTTGGTTGACTATAGCTCTATCAATTCTTTCTCAAACCTTGATTTTGATTATTTAACGCTGGACGACCACCATATTTTTTTGATTTTTCTAGGAGATCATTAAAGTCTCCTATACATAGCCATGGGTCCGGTTAGACTTTTTGAATGGAATCCAAATGACTCTAGAAGTTTTCTTTGTTGTTCCTCTAGGCAGGAGCATACACATATGCAGTTAACCATCGATGGTGAGAATGATCATAGTATATTAGAATGGAGATTGCATTCATATATATATATATATGAACCAGTTCTATTTCTACACCCAGTCGCCACATTAAAAGTAGACCCCATTTTTTACAATAAGCTGGGAAGCTTATAAAATTTTGGAAACCTAGACTATGTACAATAGATATGGTGCAATCTTCTGACACCAAGGTTTCGGATAAAAAGATTACATTCGGATTATATTTCCTAATATTCGCCATTATATTTATGATTGCCTTGGGGCGAGGCCCCTACAATTCCATACTAGAGACCTCATTTTCTTGGGGGAGGCCTCTAAAACCTAGCCTCTTTCACTTTTTTGGATTGACTCGGAGGTGGAGATGGCCTGCTATATGGGACCTCCCTGATTTTCCATTTGAGCTTCCTTAACTTTCTTGTTGATCCAAATTGCATATCCAATAGAGTTTGGGCCATAGCTGACTCATTCGACTGAGAGACATTTGCTTCCTTGATATTTTCAGGGGTCATCTTTTCTGTTTTCACAGCTTGACATAATTTTTTCTTTGCGACAATTCTGAAGCTTTGTCAAGTGAATCAAAAAATCCTTTTAGGGGAAGCATAATTTGTTCCTTTGCAGATGGAGTAGTCTGAGAGCTACTCATGGGAGGTTCATGAGAGATGATGGAAGGCTTGTTTTGGATGGGCTGGGTTGGGTTCACTTCAGAACTGGGGTAAGGATTTTCTTGGAGGTTAGTTTTCGGTGGGTTTATGATTGGCATTAAGTAAGATGCGGGGATGGGTGGAGGTGATAGAGTAGAATCATCTAAAGGATTGATGGTAGAGGTCGAGAGGTGAGCAATTGAAGAGAGTTGAGGGGCTGCAAAAGCATGCAAGGCCAAGCTCTCTTGCAGATTGAGATGATGGATTGACTTAATCAGACTGGGAGGAGTTGGAATGGGCTTGAGATGAGACTCTTTATCAGGACCTAGGGGGCTTTTGTTTTTATAAGGTGGGATTTGGGTCAGAGCATTACTATTGAAAGAGATGGATTTATGAGAATTAATGGGCTTTCGGATGAGACTCTCTATCAGGACCTAAGGGGCTTCTGTTTTTATAAGGTGGGATTTGGGTTAGAGCATTACTATTGAAAGAGATTATACATATATATACTGAGATAAAGAAATAAATAACTAGCCTAATAAATTTTATTCTCAAGGATACTCGCTTGAGATATGAGCATAGTTGTGTCTTCTCTCACTGTGAGGCTAACATTACTACTCACTTTGTTGCTCACCAAGATGGAGGGCATTAGCACTCATGTGGCTCGCCGGGATGGCAAGCATACTACTCTATATGTTGCTTGCAAAGGAGGCGAGCACTATTGTTCTTTGGTGTTACTCACCAAGGAGTGAACAACTAAACCTTATAATGCTCGTTTGAGGTAGGCATAGTACCCGAGGTAAATACCCGCCTATGCTACTCTCCATAGCACTTGCCAAGGTGGTGTGCACTATCATTCACTTACATTACTCATTATGTGTAGAGCAACTGAAACTTGCAATGCTTGCCTACTGTGTTATCGTTACTGCTCTCCAAAATGACGAACATTACTATTTGCTAAGTTGCTCATCATGTGGTGAGCAATTGGCTTCATAATGCTTGCCTAATAGACAAACCACATCCTTTCTCAGCTGGCGAGTGTAGTCGAATATTGAGAGAAATTCAAGTGATATTTTTATTGATCTTTGAGCTTATACATACTATATACAAATGACACTAACACCCTTACATACACTAATTACAACCATACCCTCTAACACTCCCCCTCAAGTTGGTGCATATATATCATATAAACCTAACTTGGAACAAATAAGTTTTAACTGTTTACAACACAATGGTTAGGTAAATATATCTGCAAGTTGATCAGCAGACTTCACAAAGGGTGTAGAAATGTCACCACTTAGTATTTTATCTTGAATGAAGTGACAATCAATCTCAATGTATTTAGTCCTCTCACTGAAATTGGGATTAGATGCAATATGCACTGCAACTTGGTTATCACAAAGTAACTGAAGAGGGACAGGAGCTGGAAACCCAATCTCTTGAAGAACGTGTTGCAACCATGTCAGCTCACTAGTTGTGTGAGCCATTGCTCTATATTCAGCTTCTGCACTAGACCGAGCTACTACTGTTTGCTTCTTACTCTTCCATGTAACCAAGTTACCTCCCACAAATGTACAATATCCAGTAGTCGATCTTCTATCTGAAGGAGATCAAGCCCAATCAGCATCTGAAAAGGCTTCAATTCTAAAATATCCATTTGATCTATACAGTAATCCAATGCTGGGAGCTCGCTTAAGATAACAAAGAATATGAATTGTAGCATCCCAATGTGAGACCCTGGGCATTTGTAGATATTGACTCACTACACTCATTGCATAAGAGATATCATGTCTAGTAATAGTAAAATAATTCAATTTACCAACAAGTCTTTGATACCGACCCAGATCTCTAAACAACTCTCCTTTCTCTTTCAAGAGTTTATTATGATTTGGATCCATAAGTGTGTCATTGGGATGTGCACCCAATATGCCAGTTTCTTCCAGAAGGTCAAGTACATATTTTCTCTAAGATAGATTAAAACCTTTCTTTGACCTACCGACTTCAATTCCAAGAAAGTATTTAAGTTTATCCAAGTCTTTTGTCTGAAATTGATCATGTAGGAATTGTTTTAGCCTCACAATTCCAACCGAGTCACTCCTAGTAATTACAATGTCATCCACATATACAACTAACAAGATATGACCTACATCACTATGCAGATGAAATACTGAGTGATCTGTTTGGCATCTATGAAGACTAAATGCCAATACAGCATCAGAGAACCTTTCAAATCATGCTTGAGGAGATTGTTTAAAACCATACAATGTTTTTTTTAACTTGCACACAGTACCTTGATACTCCCCTTGAGCAACAAACCTAGGTGGTTGCTCTATATACACTTCCTCATTTAAGTCGCCATGTAAGAATGCATTTTTAGCATCCAACTGAAATAACGGTCAATCCAAATTAACAGTAAGAGAAATCAATACTTGAACAGAAGAAATTTTGGCAACTGGGGAGAAAGTCTCATCATAATCAATGCCATAAGTTTGAGTGTAACCCTTAGCAACCAAGCGGGCTTTCAGACGTTCCACAGAACCATCAGGGTGAAATTTGATTGTATATACTCATTTACAACCAATAGGGTGTTTACCAGGTGGTAGAGGGACAAGATCCCATGTTCCATTATGGTGAAGAGTATCCATTTCATGTTCCATAGCAGTCCTCTATTCCAAATCAGATAAATCATTCTGAATAGTCTTAGGAGCAGGAAGTTTTGAGAGTTGAGAAGTAAGACATGAAAAAGATGGAGATAAGGCATGAAAAGAGACATATTGGCTAATCAGATGTTGAGTAACACAAGAGCGAGTACCTTTTTGGAGAACAATAGGTGAAGAGTCTGAAGCAGTAGGTAACTCAGGATTTGAAGATGGAGACAAGGTTGGTGGATGCATGGGAGCTGGGGGTTGCAAGCGACGCAGGTACACTTGTAAAGGAACAAGCGAACGTACTGAGAAGGGTTAGATAGGAGTGGGTGAGTGTGCAGGAGAAAGGGTAAGGGTAGGTAATGGTAGAGGATCACACTCAACAGCCGAAGATCTTTATGAGAAATAGGGTATGGACTCAAAGAAGGTGACATCAGCACTAGTGAAGTAACGTTTAAGAGCAGGACTATAGCAACGATATCCTTTTTGAGTTCGAGAATAACCAACAAACAAACACTTAGTAGCACGTGGATCAAGCTTATCAAGTCTGGGCCAAGATTATGAACATAGCAAACACACCCAAAGATTTTTGGAGGGATAGAAAAAGGTGAAGAGGAAGGATACAAGATGGAGAATGGAGAGGAACCATTGAGAACTGATGAGGACATATGGTTAATAAGGTGACACGCAGAAAGAACACCATCATTCCAAAAGTGTTTAGGAACATACATGTGCAGTAAAAGTGCTTGAGTTACATGTAACAAATGGTGATTTTTGTATTCAGCCACCCCATTTTGTTGGGGTGTATAAGACATGAAGTTTGATGGACAATTCCTTTATTACTTAAGTAAGTAATAAAGACATTGGATTTTGATACTCTTTAGCATTATTAGAATGCAAGACTTGAACTTTTTGTCTAAATTGAGTTTTAATTTCTTTCCGAAAGACTTTGAATATGGAAAAAAGTTCAGATCTTGCATTCATAAAAAACAACCATGTCATATGAGAATAGTCATCAATAAATGTAACAAAATACTGAAACTTGTTTGATACATTGTTGATTGGTCTCCATATATCAGAGTGAACCAATTCAAAAGGACTAGAAGCTTGTTTATCAACTCAAGGTACAAAAGACACACGATGGTGTTTGCTAAGCTGACATACTTCACAAGAAAAAGGAGACACATTTCCAAGATTCCTAACTTGGCGTTTCAAAAGAGAAAGGGATGGGTGTCCAAGGCGGCAATGCCATTCAAAAGCAGATGATGAGGATGTGAGGGCTCGAGTAGGTGACTGTTTGACATCAAGGTAATACAGACCACCAGCTTCATGCCTCGTACCGATCTTCTTCCCCATCTTGAGATCCTAAAAGATACATACAAAGGGATAAAAGGTCATGGAACATTGAAGAGTATGAGTAATTTTACTAATGGACAGTAAACTAAAGGGAAAACTAAGAGCGTATAAAACAGATGATAAGGAAATAGAATCAATGAGGTTAGTGGATCCAATACCTGTAACTTTAGGAAGAAAAGCATTAGCAAGTAACACTCTTTGGAGATGTCATAGTATCTAACTTAGATAAGGAATAAGACAAACTGGTCAAGTGTTCATTGGCTCCTGAATCAATGATCCATAGATCTTGAGTAGATGAGATAAGACATGCGGACGTTGTACCTAAATGGGCACGAGTAGCTATGGAAGATGAAGCCGTCTGTGTGCGACCCAAAAACTGATCATACTCATCCTTTCATATGCTGATCATTTTTGGAGTTAGGTTAGAGCTCGTTGCTGGTGGCGTAGTATCTTGGAAAGTGGCTTGATTAGCAGACCCAGATGATCTACCATGTAGATCCCAACAATAATCCACAGAGTGGTTAGTGCGACCACAATGAGTGCACTTACGAGATTCACGACCTCGAGTGTGATTATCTCTGGTATCATATCCCCCACGTGCATCTCTACCACTCCACCCTCCACCCCCACCAGGAGCAACATAGGAGGCAACTAAAGCAGATCTCTCATTACTCTGATCAGAAGACAATGTAACTCGTTGAAGTCAGGAGAATACATTAGGAAAGGAGGGAAGCTGTGGACTTGCCAAAATTTGAGAACGCACTGACTCATACTCAGGTTTTAAGCCAACAAGAAAGCGAACAACATTAAAATATTCCCGTTGTTTTAGCATACTTGGAACATCAGAAGTGATAGGTTGATACATTTTGATTTCTTCACATATGCTCATCACTTGAGAATAATATTCTTCTAGACCTAAAGCACTATGTTCCAACATGAAGAATTGTTTACACAACTCATAAATACGAGTTATGTTTCTAGCACTATAATACATTTGTTTGAGATGCTTCCACATCTCTTGAGTGGTGTCAAAATATATTAAGCTTGCGCAAATATTAGGCTTAATACTGGTCAACACTAGAGACAATATTTGAGCATCTTCTTGCTCCCATTGAGCAAAGGTAGAACTAGTCGAAGCAGGAATTGGATCAACCAAGTGAGTATGACGAAGACCCTTGCATTTCAAAAACATTTCAACAGATCTTGACCACAACATATAATTTTTTCCATTCAATTTCATCGAAGTCATAGGCATACTAACATTTGGTGCAAAAGACATTGACTCAAATTTAGTTTCCATGGAAAAAAGTATCACAACAATTCATTTAGAAACAAAGATTTCACATAAAAACATGAAATATGGATGAAAAGTTGGAAAATCTAATCTGAAAAAGTAGAAATCCAGATTAAAAACTCAAATTTCTGGCCTGTATCGGGTGAAACTAGTATGTACTAGTTGAAATAGGTAGATATTGGGTCTAAACCGGCTATTTCAGGTTTGAACCGGCCTGTTTCAAGCCTGAACTGGCCCGTTTTGGGCTTGAACTGGCCTGTTTTGGGAAATTTCGGGTACCGTCTTGTACCAGTTTCACAGCTGACTTCTAGAATAAGCTATCCTAACCAAGAATAAGGTAAGCAGGTTTACCTTATATGCGTTACCAAACAAGGCTTATTCCAGATAGGAATAAGTTCCTATTCCAGGTTTGAGGCATACCCAATCGAGAACTGGGTTTTGTTGAGACCTGCAACCAAACACTAAGGCCCCGTTTGGTTACACAGATGAGATGAGATGAGATGAGATGTTTTAAATAGTAATGAATAAAATATTGTTATAATATAATTTTGTAATATTAATTTTGTATTGAGATTTGAAAAAGTGAAATTGTTTATTATATTTTGTATGGGGATTTGAAAAAGTTGTATGAGGATTTGAAAAAGGTGTAATGATGAGTTGAGATGAGATGAGATGAGTTTTTTGGTTTTGTGTAAACAAACAAGGCCTAAAAGCTGAGCTCGTCATCGGCGATAAACCGTCGCTCCGGTAGCTGATGAGGACAAAAAACACATCGGCATGCACAGGAAACGTTGGCGAGTTAGATTCCGGTGACTTTGACACTTGAGGTCACCAGAAACACGTTGAAAAGGGGTTCCTCAGCTCCATGCCACCAATGCTGAAGACAAAAAACCACCACTCACCACCAAAGACCACCACAGACGGCGACAGTGATTCCACACAGTGCCACTAACCACCACTAATCACGGAAACGAGTTGAAAAAAAACTTTGTCGCACAATCACTACCAACTGAGCATGTAGTCAAATATTGAGAAAATTCAAGTGATATTTTTATTGATCTTTGAGCTTATACATACTATATACAAATGACACTAACACCCTTATATACACCAATTACAACCATACCCTCTAACAGCGAGCAATGTCTTTCTACTTTGCTTGCCAAGTCGCGAGTACTTATATCCATATTGCTTTCCTTATAACGAGCAACTTACACAAATTATGTAACAACATTAAAAGGATAAATCCTATAACAAAAGTAGATTGCTCGGAGATTTTCTGAACATAAGGATTACATATAAAAAATTTTCCTATTCCCAACAATTGTGGAACATTTCTACCCTTCCTAGAGATAAATCCCACTTAGATCCCCTTCTTTGAGGGATAAATCCTCCATAGGATAATTTCCCTATTGGAAGATTGGAAAGAAACCAGGAGTTCCCCCACACATCTTGGCATTGAGTCATTGACCATTTGATATCCTGGGAGATATAGCCGCCCAAGGGTAAACTTCCATACCCCCGTCAGGTAGCTGAATATATTTATGCACTAGAATGGTGACCATTGTAGTTTTAAAGTTTTCAATAGTTGTTCTACTGTAAATTTAAACTTAAAAAATAATGAAATAGAGGGATAAGTTCAACAACTCAATAAGTGAAGCTAATGCCAGTGATATGAACAAATAAGTAGATTATCACGAACAGATTATAATAAGAAATTATTGAACAAATATGTATAATTTAATCCAAACAGTGTTATCAAAGATTGCAACAATTATTCATCCAAGATTGAATATAACAGAGCTATATAACCCAACATTTATCAACATGCTCATTCTTTTATTTTTATTTGTCCTATTCCAAATTTACACATAATTTATGGCTATCCACTGTACACTGCTCATGGTATCCTATATCCTGTACAAATAGTTTCACCTCCCAAGTGGGTTGTGCAGCCTTTACTCCCATTCATCTCATAGGGTTGTCCTCAATACACATGATTCAATGGCCTTTTGCTACGAGATATTCATCCTCCCATGACTACATCCATATCATTGAATGTATTGCACCATCTACAATTGGATCTGGTACCAATCTTAGGATCAGAATATTCATGGTTGAGACTTTTAATTATATAAAACTGACCATTCTTATCCTCATAAATCCCATCATCATGATATAGAGACATGCTTAATGTAATACATTTTTTGCACGAGCATATAATTGGATATAAAGACACGCCTGGAATTAGTGTCTTTTATAGGTGCAATATTGAGTGATGGAAAAAGGGCACAAGCTTTGTCAATTAACCATTTTTTTTTTTATATTCAAAGTTTAACAAACAGAAACTGTAATAATAAATAATTAACATCACAGTACAATTACTATTTTCGCAATAAGTCCTGAATTCAAAACAAAAGTCAACAACATATGATTAGTTAGAACCAAAATAATATAACGGACAAGAAATAAATAGTCCACAAGCTTGTTCGTAGGGTTGGCACAAATCCCACTTACCCTGATCAGTAAAAGTTTTATCTATTATTCGTGTGACTTTCTTTTACTTTTTCCTTTCTTTACTTTTAGTCTCGCACAACCCACATTCACTATTCTAACCTAGTACTTTTTCTCTTGCTTTCCTATTTTCACTGTGAGTTAGTATGGTTCCCCTCCCCTATATTTATAGCAACGGGAATTCTTAAAGTCAAAGTAAAAATCAAAGTCGGTTAAGGGTTAAAACCCATATTATCCTTGTTCCTATTATGACACCTTGGATCTAGGTGAATTCTTGGTGTCGCAATTTCGATTATTTCCTTCAAACATCACGTGATCTCAGCCTTAACCTTGTCCTCACTATTTTGAGCAAGTTACCCGAATGGTATTTATAAGTAAGTTGCTCAGTTGCTCAGCACCTCCGTGCAAGTGTGTCAAGTGATATACTCGGCCACCCTGAGCAAATTAAGATGCTGAGCAATGTACCGAGTAACACATTGAGCAACATATTCAGAGCAAATAATCCAAGTACAGATCGAGCAACCTTTTGTGCAAGTATTCCAAGCGACATATTGAGCAAGCATTTCATGTAACACAAATAGCAACATTTCAAGAAAGTAATCCAAGTAGCATACCGAGCAACCTTCTGTGAAAGTACTTTAAGCTACATATGGAGCAACCTTCCAATCGAGCAAGTATTCCTAGCAAGCATTTTGAGCAATATGCTCGGTCATTACAAGCAGTTGTGCCAAGCACATGCTTGGTAATTTTGAGCAATTGTGCTAAGCAACATGCTCAATCATTCCAAGCAAGTGTGCTTGAGACCTCCTTAAATCTCACTTCTTAGTCATTCTAAGCCATAATGCTTGGAAATTTCTGAGCTTATTCCAGGCCCAAGATTGGACTTTTGACGTAGTGTTAGGTAAAGAAGTGAAGACTTGCAGAATTTCACATTGCAGATTTACCACATCGCTCGAGCGGAGGAATTTGGGCGCTCGAGCGAATTCAGGCAGATTCAAACGTTCGATGGCCGCTCGACAGTGAGCTAGAGGGGGTTGCGGGAAAACAAGATCGCTCGAGCGGAGACATTGGACGCTCGAGCGAAGTCAAGCAGAGTTGAACGCTCGATGCTCGCTCGACACACCGCTCGAGCGAACATCGTATTTTACAGATCTAGGATTTTTCCGCCGTCAGGGTATATAAAAGTGATTTTTCATCATATGGCCGTACTTTTGACTGGAGAACACGTTTTTGGGATAGAAAAAACACAACTAGAAGAATTCAAGTCATCGGTTTTGAAGAGAGAGTTCCACACATTGCATGTACGTTGGAATCATACACGGGCACAGACGGGAGAGAAGCAGTGAATCATTTCCTGGAGTTTTTGAAGATGAGTTGCGACTGCGAGGAGTATTTTTCAGTGTTTATTTTCCTTCCAATATTCTCAGAAAAATTATGGTGAATTCGTTTATGTTGAATTCCATCTTTAGCATGAACTAAATTTTATTTATTATAGGAAAATGATGTAACTTAGTTCCGAACTATGCTAGATTGTCTATGCTAATTTAAGGCAATTCTCTCTTTGTTTATCTGATCTATTCTGAGTTTATTGCTTCTAATTAACTGGCCATTGATTAGATAATGTTTTAATCTTGTGATTTGCTATCGAAAGAGGGAATTATAGGGTAGATTTTGAATATTTCGGCATAGCTAAATATAGAGATCGAAAGACTTGTATGAACTTATATAGTATTTAAATCATTGGTCTTATTGCTTTCTTACTTTATTAATTTGCATATTCTTGTGTGAATTGATGAACAAGAATAATTTCTAATTGACTATCGAAAGAGGCTTTTGGATGAATTAGAGATTTGCTAATAAACAAAAAGAATTAAATTAAATTAGTTGGATGAGTAAAGCATAGTGAGGAGTTAGGTGGAATCGATTTCCTAGAAGTTTTCTTCCCCATTAATTTGATCTTCGAACGTCAGTTTTATTTCCTTTGCGTATTTTTCTTTGAGTTGATTTTAGTTTGAATTACGTCAAGATTAGTATAATTTTGGTATTTGTCAAAAGTAAGGTACCAATCCCTAAGGACGATACTCTTCTTATCACTTTACTATAAAACTACGATAATTGCACTTGCAGTTTTGCACCACGAAGAAAAAACAAGATACTAGCCATGGCTGACGAAAAACATGAGGCACTGCCAAGCACCTTGAAGGATTATGTACGGCAAGTTGTGAATGGAAATTACTCGAGTATAAGGCGCTAGACTATTAATGTCAACAACTTTGAGCTAAAACCAGCTTTGATTAGCATGGTGCAGCAGGCTCAATTCAGCGGATCGCCACTTGATGATTCCAATATTCATTTGGCAATGTTCTTGGAGATTTGCGACACTGTAAAAATCAATGGTGTTACTGAAGACACCATTAGATTGAGATTGTTTCCTTTTTCTTTGAGGGACAAGGCTAGAGGTTGGCTACAATCTCTACAATCGGAAAGTATCACTAGTTGTCAGGACATGGCTGAAAAGTTTCTTGCTAAATTTTTTCCACCTGCAAAAACAGCCCAACACAGGAGTGAGATTGGTCAATTCAAGCAAAATGATTTTGAGTCATTATATGAAGCGTGGGAAAGGTATAAAGATTTGGTTCAACGCTGCCCTCAACATGGATTACTAGATTGGTTGCAAGTTCAGATGTTTTATAATGGGTTAAATGGGAAAACTCGAACTATAGTTGATACTGCTTCTGGTGGAACTTTGATGTCAAAGACAGCTGAGGGTGCTACTGCCCTTTTGGAAGAAATGACCTCAAACAAGTATCAATGGCCAACTGAGAGGACTTTGGCTAAGAAAGTTGCTGGAATTCATGACTTGGAGCTGATAGCAGCCCTTTTAGCTCAAGTTGCTACTCTATCTCATCAGATTTCAGCTTTGACAACCCAAAGGATACCACAAAGTACAGAATATGTTGCATCTACAAGTATGACAGTTCCAAGTAATGAAGTGAGCCAAGAACAAGTTCAATACATCAACAATCGGAACTACAACTATCGTGGTAATCCTATGCCAAATTACTATCATCCAGGGCTTTGAAATCATGAGAATTTGTCATATGGAAATACAAAGAATGTGTTGCAACCTCAACCTCCTCTAGGATTTGATAGCCAACCAAGCGAGAAGAAGATGTCACTTGAGGATGCCGTGTTTTCCTTTGTTCAGGGCTAGACTTTCAGTTCTATTTTTGGAGTGAAGAAACAGAGCAAGACTTAAGGGCTGAAATGGAGAGGAAGCTTACAAAGAAAAAAAAACACACTGGTCGGTTCACTTTGGACGTGAAAACAAATGCAGAGAAACGGGCACCAGCAGGATTTTACGTTCAGTTGAGCAGAGCGTTTTTGGACTACTTTATTCTTATTTTTCATTTTCGATTCAGGCAGCGTTTGCTGCGAATTCTTCCTTGTAGTCTCAGTTCTTCTGTACATGGACGGGATACGGTGTATTTTTATTTTTCCCTTAGCTTTTCCCTTAGCTTTTCGTTGAGTTTTTGTGTTCAAATCTGGAGCTTGGGAAATGGAATTAGAGGGAGAGCTTGATATTTTTTTGTCGTTTGGGAGCTGCAGGACGGCAGGGATATTTCGGACTTTATATTTTCCTCATTATTTTTGCTCTCCTATAGTTGTTTTATAGTGTTAACTTGTGTGCTTTATTTTAGTTATTTTATGGAGAATATTTTTGTGATTTTCATAATTCTTGTATTGAACATGGTTTGCTAAATTCTCGTACTAAGGTTAGAGGTGAAGTTTAATGATTTAAATATTGTTTTCGGATCAACGTAAAATTTATTTTGTGAGTTTGATCGATTGAAGGATTTTATTATTGGATATTTTGATTATCTATATATTTATCTTGATTCATTGTGATTTCTGAATACAGAGAATGCTGCAAGAATCCCTGTGATATTCAAATAGATTTGTGAATGTTTGAATCATCAATCGTTCATGCTTAATCATTAGTGAGTATTTTTCTTGACCTTAAATGCTAAATTATCCAATTAAACGGAATCATTATTCTACTTTAATTGAAGTAAATCGATTGGAAACAATATTCTAAATTATTAGACGGATCTTCAAAACCTTAGTCTTTCTCTATATCAATTCATTTTATCATTTTAGTTTTATTCAGTTATTTCACAAATCTTCATCTCAGTAATTTTATTTTATATTCGATCGCATGTTTCTTTTAGTAATTTCTTTTCATTGTTTGAGTTTATTTTCTTTATCACATAAATCAATCCCTGTGGATTCGACCCTGTGAAGTACTACAACATATGTATACTTGTAGGTAAAATTGCACTAAATTTTTGGTTCATTAGTTTGAGTCAAAGTTTAGGCGCAACAGTGACCATGGGGTGATTTGTAGTTGCCCACTGGCTCTGATACCATAAAGAAGATTGCACTTAAGATATTTGGAGAAAATTCTCACTAAACATGAGAGTGTATTGAGAGTCATCTTTCTTATATATAGAAGCTGTCGAATACATGAGAAGAAGATATTACATAGAAAAAGAGATTTTCTCTACCATGGAAAGAAAATAAAATGATTTCCTAAAATGAAAGTAAGGAGCCGTTGGGAAGTGTTGAGAGTTTGTAGTGGGTAGATTCTATATATGGTTAGCAGCCGTTGGTTGTAATCTTTCCATATGTACATGGGCTAGCCGTTGGGCACCTTGCCATGTTTGTTTTCAGTAGATACATTGCCTTGTTTATCTTCCATATTAGATCTGAGTACCGACAAAGTCATGGTCGGTATATCCTACCTCTGATTCTGACTTCGACTTTGTTGGAGGTTGAGTCGGACTTCTGACTCCAACTTCGAGATCTTCATCCTCCACTCCGACTCCAACTTCGAGATCTTCATCCTCTTTTTTTTTTTTTTTTTTTTAAATGTGCACTTTCAAATTTCGATTTTTTCAAAAATTACATTATAAACTAAATAATTCACTTTTATTTCAATTTTACTAATAATAAAAAAATACAACTAAACAAAAACAAGTAACATACTAACATTCTTCGAAAAATTAGAAAAAAGTTAAAACCATCCATACTCATCATCCATCATCTATCATAATAATATTTCCTTCCAACTAGTACAATAAACATTTTCAAGTTCCCATTCTGACAACGAAAGAAACCCAACAAAAACAATTTTTTTTACAGAAATGATACCATGTTGCCCGCATTGTACTACTCATCATTTTTAATTCTTTTAGTTAATAATTAAGGAAGTGATTTTTAGTGTATTTGTTTATTTTTTTAAATACTTAAATATATTAAAAAATATGACAAAAAAAAAAAAATACAAATGTGCTTAGCACAACTCTTTATTTTTTATGTCAACCAAATTAAATGTTCCCGACAGCAACAACAACAACAAAAAATGTTGCCAGGAAATGAATGAAAATAAATTAAATATTCCAAATGCCATTCCAACTTCCAAGTTGTGGCTAAAAAAAGATGGCAAGATTACCAACTAAAAACAACAATAACTTTTGAAACAACTATCAAGGGAAAAGGGAAAGATTGTTTAAATAATGATACCCTGCATTTTAGGTATCAAGCATATTCGAGCAATATTTGTAATCTAAAAGTTTCCATTACTTATGCAAAAACAATAATACCCTCGGACGTTTTGCCTTCATGGGTCATCACATGTTTCGAAATCTACCGGAGTTGGTACAAACTGTAATTCATTCTTTTTCGTATCTATCTTATTGTTTTGCTTTTTAGTTTCCTTATTGTTAATTAAAATAAAAAAAAGAGCTCGTTTGTCGGACATTTGTCTGTAGATCTGAGGTTGAGTCTCTGTTTAGATCACTATAAGAAAAATGGGTATTTGTGACAAATTTTTTGCAACTCATTTTAGTTGGAATTAGTTATTTAACTAGAAATAACTGGTCGCGAATAAACAGTTTTTTTATAGTGGATAGAGAGTGTTGTCTCTTAGACATTTGTTTATAGAGAGTATCAGCAATAGTGAAGACCATACCAATCACAAAAGGAAATATTTGACTGGTGGAGCTTCAAATGCATTATTTTGGTTTATGTCATATTTGATATGGGGACATCTCAGAATTATTCGGTCATGGATGTAAGTTGTTCTGATGAATGAATGACGACAGTTTCCCTTTCAAAAAAACTAACTATATAAGTAATAGTTATATAAAATATATATGATGAATGTATAGAAAAATACACATTTTTTTTGTAACATATGTGCAATATCGGAGGTGGAGTCGGCTCCACCTTCGACTCTTACTCCGACTCTGACTTTCCAGGTTAAAAAAACTTACACTTTGACTCCAGGTTTTTACTCATCCCTACCTAGCATGTTATGTACGCAAAATAAAAATACTAATTTATAAAAATTAAAATTAATAGATTAATTATTATAAACCTTAACTTTAAAACTAGAATTAATTTTGTAATTAATATACCCGGTATTACAATATGATTCGAAACTTGTAACCAAAACAACTACATCGGAGCCCAAAAAAATACAACAAAACCTGCAAAAAAAAAAAGTTTAATTGGTGTCCATTTAGTCGTCGACAACGCGGTGGCACTAGAGAAGTAAAGGAAATAGAAGATAAGAAGAAAGGGGTGTCGCGCGGTAGAAAATAACAATATCCAGAAAAGGAAGAAGAAAGAGAAGGGCTGATTTTTATCTAGCAACTATATATACCATTACCCGCATGCATGCTTATGAAATTCGTTTAAAAGAATCCGTGCACTCGCTTGCCCGAGTCTACCTAGCAAGCATGTGGAGGTCAGCATTAAAATATATGGATATTTTGGGGAAAACAAATTATTCCTCTTGGATTCTTAGGAATAAACCAAACTTAAGAATATTATATTATATGAAATCTCATCACTTTTCCAATTATTTCCAAATGTGAGCTGAGTTACTTTATAGGGAATTTAGATTTCCAAGGATGTACTGCATGCATTCCTAAAAGAGTTTTGCTACTCATAAGCCCTATATACCACATACCTCATTTTTTTATTTTAATTTTTTTTTTGGATTTATTCTTTTTAAACTAATTCAAATTTTCTATTCATTATTCATATATCAAACATTTGTTTAAAGAAATTTTTTTTAAAAAAAATTAAAAAAAATGGATGGTGTGTGGTGTATGGACTTATGTTTAGATTTTTTCTTCCTAAAAATGTAGGCTAGCCTAGCTAGTTTGAAGAGGATAACATGGAGAAGGGTTTAGCAAGAAAATGGGAAGGACTTAGTCTAACTAAGAAGGAAAAAGGAGAAGTCATCTTGCCATCTCGCTTGACACCCAAAAGTGATGCAACAAAGCAACTTTTGCTTACTAGGCATGATCATTGCTGAAAGACCAGTAAATAGAGAGGCCTTCAAGACCACCATGGTGAAAGCATGGAGATGCAAGAGTTGGATTCAGTTTTCTGAGGTTGGAACCAACAAATACTTCATAGAGTTTCACCATGAGAAGGACCTTCAACAGGTTCTACGTGGAAGGCCATGGTCATTTGATAGATGGTTGATATGCCTTCATCTGTATGAAGGAAATAGGTCCATCAATGAAGTCCCCTTCACCACAGAAGAATTTTGGGTGCAAGCTTATAACATGCCTTTTGCAAGCATGACTTATGATGTAGGCAAAAGGAGAAATTCGTCACTGTCCAAGCAGATGAGAGGGGCATTGGCTGGGGGAAATTTTTGCGACTAATAGTGGAAATGGACATTTCAAAGGCACTCTAGAGAGGCCTTTTCTTGAATGTGAAGGTAAGAATACTTGGGTTCCTCTCAAATATGAACTCTTACTAACCTTTTGCTTCAAATGAGGATAATCAAGCATGAACAAAAGTGATGTTCTGCTATGACAATAGGTAGCAACAAGCTGCAATATGGGATTTGGCTGCAAGCCCCAGTAGCTAGAGAGAGTGAATTCTCAAGGAAGAAGTATGGTGGTGTATAAGCTTAACTAGAAGATGTAGGGGAGTAGCTATGGGAAGGGGAGGGAGAGGTCGGGATGACTCTCCAATCAAAAACTTGCACCCATAGCAGATGGTCAGGATCCTATCCTGCTGGATGGGGACAACTCTGGCACAAGAATGGCAATTGAGAAGCAACTTTCTACTCATCAAGTTGTAGAGAGCACCCAGGATCCCTTTAAGGAAACAACTAGGGAACTATTTTTGGACATTTCAGATAAGCCTTTTAATTCTGTAGGTGTTTGTCTGATGTAAGGAATTGAGGAGTTTGAACCCCCAAACTACAAACTAGATACAACCAGCTATGACAAGGCCCAAAACTCTAGCTTGAACCTCGAGAGTATCAATGATTTGAAGGCCCAAGCATCATCTCTAGCCCACTTTTTCTCAGACCAAGTCCAAGCTCTGCAGAGAATTAAGAAACAAGCAATTTGGAAGAGGAAAGCAAGAGACAAAAGTTTTGCTAGCCTCTTAACAGATTTAAAGAAGAACAAAGAAAATATGCCAATTGGCTCTAAAAGGGAGGTGGGTCAAATCACCAAAGCAGTTGCAGGCCCTTAAGAAATCAAAATGTGAGAAGAGACCTGCCTTGTCTTCAAACAAAGATGATGTGGTGGTGGCTGGTGTTCAGCCCCACCAAATGAGATAAGTTGCTTGAGTTGGAACTGCCGAGGACTTGCAGTCAGTTAATAACTTGCACCTCATGGTGCAAACAAAGTCTCCAACCTATGGTTTTTTAATGGAAACAAAGAGTAAAAAAGAAAAAATGGAATCAGTCAGGCGGTTGTTGAATTATGAATATAGTTTTGTTGTTAACTCAATAAGCTTTAGTGAAGGCCTAGCTTTCTTCTGGAAAGAAGGGATAAAGGCTGAGGTTCTATCCTATACACAATCACACATCTCATTTGCAGTCATGGGAATGAAGGAGGGAGTCACCTGGAACCTAACTAGTTTCTATGGCAACTTAAATGCAGAAAAAGACATGAGATTTGGCAACTTTTGCAAGCTTTAAAACCTACTACAACAACTGGATGGTTGTGTGTAAGTGATTTCAATGAGATTCTGAATTATGGAGAGAAAAGTGGAGGATCTCCGAGACCTTATAAACAAATGGAGAACTTTAGAAAAGTTGTAGATGAATGTGGCCTTCATGACATGGGGTACTCAGGAAATAAATTTACTTGGACTAATGGAAGGCATGGGGTAGCCTTCACAAAAGAGAGGCTGAATAGGGCTTTTTGTAATGGAGTGAGGTTAGACCTATATATAGACCCAAGAGTCAATATCCTCTCCACCCTTAATTTAGATCATAGCCCCATCTAGATCACTATCGACTAGCTAAAATATTCTGTTAACAAAATACCAAGCCATTCAGATTTGAAGTTAGTTGGGCACTACAAAACAGTGGAAGAGGCATGGAAGACACCAAGATTGGCAAATAATAAAATGAACTTCACTTTAGAAGGTCTAAAGTACTGTCAACAAAAGCTTATTCAGTGGAGCAAGAAGACCTTTAGCAAATCTAAGAGAGTGGTCGAGGAACAGATGACACATCTCTCTAATCTAATCTTTAGGAAAGAAATATAGGCCATTTAGATTAGGAGATTAAGCAAGTGCAAAAGGGGGTGGACAAAATATTAGAGGTTGAAAACATCAAGTGGAAGCAAAGGGCCAATTGGAGGTGGTTGAAGGAGGGAGATAGAAATACTAAGTATTCCACCAGGTTGCATCACAAAGAAGGAAAACTAACATGATCAAGAAGTTGGTTGACAACAATGATCAAGTAGTAAAATCGAGAGAAGGAATTTGTGACCTATTCCAAGACTATTTTACTGACCTTTTCTCCTCTTCTAATCCCAGTCACTGTATCTTCTTCTTTAGAGGTTCTAGTGACAGAGTCTTAGAATGAGCTGCTCACCAGACCATACTGCCAACAAGAAGTTGAAGAAGTTCTTTTTCACATGAATGGACTAAGCTCTCCAAGACCAGATGGCTTCCCAACAATGTTAATAAAAAACACTGGCTTGTAGTGGGACCCCAAGTATGTGGTATTGTTTTGAATGTGTTAAACTCAAAGGGCAGCATGGGTGACATCAACAGCACCTTCATTACAATTATCCCAAAGAAGAAGGCTCCAACAAGAGTGACAGAGTTCAGACCTATTTCCTTATGTAATGTACTCTATAAACTCATCACAAAAATCATAGCAAATAGATTGAAAAAAGTTCTTCCTAGTATCATTTTTGCATCCCAATTAGCCTTTGTACCTAACAGACTCATTTCAGATAACATAATTGTAGCATTTGAGGCATACATACCATGAAATGTAAGATGGCAGATAAAGATGGCGATATGGCATTAAAACTAGACATAAGCAAAGCATATAATAGAGAGGAATGGAATTGTCTGATAGCAGTCCTCAAGCTAGGATTTTGTAACAAATGGGTGGATTTGGTGATGCATTGTATTAAAAATGTCACCTACTCCCTTCTAGTGAATGGTGAACCTCAAAAAATATTCTCTTCTACTCGAGGCATAAGGCAAGGTGACCCTTTATCACCTTACATTTTCATATTGTGTGCTGAAGCTTTGAGTAATTTGCTAAGTAAAGTAGAGGAAAAGAAGTTCATACATGGGGTACCAGTTGCTTGAGGACAAATGAGGGTCTCCCACCTCTTCTTTGCAGATGACAGCCTCTTGTTTTGCAAGGCCAATGTAGTAGAATGGGGTAGGATGATAAGCTTACTAAGGTTCTATATAATGGCCCTGGGCCAAAGATTAAATGTTGAGTAGACTTCATTTATTTTCCATAAGAGCACAAGCAGACCTACACAGAATTTCATCCTATCTATAGCAAGAATGAGGACTACCATGCCTTATGTAAAGTACATAAGGATACCTCCTGTGGTGGGTTGAGACAGATTCAAAACTTTCGAGAGTATACTGGACGACATAAGAATGAAGCTGAGTAATCAAAGAGTTAAAAACTCTTTCTCAGGTAGGTAAAGAAATTTACTTGAAAGCAGTGATTCAAGCCCTCCCAACTTACACAATGAGTGTGTTCAAGTTATCTCCAACCTTATTACAATCCATAAATAGTGCCATTCAAAATTACCAGTAGGGCCAGCAAGAGAAAGAGCATAAAATTCACTGGATTTAAAGGAAAAGATTGGGGCAAGCCAAAGCTGATTAGGGTTTGGGATTTAGGAACCTTGAATTTTTTAACAAAGCAATGCTGCCAAAACAATTTTGGAGACTAATTCAAGACTCTACATCCCTTGCTGCTACAGTATTAAAAGCCAAGTATTTCCCTAACTCGAATTTTCAAACAACCAAGGTGGGATCCAAACCATTATTTGTGTGGAGAAGCCTTCTTGCTACAAGACAAATTGTAGAGACAGGCTCTTTTTGGTGGCTATGCATAGGAGAACATATTCACATATGGAAAGACAAATGGACAGTCAAGGCAAAGCTTGCAAAGGTTACAAGCCTAGTTAAGGTGCTTGATGGTGAGGCTACTGTTGCATAACTTATTGACCCTACTACAATGATGTGGAAAATAGATCTTGTGCAAAACATTTTTCAGGAGGGGAAAGCCTCTGTGATCCTTAAAACAGTCATTAGCACAATGAACTCCATGGATAGACTCATTTGGCATGGCATAAAAGATGGCTTCTTCTTAGTTAGGAGTGTATACCACATGGAGAAAACAAAAGAAATGGCAGCTAAAGGCCAAGCCTTAACCAGCAACAGCTTCAAAGAAGTTTGGCACAAGATATGGCAGCTTCTTGTCACTCTAAGTGATAAAACGTTTATATGGAGAGCTTGTCAAGAATCTCTCCCCACTTAGTCCAACTTATTTAAAAAGAAGGAAGTGAGTGATCCACTATGTCTAATATGTAGTAGAGAGGAAGAAAGTACCCTGCATGTTCTGTGGAATTGCGAGGCTACAAGGGATGTTTGGGGCCAGTGTTCTAAGAAACAACAGAAAAGCACCAGTTCTCAACTACCTATGCTGGTTTTTTCTTTAAGGCTTTGATTAAAGTTCTCAATGCAGCAGAACTCCAAGAATTTGTGGCAGTAGCAAGGCAACTATGGCTGAGAAGGAACTCCTACATTTTCAACAAAGTATTCCTGCCTCCTAGCTGTATGCTTAAAGAAACAAGGCTGAAATTGGACATGATGTCTAAAGATATAAAATTCTCTCAATACCATAGCAGAGGCTATCAGACATGCACTTTAGTTGATGTGTGGCAGGCTCCACCATCAAATTGGCTTAGAGTTAACTGGGATGGGGCATTGGATCAAGCTAAGGGACTGATTGGCATAAGGTTAGTCATAAGGGACAATAAGGGCCAAAGCATAGCCACCATGAGACAAAAGAAAATGTTCTTTCCTGACCCCCTTCTAGTTGAATCCTATGGAGCACTAGTAGCAGCTTAGTTTTCATTGGACTTGGGACTATCACAAATTGTTCTAGAGGGGTACTCACTGCAAGTTACAAATACTCTACAAGAAGAAAAGGAAGCTTGGAGTAGTTCTAACATGTTTTTATGTGAAGCTTGATCATATCTCAAATATTTTGCAAAGTGGCGTGTTTCTCATGTTAGGAGAAATGACAACACCATAACCCACTTACTTGCAAAAGATGCTCTTTTCATTTTTGATTATATTGTAACTATGGAGGAAGTTCCTCCTTGTATCTCATCTTTAGTTCAATGAAATGGCATAAGGGTATTTCCTTTCAAAACAAAAAAACAAAAATGCAAAGTGAATGTTAAATAAATGCAACGTATGTTCATTTGAAGAATTAATAATTGAATAATCAATCATTTTGCTCAAATTAAAAAATGAGAATTTTGTATCATAAAAATAGAATAAGTGATTAGTAATTTGGGATAGAAAACTCAAAAGCTTGACTTTTAAATATTTTTTTGTTAATATAAGAATTATGAGTAATGTTATATACAGTCACTTCTGCATATTTTTTGCACATTTCACTGATGTGATTGGCTACATCAATTTTTTTTAATACGTAATTAAACACATCAGTAGAGTGCACAGAAGAGTATGTAAAAAAGACTGCACATAAAATTTTTGAAAAATTATTTAAAGGAAAAAGCTACCAAATCTAATGCTTCAGATAATTTGTCCTCTTTGGGCAGGAATCTATCGATTGAGTTTAATAATCACACATATTCTTTCTATCCACCTGCCAACATCGTATACAAGACTTTTTAATTTTGTTTTATTCTTATAAACTAAAAAAATAATAGTTGCAATCGTGATTGTGCAAGCGTCGCACAATTACTTTAAAAAAATTTTAAAAATATGGAGTCTACATGAAAAAAAATTAATTTTTTAATAGTGGACCTTACTATTTTCTAAAATGAATGCACAGTATTTGCGCATTTCATGACTATACATAGCATTACTCTAAACTAAATGAGTTCTTCTACTTATCATCACTATAACACATACTTGCTAAGAAATAAAAAATAAAAAATAAAAATAGGTGTATATTATAGAAATGATGAATAGAATTTTTCTATCACATGACCATCTATTTGCTTTTGTCTCGGCTCAAAAACACATGTCATTAACCTGGCGGCCCAGCCAATCCAAAACCCACCAAAACTTTGGATGAGTCTTGCAGCCCAAGCTGGGTGAGGTACATACAGTGCAAGGCCCCACCATTTATGTTAAAGGTTGCAGGTCTTCCTTTTGTATTGGCAAAATGAAACTGTTCCACTCGGTGATAATTGCGAAGGATGTATCCCCACTGAAAGGCAGTCAAATGTGTTTGCAACTGCTCAGTTCAGCACCACTGCAACCATGGAAGTTATAGTTTTGGGTTAGTTAAACCATGTCTGTTTTATAAGCATACCGTCACAGATTTGTTCCTGCTGTTGGAGATGAGTTTTCAGTTGTCTGAGTACATGAGCAGGAGTCTCACTTGTCCCAAACTCAAAAGAACTCCCAATGAACCTTGTAGCTTATGCAAAGCAATTGGCTATTTCCTTGTTCATTTGTAAATGGCTGCAGGCTTAGTGTATTTTAACCAACTTTTGTTTTTTGAACTAATTTTATTGGCGAGTCACTATTGAGAGACCACAGCTTTTGCAATAAAGAGTCAAAGACACCTTAGCTGCTGAAGCTAGAGTCCAAATACATCATTCACAATCCTATGCAAATAAAATAGGATCACTTACTTACGCTGTCCACGCTTCATTTACTGGTGACTTTGAACAGACAAACCTATAATTACAAAAAGCTAGAACCCCCTTCCCCTCCAAACAAGAAAAATACGAAGAAGAAAGAAGAATTTAAAAAGAAAATTAGGGTTCCCAATTTCCTGACACTGTCTAATTATGTAGTATTTATGTTCTCCCATCCTTATTGTCTAATCATGTAGTATCATGTTAAAAACGGTAAAACCTTATAGACAAGAGGAGTCCCAGCTAGCATCAACGGCACTGATGATCTTGTCATGGAGTCTGGCTCCAGCAGATGCAATTACACCTCTATCAAGGCCTTCTAGGTAAATGCCCTTCGAAAAGTCAAGTGGGTGCCCTCTTGCATCAGTTACCACGCCTCCGGCCTCTTGTATAATAATGACTCCAGCAGCATGATCCCATATTTTCTCCTTGTAGCCAGCCCTTGCAAACTTCATAAAAATCTCAGCATCCCCACGGGCTATAGCAGCATACTTGACCATACTGTATACTCGTAGTGGTTGCTTCCTGCAGTTAAGTCATGATACTTGAGCTCTCTCACATAGAAAAAATTGTTCAATTTTACAATAACATCATTTCCTCTCTGCTTTCGAATCTAAGAAAACAGGGTCACAGTCATCATTTTCTGCTTCTGTGACTGTTTTAACATGAGCTTTTAGCTTCATTGTACCCCGACGACCAAGTTTCATTTTTCATTATATTTATAGGAGCTTACTTAGAAATGTTCTTCTTGCCCAATTGGAGCATGTGTTAATTAATTATGAATACATAAAGAATGAAAGAAATTAAATTAGAAGCCCAAGAAAATTTAATGTGGCTCATCATTTACCCTGAGATTTAGAATTGAAACGAATAAATTTGGTCAAGAGAATGGAATGAAAACATATGCACCTAAGCCCCATGGTGTGAGCTAGTCCTGCTGTGAAGGAGTGGCTTGAATTTGCTTTCTCGACTGGTTCACAAAAGGTTGCTAATGCTGGATCATCAATGGAAGACACTCGCACTGGCCTTGCAGAGTTTGGCCACACTAACTTCTTATTTGACTGGAGCAGTGGTTGCATCCAAGCCTTGCCACTACCTTTCATAGCATAAGTCACAAAACCTTTGTCCCAAGATTCAGATGTTGGTGGAGTCAACTTAGTGATAATTCTATGATAACGGTGATGATAACTTAACCATTCCTTTCTCATCGGGTAATTTGGACACCCAAGAACTCCAAGCACAACTTCTCCATCCTCTATCAGTGCTAGAGCTATAGCATATTGATCCCCACGGACGAACCCCAATGTGCCATCAACAGGGTCAAGTGTCCAGAATCTTCCAGTAGGACCCCCAGATGAGTTGCAGTGACTGATGGCTTCAAGCACCTCTGAGGTCCCAAGGGCCTTATCTGGACCTTTAAGTCCAAAACGAGGTGCTTCAGCTAGACATTCATTCACAGTGTTCACCACAGCTACTAATAGTTCAGATGCATCAGCCTTGGAGAGTTTCTGAACATCTTCTTCAGCAACAATGGACAGATTTTTTCTTCCAAAATACTCAGATAGTAACCAGCTGACTGTAGCTTGGACACTCCAATCTGAGTTACGGCATGATTAACATAATCAGCTAACTTGAAATGCAATAAACTCATCATATCGATACTGCAACTGAGAAATGAAATTTACCTGTTGAGGATCAACTAGTCACCCACATCATGCAAAGAAAAATTTTGGTCATCTGAACATAGCTCTTATATCACATGTTTCTATGGTCAAATTCAGGTATATCATAATGATGGTTTTAAACAAATAATATGAACAATCAGCCAGTACTATAGTGTTCTTATTCCTAAGAAATTCAAGAAGTTTAAACTGTTGTGTAATGATCAAGTAAAGCCCCAATCAAAGAATCGTGGCATAAAATGAGTCAAGAGAAGAATAGGAAACCAGTGGAGGCCCACCCAAAGTAATTACTCCCAGACATGTACTGTAAGGGGATACTTTTAATAAGAAAGATAAGTTATCTTGGTTGTCGAGCAAAGATAAACAAGAATATTATCGAGGTACACAAGGAGATTTGTCTGACACAACTAATGAGAGAAGGAAAAGAGATCGACAAAATCCGGGAGGCTGAAGGAAGACATAAGTGGGCTGCTATCAACTGGTGAAAAAGAAAGCCTCAAAGTTTTCCGCAGTCCTTGTGTGATGTTCAAAGTTTTCATTCCTTTCCCTCCATATGCTCCACATCAAACCAATCGGGGATCATCTTCCACGTATGGTTATCAAACTGA